>OZ020481.1:21966283-21994496 GCA_963971345.1 Andrena flavipes | reverse complement strand
CTCGATTCCTCGGCCCATTGCGAAGGTATTACTATAATGGTTCGACCACGGTAGTCGCGCTGGTTTTCGAGATAATCGCGAATAACTCCAATCGCTCCGGAAAAATTTCAAAGTCCCGACGGATTTCAGAGTCCTCCGGCACTATCGTCCGAAGCCAAACTCGACCGATCCTCGAAACAACCATTGAACTCGATTCCTCGGCCCATTGCGAAGGTATTACTATAATGGTTCGACCACGGTAGTCGCGCTGGTTTTCGAGATAATCGCGAATAACTCCAATCGCTCCGGAAAAATTTCAAAGTCCCGACGGATTTCAGAGTCCTCCGGCACTATCGTCCGAAGCCAAACTCGACCGATCCTCGAAACAACCATTGAACTCGATTCCTCGGCCCATTGCGAAGGTATTACTATAATGGTTCGACCACGGTAGTCGCGCTGGTTTTCGAGATAATCGCGAATAACTCCAATCGCTCCGGAAAAATTTCAGAAGTCCCGACGGATTTCAGAGTCCTCCGGCACTATCGTCCGAAGCCAAACTCGACCGATCCTCGAAACAACCATTGAACTCGATTCCTCGGCCCATTGCGAAGGTATTACTATAATGGTTCGACCACGGTAGTCGCGCTGGTTTTCGAGATAATCGCGAATAACTCCAATCGCTCCGGAAAAATTTCAAAGTCCCGACGGATTTCAGAGTCCTCCGGCACTATCGTCCGAAGCCAAACTCGACCGATCCTCGAAACAACCATTGAACTCGATTCCTCGGCCCATTGCGAAGGTATTACTATAATGGTTCGACCACGGTAGTCGCGCTGGTTTTCGAGATAATCGCGAATAACTCCAATCGCTCCGGAAAAATTTCAAAGTCCCGACGGATTTCAGAGTCCTCCGGCACTATCGTCCGAAGCCAAACTCGACCGATCCTCGAAACAACCATTGAACTCGATTCCTCGGCCCATTGCGAAGGTATTACTATAATGGTTCGACCACGGTAGTCGCGCTGGTTTTCGAGATAATCGCGAATAACTCCAATCGCTCCGGAAAAATTTCAAAGTCCCGACGGATTTCAGAGTCCTCCGGCACTATCGTCCGAAGCCAAACTCGACCGATCCTCGAAACAACCATTGAACTCGATTCCTCGGCCCATTGCGAAGGTATTACTATAATGGTTCGACCACGGTAGTCGCGCTGGTTTTCGAGATAATCGCGAATAACTCCAATCGCTCCGGAAAAATTTCAAAGTCCCGACGGATTTCAGAGTCCTCCGGCACTATCGTCCGAAGCCAAACTCGACCGATCCTCGAAACAACCATTGAACTCGATTCCTCGGCCCATTGCGAAGGTATTACTATAATGGTTCGACCACGGTAGTCGCGCTGGTTTTCGAGATAATCGCGAATAACTCCAATCGCTCCGGAAAAATTTCAAAGTCCCGACGGATTTCAGAGTCCTCCGGCACTATCGTCCGAAGCCAAACTCGACCGATCCTCGAAACAACCATTGAACTCGATTCCTCGGCCCATTGCGAAGGTATTACTATAATGGTTCGACCACGGTAGTCGCGCTGGTTTTCGAGATAATCGCGAATAACTCCAATCGCTCCGGAAAAATTTCAAAGTCCCGACGGATTTCAGAGTCCTCCGGCACTATCGTCCGAAGCCAAACTCGACCGATCCTCGAAACAACCATTGAACTCGATTCCTCGGCCCATTGCGAAGGTATTACTATAATGGTTCGACCACGGTAGTCGCGCTGGTTTTCGAGATAATCGCGAATAACTCCAATCGCTCCGGAAAAATTTCAAAGTCCCGACGGATTTCAGAGTCCTCCGGCACTATCGTCCGAAGCCAAACTCGACCGATCCTCGAAACAACCATTGAACTCGATTCCTCGGCCCATTGCGAAGGTATTACTATAATGGTTCGACCACGGTAGTCGCGCTGGTTTTCGAGATAATCGCGAATAACTCCAATCGCTCCGGAAAAATTTCAAAGTCCCGACGGATTTCAGAGTCCTCCGGCACTATCGTCCGAAGCCAAACTCGACCGATCCTCGAAACAACCATTGAACTCGATTCCTCGGCCCATTGCGAAGGTATTACTATAATGGTTCGACCACGGTAGTCGCGCTGGTTTTCGAGATAATCGCGAATAACTCCAATCGCTCCGGAAAAATTTCAAAGTCCCGACGGATTTCAGAGTCCTCCGGCACTATCGTCCGAAGCCAAACTCGACCGATCCTCGAAACAACCATTGAACTCGATTCCTCGGCCCATTGCGAAGGTATTACTATAATGGTTCGACCACGGTAGTCGCGCTGGTTTTCGAGATAATCGCGAATAACTCCAATCGCTCCGGAAAAATTTCAAAGTCCCGACGGATTTCAGAGTCCTCCGGCACTATCGTCCGAAGCCAAACTCGACCGATCCTCGAAACAACCATTGAACTCGATTCCTCGGCCCATTGCGAAGGTATTACTATAATGGTTCGACCACGGTAGTCGCGCTGGTTTTCGAGATAATCGCGAATAACTCCAATCGCTCCGGAAAAATTTCAAAGTCCCGACGGATTTCAGAGTCCTCCGGCACTATCGTCCGAAGCCAAACTCGACCGATCCTCGAAACAACCATTGAACTCGATTCCTCGGCCCATTGCGAAGGTATTACTATAATGGTTCGACCACGGTAGTCGCGCTGGTTTTCGAGATAATCGCGAATAACTCCAATCGCTCCGGAAAAATTTCAAAGTCCCGACGGATTTCAGAGTCCTCCGGCACTATCGTCCGAAGCCAAACTCGACCGATCCTCGAAACAACCATTGAACTCGATTCCTCGGCCCATTGCGAAGGTATTACTATAATGGTTCGACCACGGTAGTCGCGCTGGTTTTCGAGATAATCGCGAATAACTCCAATCGCTCCGGAAAAATTTCAAAGTCCCGACGGATTTCAGAGTCCTCCGGCACTATCGTCCGAAGCCAAACTCGACCGATCCTCGAAACAACCATTGAACTCGATTCCTCGGCCCATTGCGAAGGTATTACTATAATGGTTCGACCACGGTAGTCGCGCTGGTTTTCGAGATAATCGCGAATAACTCCAATCGCTCCGGAAAAATTTCAAAGTCCCGACGGATTTCAGAGTCCTCCGGCACTATCGTCCGAAGCCAAACTCGACCGATCCTCGAAACAACCATTGAACTCGATTCCTCGGCCCATTGCGAAGGTATTACTATAATGGTTCGACCACGGTAGTCGCGCTGGTTTTCGAGATAATCGCGAATAACTCCAATCGCTCCGGAAAAATTTCAAAGTCCCGACGGATTTCAGAGTCCTCCGGCACTATCGTCCGAAGCCAAACTCGACCGATCCTCGAAACAACCATTGAACTCGATTCCTCGGCCCATTGCGAAGGTATTACTATAATGGTTCGACCACGGTAGTCGCGCTGGTTTTCGAGATAATCGCGAATAACTCCAATCGCTCCGGAAAAATTTCAAAGTCCCGACGGATTTCAGAGTCCTCCGGCACTATCGTCCGAAGCCAAACTCGACCGATCCTCGAAACAACCATTGAACTCGATTCCTCGGCCCATTGCGAAGGTATTACTATAATGGTTCGACCACGGTAGTCGCGCTGGTTTTCGAGATAATCGCGAATAACTCCAATCGCTCCGGAAAAATTTCAAAGTCCCGACGGATTTCAGAGTCCTCCGGCACTATCGTCCGAAGCCAAACTCGACCGATCCTCGAAACAACCATTGAACTCGATTCCTCGGCCCATTGCGAAGGTATTACTATAATGGTTCGACCACGGTAGTCGCGCTGGTTTTCGAGATAATCGCGAATAACTCCAATCGCTCCGGAAAAATTTCAAAGTCCCGACGGATTTCAGAGTCCTCCGGCACTATCGTCCGAAGCCAAACTCGACCGATCCTCGAAACAACCATTGAACTCGATTCCTCGGCCCATTGCGAAGGTATTACTATAATGGTTCGACCACGGTAGTCGCGCTGGTTTTCGAGATAATCGCGAATAACTCCAATCGCTCCGGAAAAATTTCAAAGTCCCGACGGATTTCAGAGTCCTCCGGCACTATCGTCCGAAGCCAAACTCGACCGATCCTCGAAACAACCATTGAACTCGATTCCTCGGCCCATTGCGAAGGTATTACTATAATGGTTCGACCACGGTAGTCGCGCTGGTTTTCGAGATAATCGCGAATAACTCCAATCGCTCCGGAAAAATTTCAAAGTCCCGACGGATTTCAGAGTCCTCCGGCACTATCGTCCGAAGCCAAACTCGACCGATCCTCGAAACAACCATTGAACTCGATTCCTCGGCCCATTGCGAAGGTATTACTATAATGGTTCGACCACGGTAGTCGCGCTGGTTTTCGAGATAATCGCGAATAACTCCAATCGCTCCGGAAAAATTTCAAAGTCCCGACGGATTTCAGAGTCCTCCGGCACTATCGTCCGAAGCCAAACTCGACCGATCCTCGAAACAACCATTGAACTCGATTCCTCGGCCCATTGCGAAGGTATTACTATAATGGTTCGACCACGGTAGTCGCGCTGGTTTTCGAGATAATCGCGAATAACTCCAATCGCTCCGGAAAAATTTCAAAGTCCCGACGGATTTCAGAGTCCTCCGGCACTATCGTCCGAAGCCAAACTCGACCGATCCTCGAAACAACCATTGAACTCGATTCCTCGGCCCATTGCGAAGGTATTACTATAATGGTTCGACCACGGTAGTCGCGCTGGTTTTCGAGATAATCGCGAATAACTCCAATCGCTCCGGAAAAATTTCAAAGTCCCGACGGATTTCAGAGTCCTCCGGCACTATCGTCCGAAGCCAAACTCGACCGATCCTCGAAACAACCATTGAACTCGATTCCTCGGCCCATTGCGAAGGTATTACTATAATGGTTCGACCACGGTAGTCGCGCTGGTTTTCGAGATAATCGCGAATAACTCCAATCGCTCCGGAAAAATTTCAAAGTCCCGACGGATTTCAGAGTCCTCCGGCACTATCGTCCGAAGCCAAACTCGACCGATCCTCGAAACAACCATTGAACTCGATTCCTCGGCCCATTGCGAAGGTATTACTATAATGGTTCGACCACGGTAGTCGCGCTGGTTTTCGAGATAATCGCGAATAACTCCAATCGCTCCGGAAAAATTTCAAAGTCCCGACGGATTTCAGAGTCCTCCGGCACTATCGTCCGAAGCCAAACTCGACCGATCCTCGAAACAACCATTGAACTCGATTCCTCGGCCCATTGCGAAGGTATTACTATAATGGTTCGACCACGGTAGTCGCGCTGGTTTTCGAGATAATCGCGAATAACTCCAATCGCTCCGGAAAAATTTCAAAGTCCCGACGGATTTCAGAGTCCTCCGGCACTATCGTCCGAAGCCAAACTCGACCGATCCTCGAAACAACCATTGAACTCGATTCCTCGGCCCATTGCGAAGGTATTACTATAATGGTTCGACCACGGTAGTCGCGCTGGTTTTCGAGATAATCGCGAATAACTCCAATCGCTCCGGAAAAATTTCAAAGTCCCGACGGATTTCAGAGTCCTCCGGCACTATCGTCCGAAGCCAAACTCGACCGATCCTCGAAACAACCATTGAACTCGATTCCTCGGCCCATTGCGAAGGTATTACTATAATGGTTCGACCACGGTAGTCGCGCTGGTTTTCGAGATAATCGCGAATAACTCCAATCGCTCCGGAAAAATTTCAAAGTCCCGACGGATTTCAGAGTCCTCCGGCACTATCGTCCGAAGCCAAACTCGACCGATCCTCGAAACAACCATTGAACTCGATTCCTCGGCCCATTGCGAAGGTATTACTATAATGGTTCGACCACGGTAGTCGCGCTGGTTTTCGAGATAATCGCGAATAACTCCAATCGCTCCGGAAAAATTTCAAAGTCCCGACGGATTTCAGAGTCCTCCGGCACTATCGTCCGAAGCCAAACTCGACCGATCCTCGAAACAACCATTGAACTCGATTCCTCGGCCCATTGCGAAGGTATTACTATAATGGTTCGACCACGGTAGTCGCGCTGGTTTTCGAGATAATCGCGAATAACTCCAATCGCTCCGGAAAAATTTCAAAGTCCCGACGGATTTCAGAGTCCTCCGGCACTATCGTCCGAAGCCAAACTCGACCGATCCTCGAAACAACCATTGAACTCGATTCCTCGGCCCATTGCGAAGGTATTACTATAATGGTTCGACCACGGTAGTCGCGCTGGTTTTCGAGATAATCGCGAATAACTCCAATCGCTCCGGAAAAATTTCAAAGTCCCGACGGATTTCAGAGTCCTCCGGCACTATCGTCCGAAGCCAAACTCGACCGATCCTCGAAACAACCATTGAACTCGATTCCTCGGCCCATTGCGAAGGTATTACTATAATGGTTCGACCACGGTAGTCGCGCTGGTTTTCGAGATAATCGCGAATAACTCCAATCGCTCCGGAAAAATTTCAAAGTCCCGACGGATTTCAGAGTCCTCCGGCACTATCGTCCGAAGCCAAACTCGACCGATCCTCGAAACAACCATTGAACTCGATTCCTCGGCCCATTGCGAAGGTATTACTATAATGGTTCGACCACGGTAGTCGCGCTGGTTTTCGAGATAATCGCGAATAACTCCAATCGCTCCGGAAAAATTTCAAAGTCCCGACGGATTTCAGAGTCCTCCGGCACTATCGTCCGAAGCCAAACTCGACCGATCCTCGAAACAACCATTGAACTCGATTCCTCGGCCCATTGCGAAGGTATTACTATAATGGTTCGACCACGGTAGTCGCGCTGGTTTTCGAGATAATCGCGAATAACTCCAATCGCTCCGGAAAAATTTCAAAGTCCCGACGGATTTCAGAGTCCTCCGGCACTATCGTCCGAAGCCAAACTCGACCGATCCTCGAAACAACCATTGAACTCGATTCCTCGGCCCATTGCGAAGGTATTACTATAATGGTTCGACCACGGTAGTCGCGCTGGTTTTCGAGATAATCGCGAATAACTCCAATCGCTCCGGAAAAATTTCAAAGTCCCGACGGATTTCAGAGTCCTCCGGCACTATCGTCCGAAGCCAAACTCGACCGATCCTCGAAACAACCATTGAACTCGATTCCTCGGCCCATTGCGAAGGTATTACTATAATGGTTCGACCACGGTAGTCGCGCTGGTTTTCGAGATAATCGCGAATAACTCCAATCGCTCCGGAAAAATTTCAAAGTCCCGACGGATTTCAGAGTCCTCCGGCACTATCGTCCGAAGCCAAACTCGACCGATCCTCGAAACAACCATTGAACTCGATTCCTCGGCCCATTGCGAAGGTATTACTATAATGGTTCGACCACGGTAGTCGCGCTGGTTTTCGAGATAATCGCGAATAACTCCAATCGCTCCGGAAAAATTTCAAAGTCCCGACGGATTTCAGAGTCCTCCGGCACTATCGTCCGAAGCCAAACTCGACCGATCCTCGAAACAACCATTGAACTCGATTCCTCGGCCCATTGCGAAGGTATTACTATAATGGTTCGACCACGGTAGTCGCGCTGGTTTTCGAGATAATCGCGAATAACTCCAATCGCTCCGGAAAAATTTCAAAGTCCCGACGGATTTCAGAGTCCTCCGGCACTATCGTCCGAAGCCAAACTCGACCGATCCTCGAAACAACCATTGAACTCGATTCCTCGGCCCATTGCGAAGGTATTACTATAATGGTTCGACCACGGTAGTCGCGCTGGTTTTCGAGATAATCGCGAATAACTCCAATCGCTCCGGAAAAATTTCAAAGTCCCGACGGATTTCAGAGTCCTCCGGCACTATCGTCCGAAGCCAAACTCGACCGATCCTCGAAACAACCATTGAACTCGATTCCTCGGCCCATTGCGAAGGTATTACTATAATGGTTCGACCACGGTAGTCGCGCTGGTTTTCGAGATAATCGCGAATAACTCCAATCGCTCCGGAAAAATTTCAAAGTCCCGACGGATTTCAGAGTCCTCCGGCACTATCGTCCGAAGCCAAACTCGACCGATCCTCGAAACAACCATTGAACTCGATTCCTCGGCCCATTGCGAAGGTATTACTATAATGGTTCGACCACGGTAGTCGCGCTGGTTTTCGAGATAATCGCGAATAACTCCAATCGCTCCGGAAAAATTTCAAAGTCCCGACGGATTTCAGAGTCCTCCGGCACTATCGTCCGAAGCCAAACTCGACCGATCCTCGAAACAACCATTGAACTCGATTCCTCGGCCCATTGCGAAGGTATTACTATAATGGTTCGACCACGGTAGTCGCGCTGGTTTTCGAGATAATCGCGAATAACTCCAATCGCTCCGGAAAAATTTCAAAGTCCCGACGGATTTCAGAGTCCTCCGGCACTATCGTCCGAAGCCAAACTCGACCGATCCTCGAAACAACCATTGAACTCGATTCCTCGGCCCATTGCGAAGGTATTACTATAATGGTTCGACCACGGTAGTCGCGCTGGTTTTCGAGATAATCGCGAATAACTCCAATCGCTCCGGAAAAATTTCAAAGTCCCGACGGATTTCAGAGTCCTCCGGCACTATCGTCCGAAGCCAAACTCGACCGATCCTCGAAACAACCATTGAACTCGATTCCTCGGCCCATTGCGAAGGTATTACTATAATGGTTCGACCACGGTAGTCGCGCTGGTTTTCGAGATAATCGCGAATAACTCCAATCGCTCCGGAAAAATTTCAAAGTCCCGACGGATTTCAGAGTCCTCCGGCACTATCGTCCGAAGCCAAACTCGACCGATCCTCGAAACAACCATTGAACTCGATTCCTCGGCCCATTGCGAAGGTATTACTATAATGGTTCGACCACGGTAGTCGCGCTGGTTTTCGAGATAATCGCGAATAACTCCAATCGCTCCGGAAAAATTTCAAAGTCCCGACGGATTTCAGAGTCCTCCGGCACTATCGTCCGAAGCCAAACTCGACCGATCCTCGAAACAACCATTGAACTCGATTCCTCGGCCCATTGCGAAGGTATTACTATAATGGTTCGACCACGGTAGTCGCGCTGGTTTTCGAGATAATCGCGAATAACTCCAATCGCTCCGGAAAAATTTCAAAGTCCCGACGGATTTCAGAGTCCTCCGGCACTATCGTCCGAAGCCAAACTCGACCGATCCTCGAAACAACCATTGAACTCGATTCCTCGGCCCATTGCGAAGGTATTACTATAATGGTTCGACCACGGTAGTCGCGCTGGTTTTCGAGATAATCGCGAATAACTCCAATCGCTCCGGAAAAATTTCAAAGTCCCGACGGATTTCAGAGTCCTCCGGCACTATCGTCCGAAGCCAAACTCGACCGATCCTCGAAACAACCATTGAACTCGATTCCTCGGCCCATTGCGAAGGTATTACTATAATGGTTCGACCACGGTAGTCGCGCTGGTTTTCGAGATAATCGCGAATAACTCCAATCGCTCCGGAAAAATTTCAAAGTCCCGACGGATTTCAGAGTCCTCCGGCACTATCGTCCGAAGCCAAACTCGACCGATCCTCGAAACAACCATTGAACTCGATTCCTCGGCCCATTGCGAAGGTATTACTATAATGGTTCGACCACGGTAGTCGCGCTGGTTTTCGAGATAATCGCGAATAACTCCAATCGCTCCGGAAAAATTTCAAAGTCCCGACGGATTTCAGAGTCCTCCGGCACTATCGTCCGAAGCCAAACTCGACCGATCCTCGAAACAACCATTGAACTCGATTCCTCGGCCCATTGCGAAGGTATTACTATAATGGTTCGACCACGGTAGTCGCGCTGGTTTTCGAGATAATCGCGAATAACTCCAATCGCTCCGGAAAAATTTCAAAGTCCCGACGGATTTCAGAGTCCTCCGGCACTATCGTCCGAAGCCAAACTCGACCGATCCTCGAAACAACCATTGAACTCGATTCCTCGGCCCATTGCGAAGGTATTACTATAATGGTTCGACCACGGTAGTCGCGCTGGTTTTCGAGATAATCGCGAATAACTCCAATCGCTCCGGAAAAATTTCAAAGTCCCGACGGATTTCAGAGTCCTCCGGCACTATCGTCCGAAGCCAAACTCGACCGATCCTCGAAACAACCATTGAACTCGATTCCTCGGCCCATTGCGAAGGTATTACTATAATGGTTCGACCACGGTAGTCGCGCTGGTTTTCGAGATAATCGCGAATAACTCCAATCGCTCCGGAAAAATTTCAAAGTCCCGACGGATTTCAGAGTCCTCCGGCACTATCGTCCGAAGCCAAACTCGACCGATCCTCGAAACAACCATTGAACTCGATTCCTCGGCCCATTGCGAAGGTATTACTATAATGGTTCGACCACGGTAGTCGCGCTGGTTTTCGAGATAATCGCGAATAACTCCAATCGCTCCGGAAAAATTTCAAAGTCCCGACGGATTTCAGAGTCCTCCGGCACTATCGTCCGAAGCCAAACTCGACCGATCCTCGAAACAACCATTGAACTCGATTCCTCGGCCCATTGCGAAGGTATTACTATAATGGTTCGACCACGGTAGTCGCGCTGGTTTTCGAGATAATCGCGAATAACTCCAATCGCTCCGGAAAAATTTCAAAGTCCCGACGGATTTCAGAGTCCTCCGGCACTATCGTCCGAAGCCAAACTCGACCGATCCTCGAAACAACCATTGAACTCGATTCCTCGGCCCATTGCGAAGGTATTACTATAATGGTTCGACCACGGTAGTCGCGCTGGTTTTCGAGATAATCGCGAATAACTCCAATCGCTCCGGAAAAATTTCAAAGTCCCGACGGATTTCAGAGTCCTCCGGCACTATCGTCCGAAGCCAAACTCGACCGATCCTCGAAACAACCATTGAACTCGATTCCTCGGCCCATTGCGAAGGTATTACTATAATGGTTCGACCACGGTAGTCGCGCTGGTTTTCGAGATAATCGCGAATAACTCCAATCGCTCCGGAAAAATTTCAAAGTCCCGACGGATTTCAGAGTCCTCCGGCACTATCGTCCGAAGCCAAACTCGACCGATCCTCGAAACAACCATTGAACTCGATTCCTCGGCCCATTGCGAAGGTATTACTATAATGGTTCGACCACGGTAGTCGCGCTGGTTTTCGAGATAATCGCGAATAACTCCAATCGCTCCGGAAAAATTTCAAAGTCCCGACGGATTTCAGAGTCCTCCGGCACTATCGTCCGAAGCCAAACTCGACCGATCCTCGAAACAACCATTGAACTCGATTCCTCGGCCCATTGCGAAGGTATTACTATAATGGTTCGACCACGGTAGTCGCGCTGGTTTTCGAGATAATCGCGAATAACTCCAATCGCTCCGGAAAAATTTCAAAGTCCCGACGGATTTCAGAGTCCTCCGGCACTATCGTCCGAAGCCAAACTCGACCGATCCTCGAAACAACCATTGAACTCGATTCCTCGGCCCATTGCGAAGGTATTACTATAATGGTTCGACCACGGTAGTCGCGCTGGTTTTCGAGATAATCGCGAATAACTCCAATCGCTCCGGAAAAATTTCAAAGTCCCGACGGATTTCAGAGTCCTCCGGCACTATCGTCCGAAGCCAAACTCGACCGATCCTCGAAACAACCATTGAACTCGATTCCTCGGCCCATTGCGAAGGTATTACTATAATGGTTCGACCACGGTAGTCGCGCTGGTTTTCGAGATAATCGCGAATAACTCCAATCGCTCCGGAAAAATTTCAAAGTCCCGACGGATTTCAGAGTCCTCCGGCACTATCGTCCGAAGCCAAACTCGACCGATCCTCGAAACAACCATTGAACTCGATTCCTCGGCCCATTGCGAAGGTATTACTATAATGGTTCGACCACGGTAGTCGCGCTGGTTTTCGAGATAATCGCGAATAACTCCAATCGCTCCGGAAAAATTTCAAAGTCCCGACGGATTTCAGAGTCCTCCGGCACTATCGTCCGAAGCCAAACTCGACCGATCCTCGAAACAACCATTGAACTCGATTCCTCGGCCCATTGCGAAGGTATTACTATAATGGTTCGACCACGGTAGTCGCGCTGGTTTTCGAGATAATCGCGAATAACTCCAATCGCTCCGGAAAAATTTCAAAGTCCCGACGGATTTCAGAGTCCTCCGGCACTATCGTCCGAAGCCAAACTCGACCGATCCTCGAAACAACCATTGAACTCGATTCCTCGGCCCATTGCGAAGGTATTACTATAATGGTTCGACCACGGTAGTCGCGCTGGTTTTCGAGATAATCGCGAATAACTCCAATCGCTCCGGAAAAATTTCAAAGTCCCGACGGATTTCAGAGTCCTCCGGCACTATCGTCCGAAGCCAAACTCGACCGATCCTCGAAACAACCATTGAACTCGATTCCTCGGCCCATTGCGAAGGTATTACTATAATGGTTCGACCACGGTAGTCGCGCTGGTTTTCGAGATAATCGCGAATAACTCCAATCGCTCCGGAAAAATTTCAAAGTCCCGACGGATTTCAGAGTCCTCCGGCACTATCGTCCGAAGCCAAACTCGACCGATCCTCGAAACAACCATTGAACTCGATTCCTCGGCCCATTGCGAAGGTATTACTATAATGGTTCGACCACGGTAGTCGCGCTGGTTTTCGAGATAATCGCGAATAACTCCAATCGCTCCGGAAAAATTTCAAAGTCCCGACGGATTTCAGAGTCCTCCGGCACTATCGTCCGAAGCCAAACTTTTTTTTTTTTTTTTTTTTGTTTTACTTGGTGGAAATCCCTGACGGATACCCCGGCCCTCGGGGGAGGGACGGAGTTATGTGGGGCTCGCACCCACTAAAACCACCAAGATGACCTGCCTAGAGCGAAGAGATCAGGCGAGGAGAGCGGCCGTTCTTACGTGAGAGCAAACAAGCGATACATTCACTAGGCCGCCCTCCAAGAGCCCCGGTATCTCCGCTCGACTGTCACGAGTTGACACATTTCCAAGGGGGAGAGAAGCTCCCCGGAAGTTCACCTTCCGTCCATCTAACATCGGGGCGACGCTGCGGGTCATTCGCCAACGTCGCCCCCCGTCTCTGGCTGCTTCTGCTAGGCCCGGCGGGCCCCCGCCCGCAAGGCCCACAGCCCTCCGACGCCGCCAGCCGCCCTAGGCGCACTGTACGGAAGGGTCCGGGGGCCTCACAGGCCCGCCGAACCCCCCCACGGTCGTCACTCGCACCCAACGAAGCAAGCTTCGCCCGGAAGGGAGGTGAGGGCGGCGATCGCCCGGCGGGAGGGATGGGGGGATGGACCCACCCAAGAACCCCCCGCCGCGCGCGCGCCGCCACCACCCCCGATCAACACCTACACTCGATGCTACTGCTGCGCGGAGGTGGGGACCCGTTTGGAGAAAACTCCAAAAGGAGTGATCTCCTCCCCGGTCCCTCTAGTCCCTCCGCGCCTCCCGCCCCGATCACGTGATGCGAGGTCTACCCCCGCTCCGAGCGGGAGGCGACAACGGCGATCGCCCGGCGAGAGGGATGGGGGGGATGCACCCACCCAAGAACCCCCCGCCGCGCGCGCGCCGCCGCCGTCCCCACCCATCACCCTTCCCGCCAAACCACTTCAGAACTGCGCGCAGGTGGGGGCCCGGTTGGAGGGGGCTCCGACACAGCGGAGCGACCTCCTTCCCGGCCCCTCTAATCCCTGCGCGCCTCCCACCATCCCGTCGCCACGACCCGGGGTCCTAACCGAAAAGCTTTGCGCCCTTCTTCAAGAAGGACACCCCGGTGTCGCGGCCCGCCTTCTTCTGCTCCTCGAGCACATCCGATTCTTTCTTGAGCGTACGCTCAACGAACGCCTTGTACGTCCGGCGCAGCTCCTTCCAATATCCGTCCGCCTTCACCGCGGCCCTCACCTCGGGTGACCGAAGATCCGACCGCATTTGTGGCGGAACCGGCCCAGCCTCCGACACCACCACCCCCTTACTCTTGAGGCGCCTCTCCAGCGCCTTCGCGAGGTCCCTGGCCCGCTTCTTGCCGCCGTACGACGGGCACCGAAAGACGGCGCAGCGCGCCCATGTGCCCGCGTAGACGACGCGGCCCTCCCACCTCGTCCTGTCCAGCCTCTCCGCGGTGAGGTGGTCCCAAGTGACCTCGACGAGGTTCAAAAACCTTCCCTCGTCCGTGATGCTGCCGTTCATCACGAAGACCTGGCCCGAATCGCCCTCGTAATCATCATTCCAGTACGGCCGATCATCCAGCTCGAAGGGTCGGCCGTCCGGACCCAACTCCCCATCCTCGATCTCCCCGTGCGGACCAGTCACGGAGATCTTGGGCCCCATGAAGGTGGTGTCCTCGTCGTCCCCGTCGTCCTCTTCGTCCTCTTCCTTTTCCTTCTCCTCCGCTCGCTGCTCCCTCGGCGGCGCGTCCCGTACCTCACCGGACCCGGCGACCGCGTCAGCGAGCTCGGTTCGCTCCAAACTCACCACCGGGGTGGAGATCGTCGACCCGTCTCCCTCGACGACAGGGGGGTCGGGGTCATCCTCCCTCTTCTCGGCCGCCTCCCCACCGATCAAATCGCTTCGAGGAGAGAGCGTCTGCGAATCGATCACCACGACAACGTCCCCCTCGGGCTCCACTTCCGGCACAACCGGCCGCGGCACCTCCAACTCCCAATCCCCCACGACCTCCAGGTCCGGGGAGGGCCCACCATCCGACGGCGCACAATGAACGAGGGCGACCGTCGTCATCACCCCCTCGGATGGATCATCCTCCAAAGATGCTCCAAGCGCCGTATCACCCATGTCTTCGTCCCCGTCCCCCTCGGAGTCCGAAATGACAATTCCGGCCCCTCTAACGGCCCTTGACCGCTTGCGCGGGCCTATGGGGGAAGAGCCCGAGCAGTCGGAGGGAGCAGGCTCGACCCGGTCCGCGCTCGATTCCCTAGCTCGTTTTCCCCCTGCCGCAGGGATAACCTCAAGCTCCATTGGAGCCAGCTCTTCCGCCTCCGCATCGACCACCCCTTCGGGAGCAGTCTGCCCCTTTTCCGCCACCGGCGGCACGTCCTTCACCCTGCGAGGAGGGTTCGACGATTTCTTCCTCGTTGGCGGATCTGCCCCGCTCTTCTTCTTCTTCGGGACAGCCTCGCCGCGCCCCTTCTTATCCGCCGACCGGACCTTCTTCGACGCGCCAGCTCCGGTGCTAGCGGGTTTTCCGCACGCGGGTCCGCCCATCCGGTGCACAGCTGGCAGTCCTGCCGCGGCACAAGCCGGGCAATTGATCGCTGCCTCACAACCAAGGGCCTTATGCCCCACGACGCCGCATCGATAGCATGCGCCACTCCTATCCTCCTTCGAGGGGCACGCGCGCCGCACATGCCCAAAGAGGAGGCACTTGTGACACTGAAGTGCCCTCCTCTGCAACAACTCGACCCTCGCGCCGAGAAAGCCGAGCCGAATCTCCCCGGTCCGGAGGATCCGGGATACTCCTCCCAATGGGCAGCGGGCCCAGGCCGAGAAAAGGCCGGCGTTGTCCCGCCTGAACTCGCCCACTCGCACATCCTCGGGTGCGCATTCCCCAGCCGAGGCCAAGGCTTCGCGCACCATCGCGGGGGTCGACAGCTCCGTCAAACCCGTCACCCGGATCTCCCCCCAACTCTGGGGGCGGGTGATCTTTACCCCCTTGTCCCGCGTTGCCTCCCCCATGGCCCTCGCCAGGGCATCCGCTTTTTCCTGGGACCCCTCCCCCGGAACGGTGATGACCAGGGCCATTTGCCGCTCTCTTCGGCCGAAGCGCCGCGATCCCCAGCGGAGCGAGGTCCACAGCTCTCATGGCCTCCGCCACAGTCCCGGCGAATTCCTCCTCTCTCCCCTCCTCGGCCATTATGCCAATAGCGGCACCCCGGGGAACCCGCGGTAGTCGCTGCTCGGCCCTCTTCTTCGGCGGTCGCTGCGCCGCTGCTCTCCCCCCCTGCTGCTTCGATGTCCGCGCAGCCGGGGTCGGTGGATCCCTCGCGGGACCACCCTTCGCCCTCCTCTCTCGACGCCCAACAACACGGGCCCAGGACAGCGGCTCGCGCGCCGCACCGCTCCCATTCGACGCGTCGGAACGCGCCAGCGCAGGGCCACTATGACCCCCCGCGTCAAGGGGAGAGGACCCCCCATCCAGGGCACCCCCACTATCCGCCCGATTCCCCCTCGAAACTGGGACGTTCCCAGAGAGGGGCTCCGCCCCCATCTTAGGACGAACACACTCGTCCTCGATGATGTCCATCCTGTCGCACAGAGCGGCGACGATGTTCATTAGTCGCTCGAATCCCTCGGCGATCTTCTCCATAAATCCGGCCCCGTCCTGCGTCGGGTAGGCAGGTGGAAGGCCGGGAAGGTCTGGAAGACCTGATGATCCCCCAGGGCCCGCGGGGGTCGCGACGCTCGTCCTGCGCCGCGCCACCGGAGGCCCCGACGCAGGGGCAACCGGAGCCCGTCCCTCCCCACAGGTCGGACACATCTCCGAGGCACGCAGGCACATCTCCGTCCTGTCCATGAGGCGCATCACGCGCTCCCGCAGGTCCCGAGATCGTCTCCTCTCCTCTTCGAGCTCCCGCTCGACGTCGGCGAGAGTCCGTCCCCCACCACTCATCCCCGCTCCGCTGCCACCGACATGCGGGCCGGTGCGCCGCTCATCCCTCGGAGGCTGGTCCCCTGGTCCCGGCGACGGCGGATCCGATGCCGTCGTTGTACCCCGCAGACGAATCGGAGACCGCGAAGCACCGCGACGAGTCCTCGTCGCGTCCTTGCCCGCACGACTCCTCAGGCGTTCACTCCTCCGCGAAGGTCTCAGTGGCGACGCTCCTCGTCCAGAGCCCGCCCTGGTCCCGCGCAGTGGGGGCGCCACCGCCTCATCCCTGGACATGTAGCTGTCCACGCTAAGCGAGGAGTCGCTACGCTGCCCCTCCTCCCTGTCCCGAGTCATGTCCGTGGACGTTGCCTGGTCGGCTGCTGTGGCTTTTTGTGGCGGGGTCGGCAACATACCGCACCCCGTGCCACTGACATCGGCCCGCGGCCCCAGCTCGATGCCATCAGTCTTATTTCTTACTCCAAGTCGGCTGCTGACTGGGCCAACTTGAGCCTGGCGATCCCCAGGTAGCGGCGTTTTCTCCGAGGCTACACTTTTCTTGAACATTCCATGAAAAAGTCTTCAAGGGCGACGGCCCCACCGCCCAGCGGTCTCCCAACCCTCCCCACTAAGGCGGGGGAAACACCCGGCGGAGTTTTACTTCCCTGCCGAAGGAAGAACCCCTGCGGTAGATGTTACCGCAGGGGAGCGCAAATGCCATACCCGCGTCCGCGTTCCAAACGAGACGATGTCTCGCAGGAACCCCGGGAAGCACCGACGTGGAGGTGCGGTATATGGTCTTGCCCCGGTCGGGCCTTCAACTTCGTCCAAGTTCTCCGCTCCGGGCTTCCCCTGGATCCTCCCACCGCGACCCTAAGGTCCGGGGGTACCACCAGGGGCGACGACCCAGTTGAGAGAACATGGAACCCATCGAAGTTCCCCAGCGACCATGCGCCGGCAAGCCGACGGCCGAAGGGGTCCGTTCCAGAGCCACGAGTACGTGCAATGATCGGTCCGAGTACTCCCGTGACCGGCAACGGCCAAATCACGGGCACGACCGATCCGTACTCCATTGCCTCCCGTCCGAAGCCAAACTCGACCGATCCTCGAAACAACCATTGAACTCGATTCCTCGGCCCATTGCGAAGGTATTACTATAATGGTTCGACCACGGTAGTCGCGCTGGTTTTCGAGATAATCGCGAATAACTCCAATCGCTCCGGAAAAATTTCAAAGTCCCGACGGATTTCAGAGTCCTCCGGCACTATCGTCCGAAGCCAAACTCGACCGATCCTCGAAACAACCATTGAACTCGATTCCTCGGCCCATTGCGAAGGTATTACTATAATGGTTCGACCACGGTAGTCGCGCTGGTTTTCGAGATAATCGCGAATAACTCCAATCGCTCCGGAAAAATTTCAAAGTCCCGACGGATTTCAGAGTCCTCCGGCACTATCGTCCGAAGCCAAACTCGACCGATCCTCGAAACAACCATTGAACTCGATTCCTCGGCCCATTGCGAAGGTATTACTATAATGGTTCGACCACGGTAGTCGCGCTGGTTTTCGAGATAATCGCGAATAACTCCAATCGCTCCGGAAAAATTTCAAAGTCCCGACGGATTTCAGAGTCCTCCGGCACTATCGTCCGAAGCCAAACTCGACCGATCCTCGAAACAACCATTGAACTCGATTCCTCGGCCCATTGCGAAGGTATTACTATAATGGTTCGACCACGGTAGTCGCGCTGGTTTTCGAGATAATCGCGAATAACTCCAATCGCTCCGGAAAAATTTCAAAGTCCCGACGGATTTCAGAGTCCTCCGGCACTATCGTCCGAAGCCAAACTCGACCGATCCTCGAAACAACCATTGAACTCGATTCCTCGGCCCATTGCGAAGGTATTACTATAATGGTTCGACCACGGTAGTCGCGCTGGTTTTCGAGATAATCGCGAATAACTCCAATCGCTCCGGAAAAATTTCAAAGTCCCGACGGATTTCAGAGTCCTCCGGCACTATCGTCCGAAGCCAAACTCGACCGATCCTCGAAACAACCATTGAACTCGATTCCTCGGCCCATTGCGAAGGTATTACTATAATGGTTCGACCACGGTAGTCGCGCTGGTTTTCGAGATAATCGCGAATAACTCCAATCGCTCCGGAAAAATTTCAAAGTCCCGACGGATTTCAGAGTCCTCCGGCACTATCGTCCGAAGCCAAACTCGACCGATCCTCGAAACAACCATTGAACTCGATTCCTCGGCCCATTGCGAAGGTATTACTATAATGGTTCGACCACGGTAGTCGCGCTGGTTTTCGAGATAATCGCGAATAACTCCAATCGCTCCGGAAAAATTTCAAAGTCCCGACGGATTTCAGAGTCCTCCGGCACTATCGTCCGAAGCCAAACTCGACCGATCCTCGAAACAACCATTGAACTCGATTCCTCGGCCCATTGCGAAGGTATTACTATAATGGTTCGACCACGGTAGTCGCGCTGGTTTTCGAGATAATCGCGAATAACTCCAATCGCTCCGGAAAAATTTCAAAGTCCCGACGGATTTCAGAGTCCTCCGGCACTATCGTCCGAAGCCAAACTCGACCGATCCTCGAAACAACCATTGAACTCGATTCCTCGGCCCATTGCGAAGGTATTACTATAATGGTTCGACCACGGTAGTCGCGCTGGTTTTCGAGATAATCGCGAATAACTCCAATCGCTCCGGAAAAATTTCAAAGTCCCGACGGATTTCAGAGTCCTCCGGCACTATCGTCCGAAGCCAAACTCGACCGATCCTCGAAACAACCATTGAACTCGATTCCTCGGCCCATTGCGAAGGTATTACTATAATGGTTCGACCACGGTAGTCGCGCTGGTTTTCGAGATAATCGCGAATAACTCCAATCGCTCCGGAAAAATTTCAAAGTCCCGACGGATTTCAGAGTCCTCCGGCACTATCGTCCGAAGCCAAACTCGACCGATCCTCGAAACAACCATTGAACTCGATTCCTCGGCCCATTGCGAAGGTATTACTATAATGGTTCGACCACGGTAGTCGCGCTGGTTTTCGAGATAATCGCGAATAACTCCAATCGCTCCGGAAAAATTTCAAAGTCCCGACGGATTTCAGAGTCCTCCGGCACTATCGTCCGAAGCCAAACTCGACCGATCCTCGAAACAACCATTGAACTCGATTCCTCGGCCCATTGCGAAGGTATTACTATAATGGTTCGACCACGGTAGTCGCGCTGGTTTTCGAGATAATCGCGAATAACTCCAATCGCTCCGGAAAAATTTCAAAGTCCCGACGGATTTCAGAGTCCTCCGGCACTATCGTCCGAAGCCAAACTCGACCGATCCTCGAAACAACCATTGAACTCGATTCCTCGGCCCATTGCGAAGGTATTACTATAATGGTTCGACCACGGTAGTCGCGCTGGTTTTCGAGATAATCGCGAATAACTCCAATCGCTCCGGAAAAATTTCAAAGTCCCGACGGATTTCAGAGTCCTCCGGCACTATCGTCCGAAGCCAAACTCGACCGATCCTCGAAACAACCATTGAACTCGATTCCTCGGCCCATTGCGAAGGTATTACTATAATGGTTCGACCACGGTAGTCGCGCTGGTTTTCGAGATAATCGCGAATAACTCCAATCGCTCCGGAAAAATTACAAAGTCCCGACGGATTTCAGAGTCCTCCGGCACTATCGTCCGAAGCCAAACTTTTTTTTTTTTTTTTTTTTCTTAACGTGGAGAAATCCCTAACGGATACCCCGCCCCCCGGGGGAGGGACGGGGTTATGTGGGGCTTGCACCCACTAAAACTCCACGGTGATCTTCCTCGAGCGCGGAGTCGCGCGCTTGAGGGGAGGGACTTATGCGGGAGCAGACTAGCGATACATCCGCTTGCCCCCCCCTCAGCGTTTTCAACGAACTCCGCGCTCAACAACCCCGCACAGAACGGCGGGGTCTTCCCTTAACTTCGGCGACGCGCGGCGGACCACACGCCCGCGTCGCCACTTCTGGGGGCCGCAATGATGTTGTTGTTGTTGTGGTGGGGTGGGAGTGTCCCCCGACACTTCCCACCCCGCGGCCCCCGCGATCGGGCTGATAACCCGGACGCGGCCCGAAGGGCCGCGTCCGGGCGGGGAGTCGGCACCAGGTCGAATGATCTTCGGGGCCGCTCAACGCGAGCGACCCCGTCGACCGCCGAACTCACCCTTCCGCCCGATCGCCTTCCTCGGGAGCGCGTCATTACGTGCGCACTTGGCGCGGCTCCCGGGGGAGCAGCGGGTGTTCTGCTGCTCCCCTATGGGGCCCTCCGACACGAGGGCCCCCGCAACAAAACTCCGCCGCCGGGCACCGCGACCTGCCACGTCACGGCGCCGACGGCACATCGTGGCACTTCCACTTCTTCCCGTCGGCCGTAGCCGACCGCCTCTGACCCGGGGACACGCCGTGGGGAGCGGGATGACGCTAATTATGCGCCACCGCCTGACCTCCCCCGGCTCCGGGTCATCTTGGCGGCCTCCCCCTCCGCCTCCCCCTGTTCGGCCTGGGGGCCGCGAGCCGGGACGGATGGCCCGTTCGCTCGCGGTCCATCTCCGCCTGCTCTTTTTCCATCATGATGGCCTCCGCGAAGGAGGCCATCGCATCCCAGGAAGCCCGGTCCCTCGCCATCCGACGCACGACCGTCGGTAGCGAGAGATCCGGGCCCAGCTGCAACTCGAGGACACGGCGATCGTCGACCCATTCCCTGCAATTAGCTAGGGTGTGATCGGCCGTGTCCTCGTCGCCCGAGTCGCAGCTGAAACACCGCGACGACTCCTCCCGCCCTATTCGACGCAGATAGGTGCCGAAGCAGCCGACACCTGTAAGTATCTGCGTCAGGCGGAAGGTTAGCCTGCCATACCTGCGCCCCACCCATTCGTCCATAATGGGTAGCAGCGCCCCGACAACGCGACCCTCCCGATGTTCAGGGAGGGCCAGCCACTCGTACCACTTGGCTATCATGCGCTGCCGGGCCTGGCCCCGCACCACTTCTTCTTGCCCGCCGGCTATCGGGCCCCCAGCTTCGCGGAGATTACGGATGGCAGAATAGACTTCTGCCACCATCTCCGCGAGCAGATGGAACGGGGGGGACCCAGCCAGGGCGGACAATTCGGCGTGCGACACCGTGCGATAAGCTCGCACGGCTTGGAGGACTGCTCGACGATGAATTCTCGCAAGAAGTTCTCGCCCGACGCGGCAGTCCCCCAGGTCACCGGCCCATATAGGCGCGCCATACAGCGCCATGGACCGGATGACCGTCACATAAAGCCGCCGAATGCCCTCGTGCGGACCCCCCAGGTTGGGCATAATTCGCCGAAAGGAGAAGACTTGCCTCTCCAACCTGGGGGCGAGGGCCCTGAAGTGGCGCGTGAATCGCCAGTAGGTATCCAGGGTCAGACCGAGATATTTCATCGATCGGCCGACCCTGATGCAGACATCCCCGAGTCTCAGGGACGCTCTGTTGGGTACACCGCTCCCAACACCGTCTGCGAGCCACATGGCCTCGGTTTTCTCCAAGGCGACTCGCAGACCGAGCGTCCCTATCGAGGTGATTACTCGTCGCAGTGTTATCTCCGCGAGGCTGATCGCTTCCCTCCATTTCTTCCCGGAAGCCACCACCAGGGTGTCGTCGGCGTAGCATACCAACGAGACCCCCGGTGATGGCATTTCGACCCGCAGCACCGCGTCATAAGCTATGTTCCATAGCAGGGGTCCCAGTACGGACCCCTGCGGAACGCCGCGGTGTACCGGAGCCACCCCTTCTCCCTCCCGGCCGACGTACGCCACTACGCGGCCGCGGAGATAGTCCCAGACCAGGCGGCGAAGGTAGAGCGGGACATTATGGTACAACAAGCCCCGCTCAATCGCCGCCCAGGAGACGGTGTTAAAAGCGTTCGAAATATCGAGCGAAATCGCCACGCTCACACCGCCTCCCTCGACCGCCCGGCGCGACAGCGATCTCACCAAATCTATGGCGTCGATCGTCGATCGCTGTCGCCTAAAGCCGAATTGGCGGTCGGAAAGGTCTGGGCCCACGGCCTCCAAGTGGGCGCACAGGCGGGCAGCAATGATGCGCTCTAAGAGCTTGCCCGCCTCGTCCAGGAGGCAGATCGGCCTGTATGCCGAGGGTGACTCCGCGGGTTTTCCGGGCTTCCGGAGGAGGACCAGCCTCGCCTCTTTCCACGCAGGGGGGAATCTGCCCGATCTCAGGACAGCGTCGAACAGCCGCCTGAGACCGGTTCCTAGGGCGCTCAACGCGCAGGCCCAAACTCGCCCGGGCACACCGTCGGGACCTGGAGCCGCGTTCCTCTGGCGCATGCGCAACACAGAGGACGCGAACTCCTCGTCGCTGACCCCAGGGGCGTCGGAAGTGTCCGCGCCCCTGTTCAACCATTGATCCCCGGACTCGTCGGCGCCACCCTCCCCGTGAATCGGGGGAGGTGGGAAAAGCGCCTCTAGAACTCGTTCCAGGAGCCGGGGATCCAGACCCTCCGTGACCGGGGGCGCCCAAGGACCGAGTTTGACTGACACGGCCCTGTACGGGCGCCCCCAAGGGTTCTCGTTGAGGGTCGCGACGAATTCCCGACAGGACTGATCCTTTGCCCGGGCTATGGTTCCGCGAAGTTCTCTGCGCGCCGCCGAAAAGGCGGAGCGCAACTCGCGGAGCCGTTCCTCCGAGACCCGCCGTCGGTCTTGACGACGGGCCTTGGTGTACTGGCGTCTGGCGGCTAAGTTCGCCGCGCGGAGATCCGCGATCTCGGCGGACCACCAGTACACCGACCTCCGACCCCCACCTGGCGGCCCGGTCCGCGGCATGGTGGCGTCACAGATCGCCTGTAACGCACACCGGAACCAAAGCGCGCCAGCAACGGGGTCATCGAGGACGTCGCCTGGCAAAGGAGGCCAGGCGACGACGGAGGAAGCGAGTTGGGCCGCTTCAGCATCCAGCTGAGTGAGCGCCCATCGCGGGGGATGCCTTCCGACTCGTGGAGGAGGCGGGGGGACGGAGGTGGCCAGCATCACGTACATGTGATCCGATGCCGGCTCGCAATCCTCCGCCACCCAGCAGTCAGACGTCCTTGCGGCGGCCGCGGGGTTTACCCAGATGAGGTCGATAACCGACTCTCCCCCCGGGCCGCGGTACGTAGTGACTGCATAGGGGTTCTTTAGCGAGAACCCCATCGCCTCCGTCCACTCGAGGAGCACCTCGCCCCTGGAGTCCGTTCTGGGAGAACCCCACTCGACGGCGTGGGCGTTGAAGTCTCCCAGAAGTATGACCGGCTGAGCACTCTGGGGAACTATGAATGTTCCCAGCTCGTGTAGCCGGTCCTCGAACTCCGAGACGGTAAACCTCGGCGCGAAGTAACATCCCACCACGAGGAATTCCCCCCATTGCGCTGCCATCCAGCCACTGCCGTGTCGGGCGACCGTACACGGCAGGGCTCCTCTGCCTACACACCACGTCATCGCCACCTGCCGATCCGGGTTCGTGGACCGAAAACATCGGTCCTCCAGCGGATACGGCTCGGCGGCGACGACCAGCCCGACCCCCAACTCCAGGCGAGCCTGCTCTAGCAGGTCGTGCGCTCGCATGGAGTGGTTGAGGTTTGCTAGCAGGATCGGCGGGCCTCGGGACATTACGTTGCCTCGTTAACGGCCTCCACCGGATCCCGCTCGGGTCGGGCTGCGACCTCCGTCGACTCGGGGGCCCCGACGACGCTTTCCGTGGCGGGGGAGATAAGCCCCCCGCCGTACGAAGCGGCGACTGATTGCGCGAGGAGCGCTGCCTCGTCGCTGTCGCCGCTCGCCGCCTCCGCACCCCCGATATCGGCATCCGGGGGGGGTCCGAAGCCAAACTCGACCGATCCTCGAAACAACCATTGAACTCGATTCCTCGGCCCATTGCGAAGGTATTACTATAATGGTTCGACCACGGTAGTCGCGCTGGTTTTCGAGATAATCGCGAATAACTCCAATCGCTCCGGAAAAATTTCAAAGTCCCGACGGATTTCAGAGTCCTCCGGCACTATCGTCCGAAGCCAAACTCGACCGATCCTCGAAACAACCATTGAACTCGATTCCTCGGCCCATTGCGAAGGTATTACTATAATGGTTCGACCACGGTAGTCGCGCTGGTTTTCGAGATAATCGCGAATAACTCCAATCGCTCCGGAAAAATTTCAAAGTCCCGACGGATTTCAGAGTCCTCCGGCACTATCGTCCGAAGCCAAACTCGACCGATCCTCGAAACAACCATTGAACTCGATTCCTCGGCCCATTGCGAAGGTATTACTATAATGGTTCGACCACGGTAGTCGCGCTGGTTTTCGAGATAATCGCGAATAACTCCAATCGCTCCGGAAAAATTTCAAAGTCCCGACGGATTTCAGAGTCCTCCGGCACTATCGTCCGAAGCCAAACTCGACCGATCCTCGAAACAACCATTGAACTCGATTCCTCGGCCCATTGCGAAGGTATTACTATAATGGTTCGACCACGGTAGTCGCGCTGGTTTTCGAGATAATCGCGAATAACTCCAATCGCTCCGGAAAAATTTCAAAGTCCCGACGGATTTCAGAGTCCTCCGGCACTATCGTCCGAAGCCAAACTCGACCGATCCTCGAAACAACCATTGAACTCGATTCCTCGGCCCATTGCGAAGGTATTACTATAATGGTTCGACCACGGTAGTCGCGCTGGTTTTCGAGATAATCGCGAATAACTCCAATCGCTCCGGAAAAATTTCAAAGTCCCGACGGATTTCAGAGTCCTCCGGCACTATCGTCCGAAGCCAAACTCGACCGATCCTCGAAACAACCATTGAACTCGATTCCTCGGCCCATTGCGAAGGTATTACTATAATGGTTCGACCACGGTAGTCGCGCTGGTTTTCGAGATAATCGCGAATAACTCCAATCGCTCCGGAAAAATTTCAAAGTCCCGACGGATTTCAGAGTCCTCCGGCACTATCGTCCGAAGCCAAACTCGACCGATCCTCGAAACAACCATTGAACTCGATTCCTCGGCCCATTGCGAAGGTATTACTATAATGGTTCGACCACGGTAGTCGCGCTGGTTTTCGAGATAATCGCGAATAACTCCAATCGCTCCGGAAAAATTTCAAAGTCCCGACGGATTTCAGAGTCCTCCGGCACTATCGTCCGAAGCCAAACTCGACCGATCCTCGAAACAACCATTGAACTCGATTCCTCGGCCCATTGCGAAGGTATTACTATAATGGTTCGACCACGGTAGTCGCGCTGGTTTTCGAGATAATCGCGAATAACTCCAATCGCTCCGGAAAAATTTCAAAGTCCCGACGGATTTCAGAGTCCTCCGGCACTATCGTCCGAAGCCAAACTCGACCGATCCTCGAAACAACCATTGAACTCGATTCCTCGGCCCATTGCGAAGGTATTACTATAATGGTTCGACCACGGTAGTCGCGCTGGTTTTCGAGATAATCGCGAATAACTCCAATCGCTCCGGAAAAATTTCAAAGTCCCGACGGATTTCAGAGTCCTCCGGCACTATCGTCCGAAGCCAAACTCGACCGATCCTCGAAACAACCATTGAACTCGATTCCTCGGCCCATTGCGAAGGTATTACTATAATGGTTCGACCACGGTAGTCGCGCTGGTTTTCGAGATAATCGCGAATAACTCCAATCGCTCCGGAAAAATTTCAAAGTCCCGACGGATTTCAGAGTCCTCCGGCACTATCGTCCGAAGCCAAACTCGACCGATCCTCGAAACAACCATTGAACTCGATTCCTCGGCCCATTGCGAAGGTATTACTATAATGGTTCGACCACGGTAGTCGCGCTGGTTTTCGAGATAATCGCGAATAACTCCAATCGATCCGGAAAAATTTCAAAGTCCCGCGATATAATTTTGGAATGTCGTTTGTGACCGAGTATGTGTCGTGGTAATGTTCGCGGCGAATGTGTATAATAATTCGTTTAGTCGGTTTACTCTTGTCTCCGACACTGTCCGCGGCTAAGTCCGAAAGTGCCGGGCGAGCGGTCTGTTGTAGCGGCGGTTTACACCCATAAGCGCCCGTGCGTAAGGTACGGCGGCGCCGGCGTTCCGGCCGGCCGTTCGGTATCTATAAGGGAGAGCGACGGTCCGAGCGTCTCGGTCGGAGCAGCGTTGGGCGCGTGGCTATTCTACGACCTCGGTCGAGAAGCAGTCACCGCTCCTCGAGATTCTGTCTCGACTGTTCTTGCCGTGTTGCGTTTCGGATTTCTCCACACAGCATAACCACGGGTCGGTGTCTAAGACCGAATGGCCCTTATGTGGTGAGCGTCCAAAAGTGACGTTGGTGACACATATGCAATTCTGTGTATGCTTGTACGAAATCATGCATTCAACTCTTTATCCACGCAGATGGACGATTTGAACTTAACAAAACGCTAAGTAAGGCTAGCGTCCGGGTATATTATAAAGTATCGAACTAAATGTTCGAACTTTGAAAGAGGGAGAAAGTAGATACAAACCCAAGAGGTGTCAGATCTCGATATGCCTAGCGCGCACATTACGTCCCAACTCGTTATGCCCAGCATGGCACGATTCGCGCTTTCCCGTTTGCTCAGCATGCACTTGTCCGCGCTATTACGTACATGACCAGCGTGAATGTTACGCGCTTTGTCGATTTGTCCAGCGTGTAGTGGTCCGTGCTTATACGGTTGATGCTAGCGTGTCCGTGTACTCCGTGCTTCCCGATGGATGGTGCGGGACGCGTGATTTACGCGCTTTATCGAGCATCCGATGCCATCCTTATTTATAAGGGAAATTTAATGAATTTTGTCCGAGATCTTTCTGTGAACGTATATAAAAGGCACATATCCGATTAACATTAGTCCGTGGAATAATCGAAACGATATGATGTCCGAGTATAATAATAGCGTGTCTAGTGGAGAAAATCCTAAAGAGGAGAGAGACGAGGAGGCGGGCACATATCCGAGATAGAATTGGTGGAACAAATCGAGGATATGATGTCTAAAACTGCTGCACACTGATGTTGTGCAAGTTTTATAAAATTTAACATGGGGCATCGTCGATCCGTCTCTAAAAGAGAGGACGACGCGATGAGAACAGAAAGAACACAAAAGTGTGTGAATTCGAATAGAGAGGGAAGCTTCGCGAAGCTCCCTGGTTGATCCTGCCAGTAGTCATATGCTTGTCTCAAAGATTAAGCCATGCATGTCTCAGTACATACCGAATTAAGGTGAAACCGCGAATGGCTCATTAAATCAGTTATGGTTCCTTAGATCGTACCCACATTTACTTGGATAACTGTGGTAATTCTAGAGCTAATACATGCAAAACAGAGTTCCGACCAGAGATGGAAGGAACGCTTTTATTAGATCAAAACCAATCGGTGGCGGATGGTTCGCCTTCCGTCCCATCGTTTGCTTTGGTGACTCTGAATAACTTTGTGCTGATCGCATGGTCATCTAGCACCGGCGACGCATCTTTCAAATGTCTGCCTTATCAACTGTCGATGGTAGGTTCAGCGCCTACCATGGTTGTAACGGGTAACG
>OZ020481.1:21956283-21963783 GCA_963971345.1 Andrena flavipes | reverse complement strand
TGCATCCCGAGTATCATCGCTCGCTTCTTAATCGCGTGCCCCGTTAGCAAAATGAAAGGGACCGGCTGTGAAGCTTCGATAGCGAAAGTCCGATTGGACCGATCGAAGCCGGCCGTGCGTCCGCTTTCGGGCGACTACGACGATAGAGAGAGAGAGAGAGCGTGTAAGTAGAAGAGGATGCTGCCGCGTACGGTGGTCTGGGCCCCCGCCTCCGTGTACACGCAATTACAAAGGGTCTCGTACCCAACCGCCGTGTATCTCGATGGTTTTTAAATGAATAATATACGCTCGGCCGTCGGACGTGTCGCGCGGTGTTTCCGCCGCGGTACGTTTCGACGGTGTTCCCGTCCTGGACACAAATCACACACAGTGTCGTCAACGCTGGCGACGCCCGGACGAACCTCCTTCGCGCGCTGGTTGGAGGCGCACGGGCCTCGGCTTCACCCGAACCGAGAACAAAGATAAAATTACGAACATATTTAATAAAACACGATTACCCTGAACGGTGGATCACTTGGCTCGTGGGTCGATGAAGAACGCAGCTAATTGCGCGTCAACGTGTGAACTGCAGGACACATGAACATCGACATTTCGAACGCACATTGCGGTCCACGGATACAATTCCTGGACCACGCCTGGCTGAGGGTCGTTATCACGTACAAAAGACTGCTTGCGTCGGATCTCTGCGTATTCACATCCTCGCCGTCTCGCGTTTCCGACGATGTAACGCGTTTCGGAGTCGGGTCGAATGATACACGCGAGATACGCGACGTACGAGCGAAAGTTGGGTCGTTCGTCGGCGTTTGCAACGGGCTCGCGTGAGAATCGTGAAGCGTGTGTACTCTCTCCGGTGCGAGAACCAGAAAGAGAGAGGCGAGAATGTGATGAATGATCGTTTGGGGACTCGCGTGCGTGCTTACACGGCGTTGTGCGTCGTTGCTTTATAACGACCGCCCGTGTGCTGCACCGCTCCCCTTGGATCACACACAGCGGCCTCTCCGCTCGCACTGGTGTGTAGAATATGCCTTCACGTTCCGCGCGAGATCTTTTACCGTGCTCCCGACGTCGCCTGAAATGAAAAATTTGTCCCGAGAAAGAGAGACCCAAAAAAGAGCGAGATGATAGAGAGATAGAGCGCGGAGTGCGCGCGGCATACGTGCGCGCCGATCTATATCGTCGCGTTCACGCGGCCCCAGGGATTTTAAAAAGAGAGAAGAGGGTCGTCGTTTTGACAGTGAGAGTGAAAAGTCACAATCTATACATCGAGGGCACAACAACACATACTCGTTCTTCGGGACGCCGTGAAGATCCACAAGGATGGTGTACATGAATGGAGAGGCGCCTGTGCGGGATGATAAATAAAAAAACCACTCGTTAACATGATCGGGTCGATTTATTTCCCCGTCGTTGCGCGTGGCCTCGCCTAGCCCTCTCGTCATTCCCTCCCTATGGCCACGTTCCGTCGACACACAGAGAGTGTAGTTTGTATGCGCCAAACATCCGATGAGAAGAGAAGTGGTTGCGCTCCACGCCGTCGTTTAAAACGTTTCTGTACCCAGTTTCTCTGAATCCTCGTTGGCGCGGCTGCGTGAATTTGAACTTTGACGAACCGAAAGGCGCCGATGCCGCGAAAGGTGTGCAAGGAAAGACTCTCACTTCGTAGAATTGAAGAGAAAGAGTCTCCCCGATCGCCCCATGTCTTTGTCGCGTTGTTGGTCGATCGTATACGAGAGCCGCGGGTCTCGCCGGTCGTTCAGTCCACGGAAGAAAAGCTTATTTTTCCACGGTTCCCTCTGCTGCGAGTCACTGCTCGCGGCGTGAAGGGATAGCGGAATCTCAAAGCTGATAATAGCGGACGAACGTTAAAGTAAAAACCGGTGGTCGTTCCGCGAGAGTCTCTGATCGAATCGACGATGCGCGACGAAAAGACACTTTGGCGAGGCGCAAATAGAGGTAGGGGTGAACTCTATAATTCTCTCTCGATTAGAGAAGAAGAGAGATAGTCCAATGTACCTTTTCTCTGAAAAAATCATGCGATGGCACCTCTGGATACTACACGAGATCGATGATCACCATCATCGACACGACAATATCCAAAAGAGGGAGCATGATTCATATACCGGAGGCGCGCCGCGCGCTTCTCCAAAATATCTTCTCTCTCTACTTGGCGGTCTCGGTTTTTTTTCTCTGATGACACATTTGTATAATATATAACGATTGACGACCTCAGAGTAGGCGAGATTACCCGCTGAATTTAAGCATATTACTAAGCGGAGGAAAAGAAACTAACAAGGATTTCCTTAGTAGCGGCGAGCGAACAGGAATTAGCCCAGCACTGAATCCCGCGGTTCCGCCGCAGGGAATTGTAGTGTTCAGGAGGATCCGTTTATCCCGTGACGTCGCACCGCGTCCAAGTCCATCTTGAATGGGGCCACTTACCCGGAGAGGGTGCCAGGCCCGTAGCGACCGGTACGCGTTTCGGGAGGATCTCTCCATAGAGTCGGGTTGCTTGAGAGTGCAACCCTAAGTGGGTGGTAAACTCCATCTAAGGCTAAATACAACCACGAGACCGATAGCGAACAAGTACCGTGAGGGAAAGTTGAAAAGAACTTTGAAGAGAGAGTTCAAGAGTACGTGAAACCGTTCAGGGGTAAACCTGAGAAACCCAAAAGATCGAATGGGGAGATTCATCGTCGACGAGGCTGGCTCCCGTCGGTGCGCGATACTCCGGATGGACCTTCGTGGTTCCATTAACGAGGGTACACCACCGGCGGCGAATGTTCCGGCCACGTAGTCGTGCACTTCTCCCCTAGTAGAACGTCGCGACCCGTTGCGTGTCGGTCTACGGCCCGAGCGGTTGCCTGTTTCGTTGCTCCCAGAGCACGCGACAGACCCTCGGCCGCCTGGCCGGCTGCGCGACGGTACTCTGAGACGGTATCGGGCCGCAACCAATCCATTTTCGAATGTGTGTGCGTCAGGCCCGCCGCAAGCCCGGTCAGTTCTTACCCGGAGGCACGGACCTGGTGCCGTCCCCGGGCCTGGCCAGCTGTTAGCAGGCGGTGTCCTTGGACTGGGCCAAGCTTCGAATTACCGGTCGGCGACGCTACTGCTTTGGGTACTCTCAGGACCCGTCTTGAAACACGGACCAAGGAGTCTAACATGTGCGCGAGTCATTGGGAGAAAGAAACCTAAAGGCGGAATGAAAGTGAAGGTCGACCTTTGCGTCGACCGAGGGAGGATCGGCCGCGTTACGATGCGGCCTCGCACTCCCGGGGCGTCTCGTTCTCATTGCGAGAAGAGGCGCACCTAGAGCGTACACGTTGGGACCCGAAAGATGGTGAACTATGCCTGGTCAGGACGAAGTCAGGGGAAACCCTGATGGAGGTCCGTAGCGATTCTGACGTGCAAATCGATCGTCGGAACTGGGTATAGGGGCGAAAGACTAATCGAACCATCTAGTAGCTGGTTCCCTCCGAAGTTTCCCTCAGGATAGCTGGCACTCGCTCGTTCCTACGCGAACGTGTGCGAGTTTCATCTGGTAAAGCGAATGATTAGAGGCCTTGGGGCCGAAACGACCTCAACCTATTCTCAAACTTTAAATGGGTGAGATCTCTGGCTTGCTTGGATCATGAAGCCACGAGATTATATTGAATCAGAGTGCCAAGTGGGCCAATTTTGGTAAGCAGAACTGGCGCTGTGGGATGAACCAAACGCAGAGTTAAGGCGCCTAAGTCGACGCTTATGGGATACCATGAAAGGCGTTGGTTGCTTAAGACAGCAGGACGGTGGCCATGGAAGTCGGAATCCGCTAAGGAGTGTGTAACAACTCACCTGCCGAAGCAACTAGCCCTGAAAATGGATGGCGCTGAAGCGTCGCGCCTATACTCCGCCGTCAGCGGCAAGTGGGGAGGGACGTGCCACCCGCTCGCGGGTGACCGTCCTCCATGAAGCCCTGACGAGTAGGAGGGTCGCGGCGGTGTGCGCAGAAGGGTCTGGGCGTGAGCCTGCCTGGAGCCACCGTCGGTGCAGATCTTGGTGGTAGTAGCAAATACTCCAGCGAGGCCCTGGAGGACTGACGTGGAGAAGGGTTTCGTGTGAACAGCCGTTGCACACGAGTCAGTCGATCCTAAGCCCTAAGAGAAATCCTATGCAGATGTGGTGTCCTAAAACAGTTTTTTTTGAGACACACACCCGTTGGGCGAAAGGGAATCCGGTTCCTATTCCGGAACCCGGTAGCGGAACCGCAAACCATTCGGGCCCTCGTAAGAGTGTTCGTCGGGGTAACCCAAAATGACCTGGAGACGCCGTCGGGAGATCCGGGAAGAGTTTTCTTTTCTGTATAAGCGTTCGAGTTCCCTGGAAACCTCTAGCAGGGAGATAGGGTTTGGAACGCGAAGAGCACCGCAGTTGCGGCGGTGTCCGGATCTTCCCCTCGGACCTTGAAAATCCAGGAGAGGGCCACGTGGAGGTGTCGCGCCGGTTCGTACCCATATCCGCAGCAGGTCTCCAAGGTAAAGAGCCTCTAGTCGATAGATTAATGTAGGTAAGGGAAGTCGGCAAATTGGATCCGTAACTTCGGAATAAGGATTGGCTCTGAGGAGCGGGGCGTGTCGGGCTTGGTTGGGAAACGGGTTTGGTTGACGAGCCGGGCCTGGGTGAGGTGAACGGTCGGGATTTCGGTCTCGCATCCGGGATCCGAGCTCGGTCCCGTGCCATCGCCTCCCGCGGATCTTCCTTGCTGCGAGGCTTCCGTGTCGGTTTCACCGTCGTGGTCGTCCTCTTCGGCCGCCATTCAACGCTCAGCTCAGAACTGGCACGGACTAGGGGAATCCGACTGTCTAATTAAAACAAAGCATTGCGATGGCCCCCGAGGGTGTTGACGCAATGTGATTTCTGCCCAGTGCTCTGAATGTCAACGTGAAGAAATTCAAAAAAGCGCGGGTAAACGGCGGGAGTAACTATGACTCTCTATGACTATCTAGGTTTCCAAACGACCCGTCATCGAACTAGTGACGAAACATAACCTATGGTTATCTAGGTTATCAAATGACCCGTCATTTTTTGGTGATGTCCGAAGGGAGGTACGAAATGGCAAAAAGACCGTAGCCAACATAACCAGCTCAACGAATCACACTCCATGGAGTTTACAACCAGCAGGAGAGGTGTCAGAAATGTTGAAAAGGACATAGTCCTTGAGATGGAAGAAAGTGGAATGGGGGCCCTATCCAGTGTATGCCGGGGGGTCCCCATTTTCACGTTAGCGCAAATAGGAGCTGGTCAAAGTGCCTTCACGAGCTTACCAAAAGCTTCGCGCCGCTGTGAGGTTTCAGCGCGTTTAAAAGCAACACGCCGCCATGGCATGTTCCAAGGCGTGCGAGTCGAGGAAAGGGGAGACAGGCCCCGTTTGGATGGAATATTGGGCGAGAACAACTGTTGACGACCAGGCAAAGTGCACGGACATGAGAAGGGCATAAATGGTACTGCTGCACCCGGAAATAAAACAATAAGAAACTACCAATGTCAGATAGTGAAGTAAGCGAAGCCTCGGACACCGAAGCCCATGGTCCCGGGCCTTCGGTGGCGGATTTATCCGCTAACCGTGAGGGGACCACTGTTGATGAAGCCGGCAACGTCCAAGGACACGCCAAAGAACAAGGAGTGGCACTACCGATGAGCAGCCCCATTCGATGCATTTGGTGCTTAAACAAAAATCGCGACTGCCAGTTCTTGGGAGAAAGCGATTTTGTAAAGCATGTCAGCAAGGAGCATGGCCGAATGACTATCGTTTGGACATGCAAAAAATGTGACAAAGCCTACAAGAAGCTACACGCCTTAAAATGTCACATTCCGAAATGTAAGGGCCCCATAATAGCTCAAGAAAAAGAATTTAAATGTAGCGAGTGTGCGGACTCGTTCGACTCGCAAAGGGGACTCTCCACCCATGAAAGGCATAGGCACCCAGCGACGAGAAACGCCAAACGCGGAGGCACGGAGAGGGCTGCTCCGGCGAATAAAAGAGGAGCGAGAGCCTCCGTCTGGTCGGAGGAAGAAACTCTCCTCTTAAAAGAGATGAATCTAAGATTCCAGGGTTGTTCTCAAATGAACGCCCGAATGAGGGAATTTTTCCCGAATAAAACGCTTAAGCAAATAAGCGACAAGCGTAGGCAAATAAAACCTCCGCCAGAAGTGGTGGTAGTAAGTGGGTCTGACTCTGTATCAGACGACCAGGTTGAAGAGGGGGAAGGCACACCCCCCCAGATCCAAGAAGCTAGCCAAGCAACAGTCGAAGACAACGACTGGCGTGAGGCTCTTAAAATAGCGGTTGTGAGGGAACAAACCGACGCCATAGAATGGCTAGCCATCCAAGAACGGATTAAGGAGGCAGCGATGAGCGAAACCTCAGATGGCAAAATAATGGATGATATAATAAGCGATATCGTCCAAAAACTGGTCGGCGAGAAAGGAGCAGAACCAGTAAGGGCCAAGAAAAAGGGTAATAGGCCTAACAAGGGCTCGAACGGAGCTAGAAGAGAGAAAGACAGAACGAGGGAGGCCAAATACAGGTACGCTAAATACCAGGAAGCGTACAATGAGTGCCCGGGAAAATTGGCCAACCTCGCAATGGCAGGAAAGACGCTGGTGGATGGTGAAGAGGGCACCATCTACCCAGAAACAAAAGCAGTGGCAGACCTGTACACGAAGCTCTGGGGGACTTCGGGACCCCAATGGAAAGAAATGGCAGGGGCTAAGAGCCCGGATGAAGAGGTTTCAATGGGCGATTTGTGGTTACCCATAAATGCCCAAGAAATCGTCAAGAAAATGGCGAGGATGAAGTCGAACACGGCGGCAGGCACCGATGGTATTAAAAAGGCCGACCTCAGAAGAAAGGGTACCGTGCAAATCCTCGGTCAATTATTTAATACGCTCCTACTCAAAGAGCATTTCCCTGGCCACTTCAAGCAAAATAGAACAACCCTGATCCCAAAACCTGGCAAAGACTCAAGAGATCCAAGTAATTGGAGACCGATCACGATTGGCTCCCTGCTGGGGAGACTATTCTCCAGTATGATCGACAGCAGGCTGCGTGCGTCGGTCGCCATTTCAGAACGGCAAAAAGGGTTCAAAAATGAGAATGGCTGTCGCCACAACATTGCGGTCTTGGGCTCTACCCTGGCCTTAATGAAAGGCTGTAAGGGAGGAATCCTAACGATCGTAGACGTATCGAAAGCATTCGATACAGTGCCCCACGCAGCGCTCGGTCCCACGCTCGCGAAAAAGGGGATACCAAGAAAGGCAAGGGAATACATTGGTAAAATGTATGAGAATTGCATAACCTCCATACGAACAAAGGAGGGGGGGTCGATGCAAATAACCCTCAAACGAGGAGTGAAGCAAGGCGATCCTCTGTCGCCATTGCTCTTCAATATAATAATGGACCCGATAATAGAGGCGGTTAATGAAACCTCGGAAGGAGTTGACCTGGATGGCGCTAATGTGGCC
>OZ020481.1:21788783-21951283 GCA_963971345.1 Andrena flavipes | reverse complement strand
TTCGAGATAATCGCGAATAACTCCAATCGCTCCGGAAAAATTTCAAAGTCCCGACGGATTTCAGAGTCCCCCGGCACTATCGTCCGAAGCCAAACTCGACCGATCCTCGAAACAACCATTGAACTCGATTCCTCGGCCCATTGCGAAGGTATTACTATAATGGTTCGACCACGGTAGTCGCGCTGGTTTTCGAGATAATCGCGAATAACTCCAATCGCTCCGGAAAAATTTCAAAGTCCCGACGGATTTCAGAGTCCCCCGGCACTATCGTCCGAAGCCAAACTCGACCGATCCTCGAAACAACCATTGAACTCGATTCCTCGGCCCATTGCGAAGGTATTACTATAATGGTTCGACCACGGTAGTCGCGCTGGTTTTCGAGATAATCGCGAATAACTCCAATCGCTCCGGAAAAATTTCAAAGTCCCGACGGATTTCAGAGTCCTCCGGCACTATCGTCCGAAGCCAAACTCGACCGATCCTCGAAACAACCATTGAACTCGATTCCTCGGCCCATTGCGAAGGTATTACTATAATGGTTCGACCACGGTAGTCGCGCTGGTTTTCGAGATAATCGCGAATAACTCCAATCGCTCCGGAAAAATTTCAAAGTCCCGACGGATTTCAGAGTCCTCCGGCACTATCGTCCGAAGCCAAACTCGACCGATCCTCGAAACAACCATTGAACTCGATTCCTCGGCCCATTGCGAAGGTATTACTATAATGGTTCGACCACGGTAGTCGCGCTGGTTTTCGAGATAATCGCGAATAACTCCAATCGCTCCGGAAAAATTTCAAAGTCCCGACGGATTTCAGAGTCCTCCGGCACTATCGTCCGAAGCCAAACTCGACCGATCCTCGAAACAACCATTGAACTCGATTCCTCGGCCCATTGCGAAGGTATTACTATAATGGTTCGACCACGGTAGTCGCGCTGGTTTTCGAGATAATCGCGAATAACTCCAATCGCTCCGGAAAAATTTCAAAGTCCCGACGGATTTCAGAGTCCTCCGGCACTATCGTCCGAAGCCAAACTCGACCGATCCTCGAAACAACCATTGAACTCGATTCCTCGGCCCATTGCGAAGGTATTACTATAATGGTTCGACCACGGTAGTCGCGCTGGTTTTCGAGATAATCGCGAATAACTCCAATCGCTCCGGAAAAATTTCAAAGTCCCGACGGATTTCAGAGTCCTCCGGCACTATCGTCCGAAGCCAAACTCGACCGATCCTCGAAACAACCATTGAACTCGATTCCTCGGCCCATTGCGAAGGTATTACTATAATGGTTCGACCACGGTAGTCGCGCTGGTTTTCGAGATAATCGCGAATAACTCCAATCGCTCCGGAAAAATTTCAAAGTCCCGACGGATTTCAGAGTCCTCCGGCACTATCGTCCGAAGCCAAACTCGACCGATCCTCGAAACAACCATTGAACTCGATTCCTCGGCCCATTGCGAAGGTATTACTATAATGGTTCGACCACGGTAGTCGCGCTGGTTTTCGAGATAATCGCGAATAACTCCAATCGCTCCGGAAAAATTTCAAAGTCCCGACGGATTTCAGAGTCCTCCGGCACTATCGTCCGAAGCCAAACTCGACCGATCCTCGAAACAACCATTGAACTCGATTCCTCGGCCCATTGCGAAGGTATTACTATAATGGTTCGACCACGGTAGTCGCGCTGGTTTTCGAGATAATCGCGAATAACTCCAATCGCTCCGGAAAAATTTCAAAGTCCCGACGGATTTCAGAGTCCTCCGGCACTATCGTCCGAAGCCAAACTCGACCGATCCTCGAAACAACCATTGAACTCGATTCCTCGGCCCATTGCGAAGGTATTACTATAATGGTTCGACCACGGTAGTCGCGCTGGTTTTCGAGATAATCGCGAATAACTCCAATCGCTCCGGAAAAATTTCAAAGTCCCGACGGATTTCAGAGTCCTCCGGCACTATCGTCCGAAGCCAAACTCGACCGATCCTCGAAACAACCATTGAACTCGATTCCTCGGCCCATTGCGAAGGTATTACTATAATGGTTCGACCACGGTAGTCGCGCTGGTTTTCGAGATAATCGCGAATAACTCCAATCGCTCCGGAAAAATTTCAAAGTCCCGACGGATTTCAGAGTCCTCCGGCACTATCGTCCGAAGCCAAACTCGACCGATCCTCGAAACAACCATTGAACTCGATTCCTCGGCCCATTGCGAAGGTATTACTATAATGGTTCGACCACGGTAGTCGCGCTGGTTTTCGAGATAATCGCGAATAACTCCAATCGCTCCGGAAAAATTTCAAAGTCCCGACGGATTTCAGAGTCCTCCGGCACTATCGTCCGAAGCCAAACTCGACCGATCCTCGAAACAACCATTGAACTCGATTCCTCGGCCCATTGCGAAGGTATTACTATAATGGTTCGACCACGGTAGTCGCGCTGGTTTTCGAGATAATCGCGAATAACTCCAATCGCTCCGGAAAAATTTCAAAGTCCCGACGGATTTCAGAGTCCTCCGGCACTATCGTCCGAAGCCAAACTCGACCGATCCTCGAAACAACCATTGAACTCGATTCCTCGGCCCATTGCGAAGGTATTACTATAATGGTTCGACCACGGTAGTCGCGCTGGTTTTCGAGATAATCGCGAATAACTCCAATCGCTCCGGAAAAATTTCAAAGTCCCGACGGATTTCAGAGTCCTCCGGCACTATCGTCCGAAGCCAAACTCGACCGATCCTCGAAACAACCATTGAACTCGATTCCTCGGCCCATTGCGAAGGTATTACTATAATGGTTCGACCACGGTAGTCGCGCTGGTTTTCGAGATAATCGCGAATAACTCCAATCGCTCCGGAAAAATTTCAAAGTCCCGACGGATTTCAGAGTCCTCCGGCACTATCGTCCGAAGCCAAACTCGACCGATCCTCGAAACAACCATTGAACTCGATTCCTCGGCCCATTGCGAAGGTATTACTATAATGGTTCGACCACGGTAGTCGCGCTGGTTTTCGAGATAATCGCGAATAACTCCAATCGCTCCGGAAAAATTTCAAAGTCCCGACGGATTTCAGAGTCCTCCGGCACTATCGTCCGAAGCCAAACTCGACCGATCCTCGAAACAACCATTGAACTCGATTCCTCGGCCCATTGCGAAGGTATTACTATAATGGTTCGACCACGGTAGTCGCGCTGGTTTTCGAGATAATCGCGAATAACTCCAATCGATCCGGAAAAATTTCAAAGTCCCGACGGATTTCAGAGTCCTCCGGCACTATCGTCCGAAGCCAAACTCGACCGATCCTCGAAACAACCATTGAACTCGATTCCTCGGCCCATTGCGAAGGTATTACTATAATGGTTCGACCACGGTAGTCGCGCTGGTTTTCGAGATAATCGCGAATAACTCCAATCGCTCCGGAAAAATTTCAAAGTCCCGACGGATTTCAGAGTCCTCCGGCACTATCGTCCGAAGCCAAACTCGACCGATCCTCGAAACAACCATTGAACTCGATTCCTCGGCCCATTGCGAAGGTATTACTATAATGGTTCGACCACGGTAGTCGCGCTGGTTTTCGAGATAATCGCGAATAACTCCAATCGCTCCGGAAAAATTTCAAAGTCCCGACGGATTTCAGAGTCCTCCGGCACTATCGTCCGAAGCCAAACTCGACCGATCCTCGAAACAACCATTGAACTCGATTCCTCGGCCCATTGCGAAGGTATTACTATAATGGTTCGACCACGGTAGTCGCGCTGGTTTTCGAGATAATCGCGAATAACTCCAATCGCTCCGGAAAAATTTCAAAGTCCCGACGGATTTCAGAGTCCTCCGGCACTATCGTCCGAAGCCAAACTCGACCGATCCTCGAAACAACCATTGAACTCGATTCCTCGGCCCATTGCGAAGGTATTACTATAATGGTTCGACCACGGTAGTCGCGCTGGTTTTCGAGATAATCGCGAATAACTCCAATCGCTCCGGAAAAATTTCAAAGTCCCGACGGATTTCAGAGTCCTCCGGCACTATCGTCCGAAGCCAAACTCGACCGATCCTCGAAACAACCATTGAACTCGATTCCTCGGCCCATTGCGAAGGTATTACTATAATGGTTCGACCACGGTAGTCGCGCTGGTTTTCGAGATAATCGCGAATAACTCCAATCGCTCCGGAAAAATTTCAAAGTCCCGACGGATTTCAGAGTCCTCCGGCACTATCGTCCGAAGCCAAACTCGACCGATCCTCGAAACAACCATTGAACTCGATTCCTCGGCCCATTGCGAAGGTATTACTATAATGGTTCGACCACGGTAGTCGCGCTGGTTTTCGAGATAATCGCGAATAACTCCAATCGATCCGGAAAAATTTCAAAGTCCCGACGGATTTCAGAGTCCTCCGGCACTATCGTCCGAAGCCAAACTCGACCGATCCTCGAAACAACCATTGAACTCGATTCCTCGGCCCATTGCGAAGGTATTACTATAATGGTTCGACCACGGTAGTCGCGCTGGTTTTCGAGATAATCGCGAATAACTCCAATCGCTCCGGAAAAATTTCAAAGTCCCGACGGATTTCAGAGTCCTCCGGCACTATCGTCCGAAGCCAAACTCGACCGATCCTCGAAACAACCATTGAACTCGATTCCTCGGCCCATTGCGAAGGTATTACTATAATGGTTCGACCACGGTAGTCGCGCTGGTTTTCGAGATAATCGCGAATAACTCCAATCGCTCCGGAAAAATTTCAAAGTCCCGACGGATTTCAGAGTCCTCCGGCACTATCGTCCGAAGCCAAACTCGACCGATCCTCGAAACAACCATTGAACTCGATTCCTCGGCCCATTGCGAAGGTATTACTATAATGGTTCGACCACGGTAGTCGCGCTGGTTTTCGAGATAATCGCGAATAACTCCAATCGCTCCGGAAAAATTTCAAAGTCCCGACGGATTTCAGAGTCCTCCGGCACTATCGTCCGAAGCCAAACTCGACCGATCCTCGAAACAACCATTGAACTCGATTCCTCGGCCCATTGCGAAGGTATTACTATAATGGTTCGACCACGGTAGTCGCGCTGGTTTTCGAGATAATCGCGAATAACTCCAATCGCTCCGGAAAAATTTCAAAGTCCCGACGGATTTCAGAGTCCTCCGGCACTATCGTCCGAAGCCAAACTCGACCGATCCTCGAAACAACCATTGAACTCGATTCCTCGGCCCATTGCGAAGGTATTACTATAATGGTTCGACCACGGTAGTCGCGCTGGTTTTCGAGATAATCGCGAATAACTCCAATCGCTCCGGAAAAATTTCAAAGTCCCGACGGATTTCAGAGTCCTCCGGCACTATCGTCCGAAGCCAAACTCGACCGATCCTCGAAACAACCATTGAACTCGATTCCTCGGCCCATTGCGAAGGTATTACTATAATGGTTCGACCACGGTAGTCGCGCTGGTTTTCGAGATAATCGCGAATAACTCCAATCGCTCCGGAAAAATTTCAAAGTCCCGACGGATTTCAGAGTCCTCCGGCACTATCGTCCGAAGCCAAACTCGACCGATCCTCGAAACAACCATTGAACTCGATTCCTCGGCCCATTGCGAAGGTATTACTATAATGGTTCGACCACGGTAGTCGCGCTGGTTTTCGAGATAATCGCGAATAACTCCAATCGCTCCGGAAAAATTTCAAAGTCCCGACGGATTTCAGAGTCCTCCGGCACTATCGTCCGAAGCCAAACTCGACCGATCCTCGAAACAACCATTGAACTCGATTCCTCGGCCCATTGCGAAGGTATTACTATAATGGTTCGACCACGGTAGTCGCGCTGGTTTTCGAGATAATCGCGAATAACTCCAATCGCTCCGGAAAAATTTCAAAGTCCCGACGGATTTCAGAGTCCTCCGGCACTATCGTCCGAAGCCAAACTCGACCGATCCTCGAAACAACCATTGAACTCGATTCCTCGGCCCATTGCGAAGGTATTACTATAATGGTTCGACCACGGTAGTCGCGCTGGTTTTCGAGATAATCGCGAATAACTCCAATGGCTCCGGAAAAATTTCAAAGTCCCGACGGATTTCAGAGTCCTCCGGCACTATCGTCCGAAGCCAAACTCGACCGATCCTCGAAACAACCATTGAACTCGATTCCTCGGCCCATTGCGAAGGTATTACTATAATGGTTCGACCACGGTAGTCGCGCTGGTTTTCGAGATAATCGCGAATAACTCCAATCGCTCCGGAAAAATTTCAAAGTCCCGACGGATTTCAGAGTCCTCCGGCACTATCGTCCGAAGCCAAACTCGACCGATCCTCGAAACAACCATTGAACTCGATTCCTCGGCCCATTGCGAAGGTATTACTATAATGGTTCGACCACGGTAGTCGCGCTGGTTTTCGAGATAATCGCGAATAACTCCAATCGCTCCGGAAAAATTTCAAAGTCCCGACGGATTTCAGAGTCCTCCGGCACTATCGTCCGAAGCCAAACTCGACCGATCCTCGAAACAACCATTGAACTCGATTCCTCGGCCCATTGCGAAGGTATTACTATAATGGTTCGACCACGGTAGTCGCGCTGGTTTTCGAGATAATCGCGAATAACTCCAATCGCTCCGGAAAAATTTCAAAGTCCCGACGGATTTCAGAGTCCTCCGGCACTATCGTCCGAAGCCAAACTCGACCGATCCTCGAAACAACCATTGAACTCGATTCCTCGGCCCATTGCGAAGGTATTACTATAATGGTTCGACCACGGTAGTCGCGCTGGTTTTCGAGATAATCGCGAATAACTCCAATCGCTCCGGAAAAATTTCAAAGTCCCGACGGATTTCAGAGTCCTCCGGCACTATCGTCCGAAGCCAAACTCGACCGATCCTCGAAACAACCATTGAACTCGATTCCTCGGCCCATTGCGAAGGTATTACTATAATGGTTCGACCACGGTAGTCGCGCTGGTTTTCGAGATAATCGCGAATAACTCCAATCGCTCCGGAAAAATTTCAAAGTCCCGACGGATTTCAGAGTCCTCCGGCACTATCGTCCGAAGCCAAACTCGACCGATCCTCGAAACAACCATTGAACTCGATTCCTCGGCCCATTGCGAAGGTATTACTATAATGGTTCGACCACGGTAGTCGCGCTGGTTTTCGAGATAATCGCGAATAACTCCAATCGCTCCGGAAAAATTTCAAAGTCCCGACGGATTTCAGAGTCCTCCGGCACTATCGTCCGAAGCCAAACTCGACCGATCCTCGAAACAACCATTGAACTCGATTCCTCGGCCCATTGCGAAGGTATTACTATAATGGTTCGACCACGGTAGTCGCGCTGGTTTTCGAGATAATCGCGAATAACTCCAATCGCTCCGGAAAAATTTCAAAGTCCCGACGGATTTCAGAGTCCTCCGGCACTATCGTCCGAAGCCAAACTCGACCGATCCTCGAAACAACCATTGAACTCGATTCCTCGGCCCATTGCGAAGGTATTACTATAATGGTTCGACCACGGTAGTCGCGCTGGTTTTCGAGATAATCGCGAATAACTCCAATCGCTCCGGAAAAATTTCAAAGTCCCGACGGATTTCAGAGTCCTCCGGCACTATCGTCCGAAGCCAAACTCGACCGATCCTCGAAACAACCATTGAACTCGATTCCTCGGCCCATTGCGAAGGTATTACTATAATGGTTCGACCACGGTAGTCGCGCTGGTTTTCGAGATAATCGCGAATAACTCCAATCGCTCCGGAAAAATTTCAAAGTCCCGACGGATTTCAGAGTCCTCCGGCACTATCGTCCGAAGCCAAACTCGACCGATCCTCGAAACAACCATTGAACTCGATTCCTCGGCCCATTGCGAAGGTATTACTATAATGGTTCGACCACGGTAGTCGCGCTGGTTTTCGAGATAATCGCGAATAACTCCAATCGCTCCGGAAAAATTTCAAAGTCCCGACGGATTTCAGAGTCCTCCGGCACTATCGTCCGAAGCCAAACTCGACCGATCCTCGAAACAACCATTGAACTCGATTCCTCGGCCCATTGCGAAGGTATTACTATAATGGTTCGACCACGGTAGTCGCGCTGGTTTTCGAGATAATCGCGAATAACTCCAATGGCTCCGGAAAAATTTCAAAGTCCCGACGGATTTCAGAGTCCTCCGGCACTATCGTCCGAAGCCAAACTCGACCGATCCTCGAAACAACCATTGAACTCGATTCCTCGGCCCATTGCGAAGGTATTACTATAATGGTTCGACCACGGTAGTCGCGCTGGTTTTCGAGATAATCGCGAATAACTCCAATCGCTCCGGAAAAATTTCAAAGTCCCGACGGATTTCAGAGTCCTCCGGCACTATCGTCCGAAGCCAAACTTTTTTTTTTTTTTTTTTTTTTTTTTTTTTTGTTAACGTGGAGAAATCCCTAACGGATACCCCGCCCCCCGGGGGAGGGACGGGGTTATGTGGGGCTTGCACCCACTAAAACTCCACGGTGATCTTCCTCGAGCGCGGAGTCGCGCGCTTGAGGGGAGGGACTTATGCGGGAGCAGACTAGCGATACATCCGCTTGCCCCCCCCTCAGCGTTTTCAACGAACTCCGCGCTCAACAACCCCGCACAGAACGGCGGGGTCTTCCCTTAACTTCGGCGACGCGCGGCGGACCACACGCCCGCGTCGCCACTTCTGGGGGCCGCAATGATGTTGTTGATGTTGTGGTGGGGTGGGAGTGTCCCCCGACACTTCCCACCCCGCGGCCCCCGCGATCGGGGGGATAACCCGGACGCGGCCCGAAGGGCCGTGGCCGGGCGGGGAGTCGGCACAAGGTCGAATGATCTTCGGGGCCGCTCAACGCGAGCGACCCCGTCGACCGCCGAACTCACCCTTCCGCCCGATCGCCTTCCTCGGGAGCGCGTCATACGTGCGCACTTGGCGCGGCTCCCGGGGGAGCAGCGGGTGTTCGGCTGCTCCCCTGTGGGGCCCTCCGACACGAGGGCCCCCGCAACAAAACTCCGCCGCCAGTCGCCGCGATCTGCCACGTCGCGGCGCCGACGGCACATCGTGGGACCTCCACTCCCTCCCATCGGCCGCAGCCGACCGCCTCTGACCCGGGGACACGCCGTGGGGAGCGGGATGACGCTAATTATGCGCCACCGCCTGACCTCCCCCGGCTCCGGGTCATCTTGGCGGCCTCCCCCTCCGTCTTCTCCTATTCGACCTGGGGGCCGCGAGCCGGGACGGATGGCCCGTCCGCTCGCGGACCATCTCCGCTTCTTCCTTCTTAAGCATTACGGCCTCCGCGAAGGAGGCCATCGCGTCCCAAGCAGCCCGGTCCCTCGCCATCCGACGCACGACTGTCGGTAGCGAGAGATCCGGGCCTAGCTGCAACTCGAGGACACGGCGATCCTCGACCCATGCCCTGCAAATAGCCAGGGCATGATCGGCCGTGTCCTCGTCGCCCGAGTCGCAGCTGAAACACCGCGACGACTCCTCCCGCCCTATTCGACGCAGATAGGTGCCGAAACAGCCGACACCCGTAAGCATCTGCGTCAGGCGGAAGGTTAGCCTGCCGTACCTGCGCCCCACCCATTCGTCCATAATGGGTAGCAGCGCCCCGACAACGCGACCCTCCCGATGTTCTGGGAGGGCCAGCCACTCGTGCCACTTGGCTATCGCGCGCTGCCGGGCCCGGCCCCGCACCACTTCTTCTTGCCCGCCGGCTATCGGGCCCCCAGCTTCGCGGAGATTTCGGATGGCAGAATAGACTTCTGCCTCCATCTCCGCGAGCAGATGGAACGGGGGGGACCCGGCCAAGGCGGACAATTCGACGTGTGACACCGTGCGATAAGCTCGCACGGCTTGGAGGACTGCTCGACGATGAATTCTCGCAAGAAGTTCTCGCCCGATGCGGCAGTCCCCCAGGTCACCGGCCCATATAGGCGCGCCATACAGCGCCATGGACCGGATGACCGTCACATATAGTCGTCGAATGCCCTCGTGCGGACCCCCCAGGTTGGGCATAATTCGCCGAAAGGAGAAGACTTGCTTCTCCAACCTGGGGGCGAGGGCCTTGAAGTGGCGCGTGAATCGCCAGTAGGTATCCAGGGTCAGACCGAGATATCTCATCGATCGGCCGACCCTGATGCAGGCATCCCCGAGTCTCAGGGACGCTCTGTTGGGTACACCGCTCCCAACACCGTCCGCGAGCCACATTGCCTCGGTTTTCTCCAAGGCGACTCGCAGACCGAGCGTCCCTATCGAGGTGATTACTCGTCGCAGTGTTATCTCGGCGAGGCTGATCGCTTCCCTCCATTTCTTCCCGGAAGCCACCACCAGGGTGTCGTCGGCGTAGCATACCAACGAGACCCCCGGTGATGGCATTTCAACCCGCAGCACCGCGTCATAAGCTATGTTCCATAGCAGGGGTCCCAGCACGGACCCCTGCGGAACGCCGCGGTGCACCGGAGCCACCCCTTCCCCCTCCCGGCCGACGTACGCCACTACGCGGCCGCGGAGATAGTCCCAGACCAGGCGGCGAAGGTAGAGCGGGACATTATGGTACAACAAGCCCCGCTCAATCGCCGCCCAGGAGACGGTGTTAAAGGCGTTCGAAATATCGAGCGAAATCGCCACGCTCACACCGCCTCCCTCGACCGCCCGGCGCGACAGCGATCTCACCAAATCAATGGCATCGATCGTCGATCGCTGTCGCCTAAAGCCGAATTGGCGGTCGGAAAGGTCTGGGCCCACGGCCTCCAAGTGGGCGCACAGGCGGGCAGCAATGATGCGCTCTAAGAGCTTGCCCGCCTCGTCCAGGAGGCAGATCGGCCTGTATGCCGAGGGGGACTCCGCGGGTTTACCGGGCTTCCGGAGGAGGACCAGCCTCGCCTCTTTCCACGCAGGGGGGAATCTGCCGGATCTCAGGACAGCGTCGAACAGCCGCCTGAGACCGGTTCCTAGGGCGCTCAACGCGCAGGCCCAAACTCGCCCGGGCACACCGTCGGGACCTGGAGCCGCGTTCCTCTGGCGCATGCGCAACACAGAGGACGCGAACTCCTCGTCGCTGACCCCAGGGGCGTCGGAAGTGTCCGCGCCCCTATTCAACCATTGATCCCCGGACTCGTCGGCGCCACCCTCCCCGTGAATCGGGGGAGGGGGGAACAGCGCCTCTAGAACTTGTTCTAGGAGCCGGGGATCTAGACCCTCCGTGACCGGGGGCGCCCAAGGACCGAGTTTGACGGACACGGCCTTGTACGGGCGCCCCCAAGGGTTCTCGTTGAGGGTCGCGACGAATTCCCGACAGGACTCATCTTTGGCCCGGGCTATGGTTCCGCGGAGTTCTCTGCGCGCCGCCGAAAAGGCGGAGCGCAACTCGCGGAGCCGTTCCTCCGAGACCCGTCGTCGGTCTTGTCGACGGGCCTTGGTGTACTGGCGCCTGGCAACCAGGTTAGCCGCGCGAAGATTCGCGATCTCGGCTGTCCACCAGTACACCGTCCTCCGACCCCCACCTGGCGGCCCGGTCCGCGGCATGGTGGCGTCACATATGGACTGTAACGCCTGCCGGAACCAAAGCGCGCCAGCAACGGGGTCATCGAGGACGTCGCCTGGCAAAGGAGGCCAGGCGACGACGGAGGAAGCGAGTTGGGCCGCTACAGCGTCTAGCTGCGTGAGCGCCCATCGCGGGGGATGCCTACCGACTCGGGGAGGAGGCGGGGGGACGGAGGTGGCCAGCATCACATACATGTGATCGGATGCCGGCTCACAATCCTCCGCCACCCAGCAGTCCGACGTTTTAGCAGCGGCCGCGGGGTTAACCCAGATGAGATCGATTACCGACTCACCCCGCGTGCCGCGGTACGTCGTGACTGCATGGGGGTTCTTAAGCGAGAACCCCATCGCCTCCGTCCACTCGAGCAATATTTCGCCCCTGGAGTCCGTTCTGGGAGAACCCCACTCAACGGCGTGGGCGTTGAAGTCTCCCAGAAGCACGACCGGCTGAGCTCTCTGGGGGGTTATAAACGCCCCCAGCTCGTGTAGCCGGTCCTCGAACTCCGGGACTGTGAGTCTCGGCGCAAAGTAGCATCCCACCGCGAGGAATTCCCCCCATTTCGCGGCCATCCAGCACCTGCCGTGTCGGGCGACCGAACACGGCAGGGCTCCTCTGTCCACTCCCCACATCATCGCCACCTGCCGATCGGGATTTGTGGACCGAAAACATCGGTCCTCCAACGGATACGGCTCGGTGGCGATGACCAGCCCGACCCCCAATTCCATGCGAGCCTGCTCTAGCAGGTCGTGCGCTCGCATGGAATGGTTGAGGTTAGCGAGCAGGATCGGAGGGCCACGAGGCATCAAGGCTCAGTGGTGCCGGCCTCCTCCGGATCCTGCTCGGGCCGGGCTGTTTCCCTCGATGCGAGGGGGGTCCCGACTGTGTCCTCCTCGGTTGGCGGGACGGACCCACCCCCGTATGACGCTGCGATAGAACGCAGGATTCCCTCCGCCTCCTCCTCGGACATCGCGCTCTGGGATGCAGCTATTCCGTCCCTCCTCTCCTTGAGGAAGGACTCGCGACTGTCCGGTGGAGGATCGTTGATAGGGGGAACTGGGATTTCCCCCTTCTTTCCCTTCTTCTTCCTCGCCGGAACCGGAGACCCCCCAGGTGTTGGGGACGGAGCATCGTCCGTCGGGGGTTCCGAGTCGCCGCGGTCCTTCCTCTTGCCGGGACCGGCCTTGGCTGTGGAGGTGGAGGTCAACACCTCGGTCTCCATACCCTCCGTCAGCGACGGGGGGGGCGCGGGAGGGGCGGGGACCGTCGGGTCCACGGTACCTTTACGCGCCTCACCCCTCCCGACGCCCCTCCGGGACTTGGCCGGGGGGTGACATGCCAGACCTCCCATTTTATGGTCGCCGGGCAGGCCCGCCGCGGTGCAGAGGGGGCACTTTGGGAGGGCAACGCAGTCGCGCGCCCTGTGCCCCTCCTCTCCGCACCGGTAGCAGAGGTGGCTTCTGCTGGTCAGGCTAGTGCATTTTGCCTGCACGTGCCCGAACTCTAAACAGCGGTAGCACTGCAGCCTCCTCTGCGTCAATGGCGACACGCGGGCCAAAAGCGGCCCGACGACGATCGACGTCGCCCTCACCAGTTTGGCAGCCGCGGACACGGGACTCCGTACCCAGACGGAGAACAACCCCCCGGGACCACCCCGCTTCACCCCTACGGTGACATCCTCGACCGCGCAGCCCCCACTCTCCGCGATCGCGCCTCGTATCGCGTCCTCCGACGCCAGTTCCGTGAGCCCGGTCACCCGGAACTCGGCCATCTTTTGCGGGCAGTGGACTTTGATGCCACTGCCCTGGAGCTGCTCCACTAATTTGGCCTTGAGGGCCGCAGCTCTGACCGAACTCTGCGCCCCGGGGACCTCGAGCACCAGCCCCCCCGTGACGGCGCGTCTCGGCCGCATGGCGGCGATGCCAAGCTCGGCGACGTTTATCGCCGCCATCCGAAGCCAAACTCGACCGATCCTCGAAACAACCATTGAACTCGATTCCTCGGCCCATTGCGAAGGTATTACTATAATGGTTCGACCACGGTAGTCGCGCTGGTTTTCGAGATAATCGCGAATAACTCCAATCGCTCCGGAAAAATTTCAAAGTCCCGACGGATTTCAGAGTCCTCCGGCACTATCGTCCGAAGCCAAACTCGACCGATCCTCGAAACAACCATTGAACTCGATTCCTCGGCCCATTGCGAAGGTATTACTATAATGGTTCGACCACGGTAGTCGCGCTGGTTTTCGAGATAATCGCGAATAACTCCAATCGCTCCGGAAAAATTTCAAAGTCCCGACGGATTTCAGAGTCCTCCGGCACTATCGTCCGAAGCCAAACTTTTTTTTTTTTTTTTTTTTTTTTTTTTACGTGGTGGAAATCCCTAACGGATACCCCTCACCCCCGGGGGAGGGCGAGGGGTTATGTGGGGCTTGCACCCACTAAAACCACCACGGTGATCTTCCTCGTGCGCGGAGTTGCGCGCCTGAGGGGAAGGACTTACGCGAGAGCAAACTAGCGATACATTCGCTTGCCCCCCCCTCCTGCGCATGAGTGCAACTCCGCGCAAAAGCCTGCAGGGTCTTCCCTGGGGGAGTATTATATACCTCCCCCAGCTACACTCACCTGGGCTGGCGGCACGCGACGGACCACGCGTCCGTGCCGCCTCATCCGGGGTCGCTAGTCCGGAGCGGTGGCGTCCCCCGACGCCCCGCTCAGCGACCCCGCGATCGAACTCATACCCGCCGCAACAAAGATGTTAGGAGTCACGGACGGGCCGGGACATTGACGGCCTTGAGGACCGCCCTTGAACCGCCCGATGCCATGAGGGGCCCTAACGTGGGCACCCTCGCACGGGGCGGCTGGCGGTTCGCCAGCGGGGCGGCCCACTATCGGCCGCCAAGACTTGTCCCGCGAGTTCGATCGCACACTCTCGAACGGCCATCGACGGCCCAACGCAACGCGGGCCGCCGCCCTTTGCCTCCTTCCCTACACCCGTCATCACACGCCCCCCACTCTCACCGGGGGGCGTACGGGCACTCCTCTTCCCACTCCCCCTCAACTGAGGGGGAACGCGTCAACGAGACCCGGGGCCTGTACCGGGGGAGCGGGGCGACCTTAAATCGACTAAGTCGCCGCTCGGCCTCCCCCGGCCCCGGGTCATCCGTTGGGGCGCCTTCCCGCCCGAACCGCGCGACGGGGCCGCAAACCGGCCCGCTCGCGGTCCCTCTCCGCCTCCTCCTTCTCCAGCATTATATCCTCGGAGAAGGAGGAGACCGCCACCCAACAGTCCCGATCCTCCGCCATCCGACGCACGACTGTCGGTAGCGAGAGGTCGGGACCCAGCTGCGCATCGAGGACCCGGCGGTCGTCACTCCACTCTGGACACCTGGCCAGAGTGTGATCCGCCGAGTCCTCAACGCCCAGGTCGCAGCTGTGGCACTGCGACGACTCCTCCCGCCCTATGCGACACAGATAGTCACCGAAACAACCAACGCCGGTGATCATCTGTGTCAGGCGGAAGGTGAGCCTGCCATACCTGCGCCCTACCCATTCGGCGAGAATGGGCAGGAGCGCCCCGACGACGCGTCCCTCCCGATGTTCGGGGAGGGAGAGCCATTCGATCCATTTGGCTCCCACGCGCCGCCGGGCCTGACACCGCGCCTCGGGTCCAACCGGCGCCAGGGGGTCCCTCGCTCCGCGGAGATCGTGGGAGGCGAAGTAAACCTCCGCCTCCATCCCCGCGAGCAGGTGGAAAGGAGGGGACCCACCAAGCGCCGACAGCTCGGCATGCGACACCGTGCGGTAAGCCCGCACGGTACGGAGGACAGCGCGGCGGTGAACTCTTGCGAGAAGCTCCCGCCCGACGCGACAGCCCTCCAAGTCGCCGGCCCACACCGGGGCTCCGTAGAGCGCCATGGACCGGACGACCGTCACATATAAGCGCCGAACTGCTTCGTTAGGGCCCCCGAGGTTGGGCATGATGCGCCCGAAGGCAAACACCTGCCGCTCTAACCGGGGGCCCAGGACCCGAAAGTGGCGCGTAAACCGCCAGTAGGTATCCAGGGTCAGGCCGAGATACTTCATCGATCGGCCGACCCTGACGCAGGCTTCCCCGACTTGCAGGGACGCTCTATTCGGGACGCCTCTGCCGTCCCTGTCCGCGAGCCATATCGCCTCCGTTTTATCGAAGGCGACTCGCAGACCGAGCGCCCCTATCGCGGGGATAACGAGTCGCAGTGCCCTCTCAGCGAGGTCGAGTGCTGCTCGCCATGTCCGCCCGGAAGCCACCACCAGCGTATCGTCTGCGTAGCAGACGAGCGACACGTCCGGCGATGGCATTAACACCCGCAACACCGCGTCGTACGCAAGGTTCCACAACAGGGGTCCTAGAACGGACCCCTGTGGAACGCCGCGGTGTACATGAGTCACCCCGTCACCGTCCCGGCCGACGAAAGAGACCACCCGGCCGCGGAGGTAATCCCAGATCAGACGGCGAATGTAGAGCGGGACGCGATGGTAAACAAGCGCCCGCTCGATCGCCGCCCAGGAGACGGTGTTGAACGCGTTGGCGATGTCGAGAGACACCGCCACGCTGACACCGCCCCCCTCGACCGCCTGGCGCGACAGCGATCTGACCAACAGGATGGCATCCACCGTTGATCGCTGCCGCCTAAAGCCAAATTGGCGGTCGGATAGATCCGGGACATCCGCGGCTCCTAGGTGGTCCAGGAGGCGGGCAGCCAGGATCCGTTCCAACAGCTTGCCCGCCTCGTTCAGGAGACAGATCGGCCGGTATGCCGAGGGTGACTCTGCGGGTTTTCCGGGCTTCCGGAGCAGCACCAACCTCGCTTCCTTCCAAATAGGGGGGAATCTCCCGGTCCTCAGGACTGCGTCGAACACGCGCCTGAGGCCGTCCCCAAGGGCGCCCATTGCGCAAGCCCATGCTCGCCCGGGCACTCCGTCCGGTCCGGGTGCAGCGTTCTTAGAACGCATTTTCTGCACCGCGGACGCGAGCTCCTCTGCTGTGACCCTCGGGGCATCCGAAATATCGGTGCCCCATGTCAGCCCCGGATCCGCCGACCCGTCGACGCCGCCCTCCCCCGGAACTGGGGGAGGGGGAAAGAGCGCCGACAGAACGTCGAGGAGGAACCGGTGCTCGAGGCCCTCTGTAACGGGGGGCGCCCAGGGACCGAGCTTGATGGACACGGTCCTATACGGGCGCCCCCAAGGGTCCTCGTTGAGGGTCGCAAGGAATTCCTCGCACGAACGGGCTTTGGCCCGGGCAATGGCTCCACGGAGCTCTCTGCGCGCCGCAGAAAACGCGACGCGCAGCTCCAGGAGCCGGTCCTCCGTGACCCGTCGTCGATCCCAACGGCGGGCCTTGGTATACTGGCGTCTCGCCCGCAAGTTCGCGGCACGGAGATTCGCGATCTCCATAGACCACCAATATACCGACCTCCGACCCCCACCCGGCACCGTGACTCTCGGCATAGTGGCGTCGCAGATGGACTGCAACGCTCGCCGGAGCCAGAGGGCGCCGGCAACGGGGTCGTCGAGGACGTCGCCCGGCAAAGGAGGCCAGGCGACGACGGAGGACGCCATTTGGGCTGCGCCAGCATCAAGCTGTTTGAGCGCCCAGCGTGGTGGCTGCCTACCGGCTCGAGGGGCACGAGGCAGGGCAGCGGAGGTGGCCAGCATCACATACATGTGATCGGAACCTGGCTCTGAATCCTCCGCCACCCAGCAGTCCGACGTCATCGCCGCGGCCGCGGGGTTAACCCAGACGAGGTCGATTACCGACTCGCCCCGCGGACCGCGAAACGTCGAAACTGCATAGGGGTTCTTTAAGACGAACCCCATTGCCTCCGCCCACTCGAGCAGCGCCTCGCCCCGGGAGTCGGTCCTGGGGGCGCCCCACTCACGAGCGTGGGCGTTAAAATCCCCCATGAGGACCACCGGCCGAGCTAGTTGGGGCGCTAGAAAGGCCCCTATCTCGCCCAGCCGGTCCTCGAACTCCGGGACGGTAAACCTAGGCGCTAGATAGCAGCCAACCACGAGGAGACCCCCCCACGTGGCGGCCATCCAGCCCCGTCCGTGTCGGGCGATCGAACACGACGGGGCGCCCCTTCCCACCTCCCACGTCATCGCCACCTGCCGATCCGGGTTCGTGGACCGATAACATCGGTCCCCCAGCGGATACGGCTCGGCGATGACGGCCAGCCCGATTCCCAACTCCACGCGAGCCTGCTCAAGCAGGTCGTGCGCTCGCATGGAGTGGTTAATGTTCGCGAGGAGTAACGGAGGGCCTCTTGTCATTACGCGATGTCAACGTCGGCCTCCTCCGATACTCCCGCGGTTCGGGCCGCCCCCCCCGATGGCGTTGGGGGGCCCGAGGCTCTCCGCCTCGTCGCCTGGGAGGTGGGAACCACCTCCATAGGAGGCAGCGATCGAGGACGCTAATTGCAGCGCCTCGTCGCTATCCGCCTCCACCGTCTCGACCCCCCCGGTCGGTGGGGGCTTCTTAGACTTTAGAAACGCCTCCCTCCCGACCGGCTGGGTTCCTCCAGGGGGGGGGCTCCGGGGTGCCCCCACCCTTCACCCTCCTCTTCCTCCTCCCCGCCCTCGGGGACCCCTCAGGCGCCGACGAGGAAGGATCGCACGCCAGGGAGTCAGACTCCTCGCGATCCTTCCTTTTGCCCGCGCCCGCCACGGCCACGGAAGACGAGGCCAGGGGACCGGTCTCCATAAAATCCGACGGGGTCGCCGGTGGCGGAGACACGGGGGGCGCAGGGGTATCGCCCAAGGGTGGGGTGGTTCGTGCCCCGGACGACGTCGGGGCGGGAGCCCTCCTCCGCGCCCCAGGGCGAGTCGCAGGAGGGGGCCGGCAAGCCGGACCACCCATCCTGTGGCCACCCGGAAGGCCGGCCGCCGTGCACAGCGGGCAGCCGGGGGGGGCCACACAGGAGCGGGCCACGTGTCCCTCGCTACCACAACGGTAGCAGAGACCCCTCCTGTCAGTGGGGCTGCTGCACTTGGCCTGCACGTGGCCGAACTCTAGGCAGCGGAAGCATTGAAGCCTCCGCTGCGCTAGCGGAACCACGCGGGCCGTGAGCGCGTCCACGATTATCGTGGACACCTTGACAAGTTTGGCAGCAGCCGCCACCGGTGCGCGAACCCAGAGGGAAAAGAGCCCGGCGGTGTCTCGACGCATCTCGCCTAGCGAGACGTCCTCCGCCGCGCAACCCCCCTGGGCCGCGATGGCCCCCCTAACAGCCCCCCCTGACGCCAACTCCGTGAGGCCACATACCCGGAATTCGGCCAGCTTCTGGGGGCAATGGACCTTTATAACCCGTGCCCCGGAGCTGCTCGGCCAGCTTCGCCTTCAAGGCGGCGGCCTTGGCCGAGCCTTGAGATCCTGGGATCTCAAGGACCAGTCCCCCGGTCACGGCGCGCCTCGGACGCATGGAAGCGATCCCGAGGTCAGCGACCTTAATGGCCGCCATCGCGCCGGCGACACGCGCGGAGAAATCTTTCTCCTCCCCGGCGGGAGCGGTGATAGCCACCGCGGCCGCTCTCGGTGCGCGCGGTATCGCAACCGGGGACAATCCGAGCGCGCCGGCCCGCCGTGGAGTCGGCGCCGCAACCGCGGTCGCCTGAACCGCTCCTCGGGCAGCCGTCCTCGCCCTGCGGCCGACCACTTGGGCCCAGGTGCCCTGCTGGGCAACCTGACTCGCCGGGGTCGGGGCCGTGCCTCGCACACACGCGGCGCCAGGCACACCAGGCGGAGCTTGCGCAGCTGCCGCCTTTTTGGCGGCCTTCGCGGCTCTTCTACGCGCCCGCCTGGTCTGCGTAGGGGTTAGGTGGGACGGAGATCCCGTCCCATTCCCCACAAGCCCGGCCGCCGCGCGAGCGGTCTCCCGGGGGAAACCTCCGGCGGGCCCCTCTTCTTCCCAGCACCCCTGGGTCTCGGACCGACGCCGCCCGGCGGCGGCGCCCCGGGGGCAGGCAGGGCACCAGCACCTCTCCCCCCAGAAGGATGCGACACAGGCACAGGCGGAGGAGCACACTCCGTGCGCGCGCTTTCGGACCCACCGACGGGCCCGCGGGAACCCCGCTCCGCCGCTTTCCTCCTCTGCTCCCTCCCCTTCTCTTTACGAGAAGGGGCACGAGCCCCGGCCCCGGCAACGCTCCCCCCGCCGACTGCCACGCTCCCCCCAGCATGGGCCGAGGGCCGGCTAGCCGATCCCGGCGCCGATCCCTCGCGCAGCATGACCCTTCCCAGGGCCAAAAGGCGCGCGTCTACGCGCCTCTCGAGCTCCTCCATCCGGCGCAGCACGACGTCCCACGGCTGTTCCGCAGGCGCGGCGACGGCGCCCCGAGATGGAGGGCATGAGGCCGGAGTCGGGGGTGGGGGAGACGCCTCCCTCCTCCTCTTCTTCTTACAGCTGGCGGCAACGCCGCCTCCAGCCGACTCGTCCGGCAGGGGGTCGGGCCTCGCGGCCGACGAGGGCCCAGGGGTAACCGCCGACTCAGCGCCGGTGTCCGTCCCGGGGGGCAAGCACGGCGGGAGGAGCTCCTCGCGGGTGGGCAGAGGGACGGAAGGATGGGAGGACATGGCCTCCGTCTCCGTCACCTCCACGCCGTTGAGAGCCGCCCACGTCTCAAGGCGGGCGCATTTCCCGCGGAGGGATTCCAACTCCCTCTCTCTGACGTGGAGGCACCTTGCCAGCGAATGCGCCTGGTCGGTCAGGGCCCGCACCTGGTCCGCCAGTTTGTGGTACTTAATTTCCCACATCCCCTGGCGGAACACGACCTCCCGCGCCGGCCTATTGGGGTTTTCCCCCCTCTCCGCCCTGCCCGTGAGCTCCGCCGCAACTGCGGAAGCGCGGCGGATGGCGATGCGGATCGCTCGCATATCCGTCGTCTTTAAATGCTTTGCAGCACTGACGGTTGCGGCGACCGCATCCAGCTCTCGCTGGGCCTGACCCGCCAGGCCACCCACCGACATGGTTTCCGCCCAATCGCGGAGATGCGACCTCGTCGGCAGGGCCTTCATTCCAGGGCCCAGACTCTTGGGGTCAGTCCAAACCCCGGGTCTCTGGCCCCTCTTGCCCGGCACAAATCTGGGCCGAGCAGGGTCGGTCCCCCCGTCGGACGACGTCGGCAGGGGGGCGTCCAGGCAGGCCCCAGCGGCGTCCTCCCAATGGCTGGCGTGGTCCTCGTCGGAGTCGGACGCTACCGTCGGGCGCACCCGACCCACGCCCCGAACAGCCCTAGCATCGAAGCCGCCGCCGCCGCCCCCACCACCGGTCGCAGCATCAACCTCCATCGCGACGACGGCCTCACCCGACGTCCCCTCCCCGGCGTCCATGTCTCGGGGCACCGAACCCGCGTTGCCCATCCCCTCCCCCGACTCATCGTTGGAAGAGTCCGAAGCCAAACTCGACCGATCCTCGAAACAACCATTGAACTCGATTCCTCGGCCCATTGCGAAGGTATTACTATAATGGTTCGACCACGGTAGTCGCGCTGGTTTTCGAGATAATCGCGAATAACTCCAATCGCTCCGGAAAAATTTCAAAGTCCCGACGGATTTCAGAGTCCTCCGGCACTATCGTCCGAAGCCAAACTCGACCGATCCTCGAAACAACCATTGAACTCGATTCCTCGGCCCATTGCGAAGGTATTACTATAATGGTTCGACCACGGTAGTCGCGCTGGTTTTCGAGATAATCGCGAATAACTCCAATGGCTCCGGAAAAATTTCAAAGTCCCGACGGATTTCAGAGTCCTCCGGCACTATCGTCCGAAGCCAAACTCGACCGATCCTCGAAACAACCATTGAACTCGATTCCTCGGCCCATTGCGAAGGTATTACTATAATGGTTCGACCACGGTAGTCGCGCTGGTTTTCGAGATAATCGCGAATAACTCCAATCGCTCCGGAAAAATTTCAAAGTCCCGACGGATTTCAGAGTCCTCCGGCACTATCGTCCGAAGCCAAACTCGACCGATCCTCGAAACAACCATTGAACTCGATTCCTCGGCCCATTGCGAAGGTATTACTATAATGGTTCGACCACGGTAGTCGCGCTGGTTTTCGAGATAATCGCGAATAACTCCAATCGCTCCGGAAAAATTTCAAAGTCCCGACGGATTTCAGAGTCCTCCGGCACTATCGTCCGAAGCCAAACTCGACCGATCCTCGAAACAACCATTGAACTCGATTCCTCGGCCCATTGCGAAGGTATTACTATAATGGTTCGACCACGGTAGTCGCGCTGGTTTTCGAGATAATCGCGAATAACTCCAATCGCTCCGGAAAAATTTCAAAGTCCCGACGGATTTCAGAGTCCTCCGGCACTATCGTCCGAAGCCAAACTCGACCGATCCTCGAAACAACCATTGAACTCGATTCCTCGGCCCATTGCGAAGGTATTACTATAATGGTTCGACCACGGTAGTCGCGCTGGTTTTCGAGATAATCGCGAATAACTCCAATCGCTCCGGAAAAATTTCAAAGTCCCGACGGATTTCAGAGTCCTCCGGCACTATCGTCCGAAGCCAAACTCGACCGATCCTCGAAACAACCATTGAACTCGATTCCTCGGCCCATTGCGAAGGTATTACTATAATGGTTCGACCACGGTAGTCGCGCTGGTTTTCGAGATAATCGCGAATAACTCCAATCGCTCCGGAAAAATTTCAAAGTCCCGACGGATTTCAGAGTCCTCCGGCACTATCGTCCGAAGCCAAACTCGACCGATCCTCGAAACAACCATTGAACTCGATTCCTCGGCCCATTGCGAAGGTATTACTATAATGGTTCGACCACGGTAGTCGCGCTGGTTTTCGAGATAATCGCGAATAACTCCAATGGCTCCGGAAAAATTTCAAAGTCCCGACGGATTTCAGAGTCCTCCGGCACTATCGTCCGAAGCCAAACTCGACCGATCCTCGAAACAACCATTGAACTCGATTCCTCGGCCCATTGCGAAGGTATTACTATAATGGTTCGACCACGGTAGTCGCGCTGGTTTTCGAGATAATCGCGAATAACTCCAATCGCTCCGGAAAAATTTCAAAGTCCCGACGGATTTCAGAGTCCTCCGGCACTATCGTCCGAAGCCAAACTCGACCGATCCTCGAAACAACCATTGAACTCGATTCCTCGGCCCATTGCGAAGGTATTACTATAATGGTTCGACCACGGTAGTCGCGCTGGTTTTCGAGATAATCGCGAATAACTCCAATCGCTCCGGAAAAATTTCAAAGTCCCGACGGATTTCAGAGTCCTCCGGCACTATCGTCCGAAGCCAAACTCGACCGATCCTCGAAACAACCATTGAACTCGATTCCTCGGCCCATTGCGAAGGTATTACTATAATGGTTCGACCACGGTAGTCGCGCTGGTTTTCGAGATAATCGCGAATAACTCCAATCGCTCCGGAAAAATTTCAAAGTCCCGACGGATTTCAGAGTCCTCCGGCACTATCGTCCGAAGCCAAACTCGACCGATCCTCGAAACAACCATTGAACTCGATTCCTCGGCCCATTGCGAAGGTATTACTATAATGGTTCGACCACGGTAGTCGCGCTGGTTTTCGAGATAATCGCGAATAACTCCAATCGCTCCGGAAAAATTTCAAAGTCCCGACGGATTTCAGAGTCCTCCGGCACTATCGTCCGAAGCCAAACTCGACCGATCCTCGAAACAACCATTGAACTCGATTCCTCGGCCCATTGCGAAGGTATTACTATAATGGTTCGACCACGGTAGTCGCGCTGGTTTTCGAGATAATCGCGAATAACTCCAATGGCTCCGGAAAAATTTCAAAGTCCCGACGGATTTCAGAGTCCTCCGGCACTATCGTCCGAAGCCAAACTCGACCGATCCTCGAAACAACCATTGAACTCGATTCCTCGGCCCATTGCGAAGGTATTACTATAATGGTTCGACCACGGTAGTCGCGCTGGTTTTCGAGATAATCGCGAATAACTCCAATCGCTCCGGAAAAATTTCAAAGTCCCGACGGATTTCAGAGTCCTCCGGCACTATCGTCCGAAGCCAAACTCGACCGATCCTCGAAACAACCATTGAACTCGATTCCTCGGCCCATTGCGAAGGTATTACTATAATGGTTCGACCACGGTAGTCGCGCTGGTTTTCGAGATAATCGCGAATAACTCCAATCGCTCCGGAAAAATTTCAAAGTCCCGACGGATTTCAGAGTCCTCCGGCACTATCGTCCGAAGCCAAACTCGACCGATCCTCGAAACAACCATTGAACTCGATTCCTCGGCCCATTGCGAAGGTATTACTATAATGGTTCGACCACGGTAGTCGCGCTGGTTTTCGAGATAATCGCGAATAACTCCAATCGCTCCGGAAAAATTTCAAAGTCCCGACGGATTTCAGAGTCCTCCGGCACTATCGTCCGAAGCCAAACTTTTTTTTTTTTTTTTTTTTTTTTTTTTTTTTTTTTTTATACGTGGTGGAAATCCCTAACGGATACCCCTCACCCCCGGGGGAGGGCGAGGGGTTATGTGGGGCTTGCACCCACTAAAACCACCACGGTGATCTTCCTCGTGCGCGGAGTTGCGCGCCTGAGGGGGAGGACTTACGCGAGAGCAAACTAGCGATACATTCGCTTGCCCCCCCCTCCTGCGCATGAGTGCAACTCCGCGCAAAAGCCTGCAGGGTCTTCCCTGGGGGAGTATTATATACCTCCCCCAGCTATACTCACCTGGGCTGGCGGCACGCGACGGACCACGCGTCCGTGCCGCCTCATCCGGGGTCGCTAGTCCGGAGCGGTGGCGTCCCCCGACGCCCCGCTCAGCGACCCCGCGATCGAACTCATACCCGCCGCAACAAAGATGTTAGGAGTCACGGACGGGCCGGGACATTGACGGCCTTGAGGACCGCCCTTGAACCGCCCGATGCCATGAGGGGCCCTAACGTGGGCACCCTCGCACGGGGCGGCTGGCGGTTCGCCAGCGGGGCGGCCCACTATCGGCCGCCAAGACTTGTCCCGCGAGTTCGATCGCACACTCTCGAACGGCCATCGACGGCCCAACGCAACGCGGGCCGCCGCCCTTTGCCTCCTTCCCTACACCCGTCATCACACGCCCCCCACTCTCACCGGGGGGCGTACGGGCACTCCTCTTCCCACTCCCCCTCAACTGAGGGGGAACGCGTCAACGAGACCCGGGGCCTGTACCGGGGGAGCGGGGCGACCTTAAATCGACTAAGTCGCCGCTCGGCCTCCCCCGGCCCCGGGTCATCCGTTGGGGCGCCTTCCCGCCCGAACCGCGCGACGGGGCCGCAAACCGGCCCGCTCGCGGTCCCTCTCCGCCTCCTCCTTCTCCAGCATTATATCCTCGGAGAAGGAGGAGACCGCCACCCAACAGTCCCGATCCTCCGCCATCCGACGCACGACTGTCGGTAGCGAGAGGTCGGGACCCAGCTGCGCATCGAGGACCCGGCGGTCGTCACTCCACTCTGGACACCTGGCCAGAGTGTGATCCGCCGAGTCCTCAACGCCCAGGTCGCAGCTGTGGCACTGCGACGACTCCTCCCGCCCTATGCGACACAGATAGTCACCGAAACAACCAACGCCGGTGATCATCTGTGTCAGGCGGAAGGTGAGCCTGCCATACCTGCGCCCTACCCATTCGGCGAGAATGGGCAGGAGCGCCCCGACGACGCGTCCCTCCCGATGTTCGGGGAGGGAGAGCCATTCGATCCATTTGGCTCCCACGCGCCGCCGGGCCTGACACCGCGCCTCGGGTCCAACCGGCGCCAGGGGGTCCCTCGCTCCGCGGAGATCGTGGGAGGTGAAGTAAACCTCCGCCTCCATCTCCGCGAGCAGGTGGAAAGGAGGGGACCCACCAAGCGCCGACAGCTCGGCATGCGACACCGTGCGGTAAGCCCGCACGGTACGGAGGACAGCGCGGCGGTGAACTCTTGCGAGAAGCTCCCGCCCGACGCGACAGCCCTCCAAGTCGCCGGCCCACACCGGGGCTCCGTAGAGCGCCATGGACCGGACGACCGTCACATATAAGCGCCGAACTGCTTCGTTAGGGCCCCCGAGGTTGGGCATGATGCGCCCGAAGGCAAACACCTGCCGCTCTAACCGGGGGCCCAGGACCCGAAAGTGGCGCGTAAACCGCCAGTAGGTATCCAGGGTCAGGCCGAGATACTTCATCGATCGGCCGACCCTGACGCAGGCTTCCCCGACTTGCAGGGACGCTCTATTCGGGACGCCTCTGCCGTCCCTGTCCGCGAGCCATATCGCCTCCGTTTTATCGAAGGCGACTCGCAGACCGAGCGCCCCTATCGCGGGGATAACGAGTCGCAGTGCCCTCTCAGCGAGGTCGAGTGCTGCTCGCCATGTCCGCCCGGAAGCCACCACCAGCGTATCGTCTGCGTAGCAGACGAGCGACACGTCCGGCGATGGCATTAACACCCGCAACACCGCGTCGTACGCAAGGTTCCACAACAGGGGTCCTAGAACGGACCCCTGTGGAACGCCGCGGTGTACATGAGTCACCCCGTCACCGTCCCGGCCGACGAAAGAGACCACCCGGCCGCGGAGGTAATCCCAGATCAGACGGCGAAGGTAGAGCGGGACGCGATGGTAAACAAGCGCCCGCTCGATCGCCGCCCAGGAGACGGTGTTGAACGCGTTGGCGATGTCGAGAGACACCGCCACGCTGACACCGCCCCCCTCGACCGCCTGGCGCGACAGCGATCTGACCAACAGGATGGCATCCACCGTTGATCGCTGCCGCCTAAAGCCAAATTGGCGGTCGGATAGATCCGGGACATCCGCGGCTCCTAGGTGGTCCAGGAGGCGGGCAGCCAGGATCCGTTCCAACAGCTTGCCCGCCTCGTTCAGGAGACAGATCGGCCGGTATGCCGAGGGTGACTCTGCGGGTTTTCCGGGCTTCCGGAGCAGCACCAACCTCGCTTCCTTCCAAATAGGGGGGAATCTCCCGGTCCTCAGGACTGCGTCGAACACGCGCCTGAGGCCGTCCCCAAGGGCGCCCATTGCGCAAGCCCATGCTCGCCCGGGCACTCCGTCCGGTCCGGGTGCAGCGTTCTTAGAACGCATTTTCTGCACCGCGGACGCGAGCTCCTCTGCTGTGACCCTCGGGGCATCCGAAATATCGGTGCCCCATGTCAGCCCCGGATCCGCCGACCCGTCGACGCCGCCCTCCCCCGGAACTGGGGGAGGGGGAAAGAGCGCCGACAGAACGTCGAGGAGGAACCGGTGCTCGAGGCCCTCTGTAACGGGGGGCGCCCAGGGACCGAGCTTGATGGACACGGTCCTATACGGGCGCCCCCAAGGGTCCTCGTTGAGGGTCGCAAGGAATTCCTCGCACGAACGGGCTTTGGCCCGGGCAATGGCTCCACGGAGCTCTCTGCGCGCCGCAGAAAACGCGACGCGCAGCTCCAGGAGCCGGTCCTCCGTGACCCGTCGTCGATCCCAACGGCGGGCCTTGGTATACTGGCGTCTCGCCCGCAAGTTCGCGGCACGGAGATTCGCGATCTCCATAGACCACCAATATACCGACCTCCGACCCCCACCCGGCACCGTGACTCTCGGCATAGTGGCGTCGCAGATGGACTGCAACGCTCGCCGGAGCCAGAGGGCGCCGGCAACGGGGTCGTCGAGGACGTCGCCCGGCAAAGGAGGCCAGGCGACGACGGAGGACGCCATTTGGGCTGCGCCAGCATCAAGCTGTTTGAGCGCCCAGCGTGGTGGCTGCCTACCGGCTCGAGGGGCACGAGGCAGGGCAGCGGAGGTGGCCAGCATCACATACATGTGATCGGAACCTGGCTCTGAATCCTCCGCCACCCAGCAGTCCGACGTCATCGCCGCGGCCGCGGGGTTAACCCAGACGAGGTCGATTACCGACTCGCCCCGCGGACCGCGAAACGTCGAAACTGCATAGGGGTTCTTTAAGACGAACCCCATTGCCTCCGCCCACTCGAGCAGCGCCTCGCCCCGGGAGTCGGTCCTGGGGGCGCCCCACTCACGAGCGTGGGCGTTAAAATCCCCCATGAGGACCACCGGCCGAGCTATTTGGGGCGCTAGAAAGGCCCCTATCTCGCCCAGCCGGTCCTCGAACTCCGGGACGGTAAACCTAGGCGCTAGACAGCAGCCAACCACGAGGAGACCCCCCCACGTGGCGGCCATCCAGCCCCGTCCGTGTCGGGCGATCGAACACGACGGGGCGCCCCTTCCCACCTCCCACGTCATCGCCACCTGCCGATCCGGGTTCGTGGACCGATAACATCGGTCCCCCAGCGGATACGGCTCGGCGATGACGGCCAGCCCGATTCCCAACTCCACGCGAGCCTGCTCAAGCAGGTCGTGCGCTCGCATGGAGTGGTTAATGTTCGCGAGGAGTAACGGAGGGCCTCTTGACATTACGCGATGTCAACGTCGGCCTCCTCCGATACTCCCGCGGTTCGGGCCGCCCCCCCGATGGCGTTGGGGGGCCCGAGGCTCTCCGCCTCGTCGCCTGGGAGGTGGGAACCACCTCCATAGGAGGCAGCGATCGAGGACGCTAATTGCAGCGCCTCGTCGCTATCCGCCTCCACCGTCTCGACCCCCCCGGTCGGTGGGGGCTTCTTAGACTTTAGAAACGCCTCCCTCCCGACCGGCTGGGTTCCTCCAGGGGGGGGCTCCGGGGTGCCCCCACCCTTCACCCTCCTCTTCCTCCTCCCCGCCCTCGGGGACCCCTCAGGCGCCGACGAGGAAGGATCGCACGCCAGGGAGTCAGACTCCTCGCGATCCTTCCTTTTGCCCGCGCCCGCCACGGCCACGGAAGACGAGGCCAGGGGACCGGTCTCCATAAAATCCGACGGGGTCGCCGGTGGCGGAGACACGGGGGGCGCAGGGGTATCGCCCAAGGGCGGGGTGGTTCGTGCCCCGGACGACGTCGGGGCGGGAGCCCTCCTCCGCGCCCCAGGGCGAGTCGCAGGAGGGGGCCGGCAAGCCGGACCACCCATCCTGTGGCCACCCGGAAGGCCGGCCGCCGTGCACAGCGGGCAGCCGGGGGGGCCACACAGGAGCGGGCCACGTGTCCCTCGCTACCACAACGGTAGCAGAGACCCCTCCTGTCAGTGGGGCTGCTGCACTTGGCCTGCACGTGGCCGAACTCTAGGCAGCGGAAGCATTGAAGCCTCCGCTGCGCTAGCGGAACCACGCGGGCCGTGAGCGCGTCCACGATTATCGTGGACACCTTGACAAGTTTGGCAGCAGCCGCCACCGGTGCGCGAACCCAGAGGGAAAAGAGCCCGGCGGTGTCTCGACGCATCTCGCCTAGCGAGACGTCCTCCGCCGCGCAACCCCCCTGGGCCGCGATGGCCCCCCTAACAGCCCCCCCTGACGCCAACTCCGTGAGGCCACATACCCGGAATTCGGCCAGCTTCTGGGGGCAATGGACCTTTATACCCGTGCCCCGGAGCTGCTCGGCCAGCTTCGCCTTCAAGGCGGCGGCCTTGGCCGAGCCTTGAGATCCTGGGATCTCAAGGACCAGTCCCCCGGTCACGGCGCGCCTCGGACGCATGGAAGCGATCCCGAGGTCAGCGACCTTAATGGCCGCCATCGCGCCGGCGACACGCGCGGAGAAATCTTTCTCCTCCCCGGCGGGAGCGGTGATAGCCACCGCGGCCGCTCTCGGTGCGCGCGGTATCGCAACCGGGGACAATCCGAGCGCGCCGGCCCGCCGTGGAGTCGGCGCCGCAACCGCAGTCGCCTGAACCGCTCCTCGGGCAGCCGTCCTCGCCCTGCGGCCGACCACTTGGGCCCAGGTGCCCTGCTGGGCAACCTGACTCGCCGGGGTCGGGGCCGTGCCTCGCACACACGCGGCGCCAGGCACACCAGGCGGAGCTTGCGCAGCTGCCGCCTTTTTGGCGGCCTTCGCGGCTCTTCTACGCGCCCGCCTGGTCTGCGTAGGGGTTAGGTGGGACGGAGAGCCCGTCCCATTCCCCACAAGCCCGGCCGCCGCGCGAGCGGTCTCCCGGGGGGAAACCTCCGGCGGACCCCTCTTCTTCCCAGCACCCCTGTGTCTCGGACCGACGCCGCCCGGCGGCGGCGCCCCGGGGGCAGGCAGGGCACCAGCACCTCTCCCCCCAGAAGGATGCGACACAGGCACAGGCGGAGGAGCACACTCCGTGCGCGCGCTTTCGGACCCACCGACGGGCCCGCGGGAACCCCGCTCCGCCGCTTTCCTCCTCTGCTCCCTCCCCTTCTCTTTACGAGAAGGGGCACGAGCCCCGGCCCCGGCAACGCTCCCCCCGCCGACTGCCACGCTCCCCCCAGCATGGGCCGAGGGCCGGCTAGCCGATCCCGGCGCCGATCCCTCGCGCAGCATGACCCTTCCCAGGGCCAAAAGGCGCGCGTCTACGCGCCTCTCGAGCTCCTCCATCCGGCGCAGCACGACGTCCCACGGCTGTTCCGCAGGCGCGGCGACGGCGCCCCGAGATGGAGGGCATGAGGCCGGAGTCGGGGGTGGGGGAGACGCCTCCCTCCTCCTCTTCTTCTTACAGCTGGCGGCAACGCCGCCTCCAGCCGACTCGTCCGGCAGGGGGTCGGGCCTCGCGGCCGACGAGGGCCCAGGGGTAACCGCCGACTCAGCGCCGGTGTCCGTCCCGGGGGGCAAGCACGGCGGGAGGAGCTCCTCGCGGGTGGGCAGAGGGACGGAAGGATGGGAGGACATGGCCTCCGTCTCCGTCACCTCCACGCCGTTGAGAGCCGCCCACGTCTCAAGGCGGGCGCATTTCCCGCGGAGGGATTCCAACTCCCTCTCTCTGACGTGGAGGCACCTTGCCAGCGAATGCGCCTGGTCGGTCAGGGCCCGCACCTGGTCCGCCAGTTTGTGGTACTTAATTTCCCACATCCCCTGGCGGAACACGACCTCCCGCGCCGGCCTATTGGGGTTTTCCCCCCTCTCCGCCCTGCCCGTGAGCTCCGCCGCAACTGCGGAAGCGCGGCGGATGGCGATGCGGATCGCTCGCATATCCGTCGTCTTTAAATGCTTTGCAGCACTGACGGTTGCGGCGACCGCATCCAGCTCTCGCTGGGCCTGACCCGCCAGGCCACCCACCGACATGGTTTCCGCCCAATCGCGGAGATGCGACCTCGTCGGCAGGGCCTTCATTCCAGGGCCCAGACTCTTGGGGTCAGTCCAAACCCCGGGTCTCTGGCCCCTCTTGCCCGGCACAAATCTGGGCCGAGCAGGGTCGGTCCCCCCGTCGGACGACGTCGGCAGGGGGGCGTCCAGGCAGGCCCCAGCGGCGTCCTCCCAATCGCTGGCGTGGTCCCGGTCGGAGTCGGACGCTACCGTCGGGCGCACCCGACCCACGCCCCGAACAGCCCCAGCATCGAAGCCGCCGCCGCCGCCTCCACCACCGGTCGCAGCGTCAACCTCCATCGCGACGACGGCCTCACCCGACGTCCCCTCCCCGGCGTCCATGTCTCGGGGCACCGAACCCGCGCTGCCCATCCCCTCCCCCGACTCATCGTTGGAAGAAAGGACGATGACGCGCCCGCCGTCGGGTACGAGCGCGTCGCACCTCTCCAGGACGACGCGCGGAACGCCCGCCGCCGCCCCGCCACTCACCGCCGAAGCGTCAGGCCGGACCAATCCGGCCCGAGATCGGCCCCGCGACGACACGGCGACGGACACGGCGGCTGAGTCCAGACGCCCCACCAGCTGCGCCACCTCCTCATGAAGTCCAAGCAACGCTTGGACTTGTTCTGAAGTTTTGGACTCCACGCAGCGCACGTACGGCACACCTCTGGAGGCACGCTGTTCCACCCCAGCAGCCGCCCTACCATCTTCGACCCGCGGGAACGAGGAGACAGCCGAAGCCTCCTCGCCCGCAACTAGGCCGCCCGTGGCGTTCGCGACCGGGTGATCCTCGCGGGAAGTGGCTGGGTTGCCACCCCCGCTAATCCCACCCAACTCTCGCTCCTCCTCCTCCCTCCCAGCCAGGCCAGCCACCCGCGAAACCGCGATCGAGAACTGGACCTGGGATGAGGCCGACGACCCGCGCGAAGCGATCGAACGTCGGTCCTCGTTGCGCTCCAGCGACATAACCCGGTCGCTGGTCGGGGGTGAATGCAGGGCACCGCCCTCTCCTCCCTCCGTGTAGAATCCTTCCATAGTGTTCCCACGAGAAACCGCTTGGGGTGGTCACGCAACGGTAGAGGCGGCCTGCCGTTGCGAAGCCGTTATGCCCGGACCCCTAAGGGCGCGGGCTACGTCTGGGGGCGGCAGGTCCCAGACGGATCTTGGTTAGGCGGAGCATGACCCGCTCCGCCCACGTGTCCCCTCAGACTGAGGGGATCACGTGCCCCGGCACCACCAATGGGGCTCAGGGTTGGGGGGTTTGATTATAGAGGTTTTTCCTTACCTCGCGGCCCGGCCGGTTAAGGCAAGACCTTCGGTCCGTGCTGGTTTCGCATACCCTCGGGAGATAGCTCACCGAGGGGTCGTCGTTCCACACAGCACGGATTACGAAAAGCCCGACAGCGATGCGCTGCCGGGCGTCCCCTACTAAGGCGGGGGCGGCACCGTAGCCTCGGGAGCATCCCGAGACTACATCGTCCCCGTGACGGAAGACTTCCGCCACGGAGGGACCCCTACGGACAAGCCGATCATGGGGGGAAAGATGCCATGTCCGCGTTCGCGCCCCTACACGACTATGTCGTGTAGGGCCCCCAGCGGCACCGACGTGGAGGTGCGGTACATGGACTTACCCCGGTCAAGCCTCCAACTTCGTCCAAATTCTCCGCCCTGGGCTGCCTCTGGATCCTCCACCCGCGACCCAAAGGTCCGGGGGTACCACCAAAGGTGACGACCCAGTTGAGAGAATATGGAACCCATCGGAGTTCCCCACCAACCATGCGCCGGCAAGCCGACAGCTGGTGGGGTGCTCGACCAGAGCTTTCGGGATATTGACTGACCGGTCGGGGAGAACCCGCATCGGCAAATACCGAAATACGGACCGACCGACCAATCCCGAATGCCGCCGCATTTTTTTATATTAACGTGGAGGAAGCCTTTGGGCTTAGGCACCCCCGACCTCAGGGAAGGTCTGGGAGTTGTGGGGATGGTCGGGAACCTACCCCCCCCACAAAACCTCCACGGTGGCCGCAGCACGGGAGTATAGGCCGGCCCATGTCCCGCGCCAAAGTTTCCCTGCCCGACGGAAGCGAGTCCCCCGCCGGGCACACTACACAAGATGCCGTTGCTGCCACTCGCACGCGACATCCCTGCCCAACCCCCCCCCAACCCCAACCCCACACCGCCCTTCAGCCTGCGACGCCACAGCCCCATGCACTGGACGCCCAGCGGGCAACTTCTATTCTGGTTCCCCCCTTTCCCTATGCTACTGACCTGCCTAAGCGGTCCCTCCCCAAAAGCCCTAGCTACTTCCCTAATATTCGCGGGCTAACCAAGCAACGCTAGCCTCGTCTTCCAGGCACCCGACAGCGAGGGGGCGCTTCCCGGATGCATTGTCGACGGGCCGTATAGGTGCGTTTTCGGGGCCGTTCTCTCGCGTCTCCCTACTGGGGCACCGTACCCGAGGATTACACCGTTCCACCACCACTACCAAGGTGCCGACTACCCTTCCGACGAAGGTGTCGCGAAGCTGGCGCCCGCGCCTTCCAGTTTAAAACAGTCTATCCCTTTGTACCTGAAAAGTAATTCCCCCCTAAGTTTTTGGCTCCAAGGGAGCCGTTCGACTACGCGCCACCCTTGCAACGTTGCCCACGTAGCGTAGCGCCCACCTCCCGACGGTCGGGCAGCGCCCCGCACGGTTTGCGAGACGAGCCACCGCCCGCGCGCGGAAGCCGAGTCCCTCGGCGACGAACCGACGTACGATGTACTCCAGCCCGAGAGCTAGTGTCCCCCTCGGGCGAGTTCCCGTCGTCTCCGAGGGACTTCGCCCACCCCGCGGTATTCCACTGCGCCCTACGGTACGCCCACCCACCCAACGGATCAGCAATTATATTACCTCCCCAACGAGCGAGGAGGGAGCCGCCGTTCGCGCGCGGAAGCCGAGTCCCCCAGCGACGAACCGACGTACGGCGTTGCTCCCAACCCGAAGGCGAGACTTCCGTCGCCTCTGGGGGACGCCCACCCCCGATGCCCTCGACCGCCCCACCCCCCCGCCCGCAGACAACCCCCTACACTCGACTCCGGGGCGAAGCCGCGGGCCGGTCGCGCGCGACATCTGCCCCCCACTCCTCCCCCAAGATGTAGCTGGAGAGCAGGGAACAGGGCCCACCCCGAACGAAGCCCCACGGCGTCCATCCCGCCCGTTCCACCCCCTCGCGGAGTGAGAGGAGTGGACCGTCCCGCGACATCCAACTGTCCCCGCCCGAGCCCAAAGTTGATATGCCGGACAGGGAACAAGGATCCAACCCCGCGAGGCTCTCGACGTTTCCCCCCGACGGCCTTCGCGAGCTAGCCGGGCGACCGTCATCGAACGTTCCTTCGAAACCGCCCACCCCGAGTGGGGTCACGGCAGCACCTGAAAACCGCGAAACGACGGGGGAGAATTAACGAATCTCCCCCTCCAGCGGCTCTAACCGCTGGCGCGACGCGTGAATCTACCGCGTCTTGTCCCGCGAGTAACAAAAACTCCCCCCCAAAATAGATGTTCCGCTAGGGAACGGAATATCTAGTCGCGATCCATCCCCGTATCCCACGGTTTCGTTACGCCACCCCCCGACGGGCCAGCCGCGCCTCGCAACGGTATGCGAAACGAGCTCCCGCCCGCGCGCGGAAGCCGAGTCCCTCGGCGACGAACCGGCGGTACGGCGCACCCGACCCAGAGCTAGTGTCCCCCTGGGCGAGCTTCCGTCGTCTCCGAGGGGCTATCGCCTACCCCACCCCGCGGACGTTGGAGCACGATGCTCGTTAACGCACCCCCGAGTCGCCCACCCCCCCAGCGGATCAGCAACGTCACGTTACGAGTCGGACGAGACGAGCCGCCGCCCGCGCGCGGTTGCCGAGTCCTCCAGCGACGATCCGGCGGTACGGTGTACTCAAACCCTCGAGCTAGTGTCCCCCGAGAGCGAGTTCCCGTCGTCTCTGAAGGACTAACGCCTACCCTCCCCGCGGCCAATGCCCCTGACGTCCCCGTCACGACCAACCCACCCCCGCGGCGCGGAAGCCGAGCCCCCGAGCGACCGTGCGCCCGACCGGTGTAACTCAAACCCTCGAGCTAGTGTCCCCCGAGGGCGAGTTCCCGTCGTCTCTCGAGGGCTGTCCAACCCTAGGCCTCCAGCGGGCCTCCCCAGTCGACGCCACCCCGCGCCCACCCCGAGCGGGGTTCGCGGAAGATCGCGAGCGCACACCTGAAAATAAATCCCCCCAACAGAACACCTCCCCCCCTTCTCTGAAGAGAAGAAGCCAGTTACCACCCACCGCGAACGGACGTCCCACCCTATTCCCCCCGCGGGCCCACCAACATACCGGATGGTGGCAAAGTTCGCCGACGCCGCACCCACCCCCCGCTCCCCGAGGTCGCGACCGCAATAACGTCCGCTTCCAGTGAGAGCAGGGGAGGGTGCCACCACCCCGAACGAAGAGATACCCCACGGGCCACCCTTCCCCTCGCGGGCCAACCAACATACCGGAAGGTGGCACCCCACGCAGCTTTTCAGCTGCGCGACGTCCCGACGAATTCATCCGCTCCCCACCATCCTCGGCCGGGCCCGGGAACAGATCGCGCGTGCCCGGGGTCGGTAGGGAGCAGGTATCCCTTCCCCGAACGAAGCCCCATACGAAACCCACCCCATTATCGCGGGCCAACCATCATACCGGATGGTGGCAACCCACGCAGCTTAGAGGGCAACTCAATCCTTCCAGTTGCCCTGCTGCGTATAACGTCCCGACGAGTCATCCCCTCGGTGCCCCCCTCGGCCGAGTGCACGAAGCACCCGGGGCAGACACGAGGAGGTACCCTACCCCGAGCGAAGCCCCATACGAACCCACCCCAAGTTCGCGGGCCACCAACCCGGGTGGTGGCAAAGCACGCAACTTACTTGTTGCGCATAACGTCCCGACGAGTCCTCCCCCCTAATCTCACCTCGGCCGGGGGCACGAACAAGTCGCCGTAACCTCCCGGGGCAGAAAAGGGCGGGTATCCCACCCCGATCGAAGCCCCAACGTCGGCCCACCCCTGGCAGCCACCCCGCACACGTCGCCGTGCTCTCGCGATACTCGGGCGAGGTCTCATTACCCCTTATCTCCCGAGGGCCACCGACGAACGAAACTCCGAATCGCGCCCAACCCGAACGGGGTCCGCGGAAGATCGCGGGAGCGGCAGCCACCCGGTAGCGGACTGCCACTCGATCCCAGCCCCCCAACCCTTTGCCCCTTTGGGCGTTCCCCTCCCCCCGAAAGCACCCCCTTCTTCGAAGCGAAGAAGCCCGTTACCACCCACCGCGAGCAGACGTCCCACCCTCTCCCCCCCGCGGGCTCACCAACATACCGGATGGTGGCAAGGTTCGCCGACGCCGCACCCACCCCCCGCTCCCCGAGGTCGCGACCGCAATAACGTCCGCTTCCAGTGAGAGCAGGGGAGGGTGCCACCACCCCGAACGAAGATATATCCCACGGGCCACCCTTCCCCTCGCGGGCCAACCAACATACCGGAAGGTGGCACCCCACGCAGCTTTTCAGCTGCGCGACGTCCCGACGAATTCATCCGCTCCCCACCATCCTCGGCCGGGCCCGGGAACAGATCGCGCGTGCCCGGGGTCGGTAGGGAGCAGGTATCCCTTCCCCGAACGAAGCCCCATACGAAACCCACCCCATTATCGCGGGCCAACCATCATACCGGATGGTGGCAACCCACGCAGCTTAGAGGGCAACTCAATCCTTCCAGTTGCCCTGCTGCGTATAACGTCCCGACGAGTCATCCCCTCGGTGCCCCCCTCGGCCGAGTGCACGAAGCACCCGGGGCAGACACGAGGAGGTACCCTACCCCGAGCGAAGCCCCATACGAACCCACCCCAAGTTCGCGGGCCACCAACCCGGGTGGTGGCAAAGCACGCAACTTACTTGTTGCGCATAACGTCCCGACGAGTCCTCCCCCCTAATCTCACCTCGGCCGGGGGCACGAACAAGTCGCCGTAACCTCCCGGGGCAGAAAAGGGCGGGTATCCCACCCCGATCGAAGCCCCAACGTCGGCCCACCCCTGGCAGCCACCCCGCACACGTCGCCGTGCTCTCGCGATACTCGGGCGAGGTCTCATTACCCCTTATCTCCCGAGGGCCACCGACGAACGAAACTCCGAATCGCGCCCACCCCGAACGGGGTCCGCGGAAGATCGCGGGAGCGGCAGCCACCCGGTAGCGGACTGCCACTCGATCCCAGCCCCCCAACCCTTTGCCCATTTGGGCGTTCCCCTCCCCCCGAAAGCCCCAACCCGAACCCCAATCCCCACCCCCACGGAAAACCCCCCCCTCAACCCCAACCCCAGCCCCAACCCCATGAAGATGCCATGTCCGCGTTCGCGCCCCTACCCGACTATGTCGTGTAGGGACCCCAGCGGCACCGACGTGGAGGTGCGGTACATGGACTTACACCGGTCGAGCCTCCAACTTCGTCCAAATTCTCCGCCCTGGGCTGCCTCTGGATCCTCCACCCGCGACCCTAGGGCCCGGGGGTACCACCAGAGGCGACGACCCAGTTAAAAGAATATGGAACCCATCGGAGTTCCCCACCAACCATGCGCCGGCAAGCCGACAGCTGGTGGGGTGCTCGGCCAGCGCTTCGGGATAACCCGAACGCCGCCATCCGAAGCCAAACTCGACCGATCCTCGAAACAACCATTGAACTCGATTCCTCGGCCCATTGCGAAGGTATTACTATAATGGTTCGACCACGGTAGTCGCGCTGGTTTTCGAGATAATCGCGAATAACTCCAATCGCTCCGGAAAAATTTCAAAGTCCCGACGGATTTCAGAGTCCTCCGGCACTATCGTCCGAAGCCAAACTCGACCGATCCTCGAAACAACCATTGAACTCGATTCCTCGGCCCATTGCGAAGGTATTACTATAATGGTTCGACCACGGTAGTCGCGCTGGTTTTCGAGATAATCGCGAATAACTCCAATCGCTCCGGAAAAATTTCAAAGTCCCGACGGATTTCAGAGTCCTCCGGCACTATCGTCCGAAGCCAAACTCGACCGATCCTCGAAACAACCATTGAACTCGATTCCTCGGCCCATTGCGAAGGTATTACTATAATGGTTCGACCACGGTAGTCGCGCTGGTTTTCGAGATAATCGCGAATAACTCCAATCGCTCCGGAAAAATTTCAAAGTCCCGACGGATTTCAGAGTCCTCCGGCACTATCGTCCGAAGCCAAACTCGACCGATCCTCGAAACAACCATTGAACTCGATTCCTCGGCCCATTGCGAAGGTATTACTATAATGGTTCGACCACGGTAGTCGCGCTGGTTTTCGAGATAATCGCGAATAACTCCAATGGCTCCGGAAAAATTTCAAAGTCCCGACGGATTTCAGAGTCCTCCGGCACTATCGTCCGAAGCCAAACTCGACCGATCCTCGAAACAACCATTGAACTCGATTCCTCGGCCCATTGCGAAGGTATTACTATAATGGTTCGACCACGGTAGTCGCGCTGGTTTTCGAGATAATCGCGAATAACTCCAATCGCTCCGGAAAAATTTCAAAGTCCCGACGGATTTCAGAGTCCTCCGGCACTATCGTCCGAAGCCAAACTCGACCGATCCTCGAAACAACCATTGAACTCGATTCCTCGGCCCATTGCGAAGGTATTACTATAATGGTTCGACCACGGTAGTCGCGCTGGTTTTCGAGATAATCGCGAATAACTCCAATCGCTCCGGAAAAATTTCAAAGTCCCGACGGATTTCAGAGTCCTCCGGCACTATCGTCCGAAGCCAAACTCGACCGATCCTCGAAACAACCATTGAACTCGATTCCTCGGCCCATTGCGAAGGTATTACTATAATGGTTCGACCACGGTAGTCGCGCTGGTTTTCGAGATAATCGCGAATAACTCCAATCGCTCCGGAAAAATTTCAAAGTCCCGACGGATTTCAGAGTCCTCCGGCACTATCGTCCGAAGCCAAACTCGACCGATCCTCGAAACAACCATTGAACTCGATTCCTCGGCCCATTGCGAAGGTATTACTATAATGGTTCGACCACGGTAGTCGCGCTGGTTTTCGAGATAATCGCGAATAACTCCAATCGCTCCGGAAAAATTTCAAAGTCCCGACGGATTTCAGAGTCCTCCGGCACTATCGTCCGAAGCCAAACTCGACCGATCCTCGAAACAACCATTGAACTCGATTCCTCGGCCCATTGCGAAGGTATTACTATAATGGTTCGACCACGGTAGTCGCGCTGGTTTTCGAGATAATCGCGAATAACTCCCAGCTAAGCACGACCCACTGTGTATGTGCGGAAGTGCTGGCCCCCGGCTTCTCGTTCTACGTGGCTTCACTGTATTTCCAGTTTAGTGACGAGATCGAGGGGCATCTCAGGCACCTCGAGATGGTGTTTCAAGCACTGAGGGGGAAGAGGCTGTTAGTATCGGTAGATGCCAATGCCCGGTCGTCACTCTGGGGCCCGCAGAGTACAGACGATAGAGGTGAGAAGGTGGAAGACCTCATACGGTCATATGGCATGGAAGTGGTCAATGGGGGGGCTCAGACGCCTACTTACTGGACGTCGGAGGGAGAATCGTACATCGATGTCACTCTGGCGTCCGCTTCCATGCTGCTCTATATCAAAAGCTGGAACGTGAGGTGCGACTGGGTCACAAGTGACCATAGAGCCGTGGACATTAGATTGGGGGTCCAGAAGGCTCGAGCGGTGGAGCAGAGTTCCGCTGGCACTCGGTTCGACATACATCGGGCTGATTGGAAGCGGTACGCTGAAAGCCTGGCTGATCTTTCTAGATCTAGGCTTGAGGACCTCCGGCTGGAGTCCGCGGAAGAAGTTAGAGAAATGGCAAGTGCGCTTACGGGTGTCATTACTGATGCCTGTACCGCAGCTATGCCAAGAAAGAGAGTATTTAGGAAGTCCAACCCATGGTGGACACAAGAGCTAACAGAGCTCAAGAAGGCCGTGCACAGGCAGAGGCGGAATTTTCAAAAGGAGCGAGACGCGCCGGCTCGCCACCAACTGCAACTGTTGTATCGCTATTCATTGCGAAATTACAACAGGGTGGTGAAAAGGACGAAGCTCACGAGCTGGCGTCGATATGTAACGTCGAACGGAAACTCGGAGCCCTGGGGTTTCGTATATAAGCTCCAGGCGAATAAACTCCAAGTAGCGAGAGTGATTAGCACTCTCCGGCGTGGTAATGGATACACGATGAGCGCGAGTGAAACTGCCAGTTCACTTTTGGATGTTCACGTCCCCGATGACCGGGAGGAAGATGATACGCCGGCGCAGCGTATCATTAGGGAGAGCGCGCGAGTCGCGCCCGGCACAACGGACGCTGATCCGTTCACGGAAGCGGACGTTATAGATGCCGTTAGGACCTTTAAGAACAACAAAGCGCCTGGGACAGACCTTGTTGAGGTCTGTGCCCTAAAGGCAGCTTGTAAGATAATCCCCGGTCAGCTTGTGCGGCTCTTCAACGGGTGCCTTCAGTGGGGTGTCTTTCCGTCGACCTGGAAGGAAGGTTCGCTACGAATCCTTCTAAAGGGTGACGACAAAGACGAGAAGGACCCGAAGTCGTACCGCCCAATTTGTCTCCTCTCCGTCATAGGGAAACTTCTCGAGAAGTTACTTAAAGAGCGGCTCACCCAGACGTCGCTGGCCCCGGGACGGATCTCGGGCCGACAGTTCGGCTTTATGCCAGGAAGGTCGACGGAGGACGCAGTCGTGGAGCTGCGCCGCATGGTCGATGCCTCAGAGCATCGATACGTGATTGGGCTGCTCTTTGACATCGCGGGTGCCTTTGACAATGTCTGGTGGCCCTTAGTTTTAGAAAGCTTAAAAGCCCGAGACTGTCCACGAAATGTGTTCGAAGTAATTGCAGATTACTTCGACAATCGTCGGGTCAAGATCTCGATAGGCTCAGTAGAGGTGTCTAAGCGGGCGACAAGAGGCTGTCCCCAGGGTTCAGTTCTTGGTCCTGCCTGCTGGAACCTAATGTTTGACGATCTTCTGAAATCCCTTCAGGATACAGTTGATGAAAGGTTCGTCGCGTATGCGGACGACCTTATAGTAGTTGTTAGTGCTGACGATAGGCGCACGCTGGAAACGGAGGGTCAACGAGTAGTTGACCAAATCGTCCAGTGGTGCAAAGCAGCAAAATTAGAAATATCGGCTCGCAAAACTGAGGCAATCGTGCTCAGAAGCGGCTGGATATGTAGAGCTCCGATAGGAAGACGGGGAGGAGCGCGTCCCGATCGAAAGCGAAAGGCTGTCCGAGCGAACAAGGCAGACCTTGCGAATAGGCCACCGACAATTCGAATAGGGGAAACAAATATTAGATTCAAATCTACGGTGCGATATCTTGGCGTCGGTTCGTACCCATATCCGCAGCAGGTCTCCAAGGTAAAGAGCCTCTAGTCGATAGATTAATGTAGGTAAGGGAAGTCGGCAAATTGGATCCGTAACTTCGGAATAAGGATTGGCTCTGAGGAGCGGGGCGTGTCGGGCTTGGTTGGGAAACGGGTTTGGTTGACGAGCCGGGCCTGGGTGAGGTGAACGGTCGGGATTTCGGTCTCGCATCCGGGATCCGAGCTCGGTCCCGTGCCATCGCCTCCCGCGGATCTTCCTTGCTGCGAGGCTTCCGTGTCGGTTTCACCGTCGTGGTCGTCCTCTTCGGCCGCCATTCAACGCTCAGCTCAGAACTGTCACGGACTAGGGGAATCCGACTGTCTAATTAAAACAAAGCATTGCGATGGCCCCCGAGGGTGTTGACGCAATGTGATTTCTGCCCAGTGCTCTGAATGTCAACGTGAAGAAATTCAAAAAAGCGCGGGTAAACGGCGGGAGTAACTATGACTCTCTTAAGGCAACACCTCTTAAGGGTCATAGTTACGGGGCAAGTGATGCGTCTTACAGACCTCTAGTTAGGTCCTTAGCCTCTCCTTGCCCTGGACCACGACTACGTCCAAGTCGTCCCGCCGGTCAACAGGTGTAACCTGGCCGAACGTCGTGCGTCCAAACAAGGGTCCTTGGGGGTTGCCAGCCCTCTCGGACCTTGAAATAGTGTTGGCCCAAGAACAAGAAGACAAGCCTCGGATGGAAAAAGTACTAGGGGGGCGCCCACTGGTGCCCCCCCGCCAGCACAACCCCCTCAACCGGGACCAAGCTCTGACCCCCCTGAGCTGTTTATGTGTGAGTTTCCTGGGTGTGACCGCGTTTTTACCACCAAAACGGGGCGAGGCGTTCACGCGAAGCGTGCTCACCCTGATTGGACTGATGACGTCAACCGCGCCGTGCCGACGAAGGCACGCTGGACGCAGGAGGAGGTGTCCCTGTTGGCGCGGCGCGAGGCGGAACTGACCATGACGGGTGAACGCTGCATGAACCAGGCCCTCCTGGGGTTTCTGCCCGGGCGCTCGCTCGAAGCCGTGAAGGGTGCACGAAAGCGCGAGGGCTATCGTGCGCTCGTGACGGAGCACATTGGACGCATGGAACAGGAGGCCATGGAACCGGTGGCTGTCGCCCCGTTAGAGGCTCCCGCCAGAGAGGATGAGGAGGCGGATCTGGCTCTTCTGGAGTACTTCCGCGGCCTAGACCCGATCGGGGCGGACGCCTTCAGGTCTGCAAGCCTGGATGACGTCTGCAACCGTGTCGGGCTTGAGGACCGCGGGGCAACCCTGGAGAGGCTGACCGCGTACCTCAGCGAAGTTTTTCCGCTACCTCGAAACGCGGGAGCTGGGCGACCGCCCCGGCGGATGCCTACGGTGGATGCTCGATTGTCCGGGCGTAGGCAGCGCAGGATCGACTACGGTAGAGTGCAAAAGCTCTGGCGTAGGGATCCAAGACGCTGCTATGATGCCGTAGTGGACGACACCGGTGCGGGCCATTCCCTCCCGAAGGAGATAATGGTTCCGTACTGGGAGTCCATTATGACTGACGCCCGCGACGTCCCTCCACCGCCGGCCCAGCGTGAAGAAACCATTCACGCGCTATGGTCTCCTGTGATGCCGGACGAGGTTCGGCTAAGCCTGCCGGAGAGGAAGACTGCACCGGGTCCTGACGCCCTGTCTGCAAGGATCCTTTACAGCACCCCCCTCGAGGTGCTGGCAAGGATCTACAATCTAGTGTTGTGGTGCCGCAGACTCCCATTCCATCTTAGGGGCGCTAGGACGGTGCTGATTCCGAAGAAACCGAAGCCCTCGAATCCGTCGGAGTATCGGCCCATCTCGGTGGCCTCGGTCCTTGTGCGTGGTTTACACAAGGTCCTGGCAAGACGGATGGGTCGGTGTATTCCGATTGATGAGAGGCAAAGGGCTTTCCGAACCTCGGACGGCTGTGCGGACAATGTGTTCCTGCTGGACCTGCTGTTGCGACACCACCACTCTCGCCATAAGCCGCTGCACGTCGCCTCTGTTGATGTGGCGAAGGCATTCGATACCGTTTCCCACCGTGCGATACTGCAAACACTGGAAGCAAGGGGCTGTCCGACTCCCATGTTGGAGTATATGGAGGCGGTGTACTCCGATGCTGTCACGACCATTGTGGCGGGCGGCTGGCAGTCTCATGCCATCCACCCGACGCATGGGGTGAGGCAGGGAGATCCCATGTCTCCATATATCTTCAACATGGTGGTGGACAGGCTCCTCAAGTGCTTGCCCCAGGACATCGGGGCAGATATCGACGGTGTTAGGATTGCGGCGTCTGCCTTCGCCGACGACCTCATACTGGCGGCCTCAACGACGACTGGGCTCCAGCAGCTGCTTGACTGCACGGAGGGCTTCCTCGCGGGATGTGGCATGTCCGTGAACGTGGGGAAGTCCTTCACTATCAGTCTCGGAACAGTTCCGCGCCAGAAGAAGACCACCGTGGACCCAGGTAACTTTGTCCTCGGTGATCGGAGGCTGGCTGCGATGAAGCGGACCGACACCTGGACGTATTTGGGTATCCCATTTACGCCAGAGGGACGTCTGCGTTCCGACCTGACGGTCAGGTTAGCTGCTGCGATGACTAAGCTAACTAGAGCCCCGCTCAAGCCGCAGCAGAGAATGTTCGCTTTGCGGACATATCTGCTGCCGAGCGTATATCATGTCGGATCGTTGGGGGACGTCAGGGTGGGGTCACTCAACGGGGGGGACCGTGCGGTTAGGGCGGAGGTGAGGCGGTGGTTAGATCTGCCACAGGATACACCTGTGGGCTACTTTCACGCCAGCGTCGAGTCGGGAGGACTTGGATTGCCATCACTTCGGTGGTGTATCCCCAGGATCCGGCTGAACCGCCTGAAGGGCCTGTCCTTGTCGTCCGAAGCGTCGGCTGTGCGGCCGGGGGGCTATCTTCGATTCGAGATCGGTAGGGCGTTAGATCGCCTTAAAGATCGGGGTGTCTCTATCGACACTCCGGTGAAGGAGGCTCGCCGGTGGGCGGAGAGACTTCACGGGAGTGTCGATGGGGGGGCCTTGAAAGAGTCGAAGATGGTCCGAGGGCAGCACAGGTGGATTGCCGGGGGTACCCGCTTCTTGTCCGGAAGGGACTTTGTCCGGACCGGCAAGTTGCGGATCAATGCCCTTCCGACGAAATCCCGTACATCTCGGGGCCGGAGACAGGACAGGCAGTGCAGGGCGGGTTGCGGTGTCCCGGAGACACTCAACCACGTGCTTCAGCAGTGTCACCGCACGCATGATGCTCGCGTTAAGCGGCATGATGCGGTGGTCGCGTACCTGGCGCGTGGCATGGAACAGAGTGGCTTCGAGGTACAGTGCGAGCCGGTCTTCCGAACCGACGACGGCGTGAGGAAGCCAGATCTTGTCGCAACTAAGGTCGGCAGGTGTGTAGTCGTCGACGCGCAGGTGGTCAGTGAGCAGACGATATTGGATCTTGCGCATAAGCGTAAGGTCGAATATTATGCTGGCAACGCGAGCCTCCGCCGGGCCGTTGCGGTTAGCAGCGGCACGGAGGATGTGAGCTTTCACTCGGCCACCTTGTCGTGGAGGGGACTGTGGAGCGCGAAGTCCGTGCGGGGACTCGTGGGGGCCGGGCTCATGAAGCGGCGAGACCTGGGCGTGATATCCTCTCGCGTTTTGGTGGGGGGCGTGGCGGCATGGGTTCTCTTCAACCGCCGAACAGCTGTGCGGTTTGACAGGACGGGTGTGGGGTGAGGAACTGGTCGAGGTGCGGGTTAAATGCGAGGACGCCGCTCGCTGTCATCTTTCCCCCGCACTTACGTCCATGACTTTGGCGTTTTAATAGGGTGCAGGGGGACACAGGCGCAATAACCGGCGGGATGGGTATTATCCCCGCTAGGGGAAAAAAAAAAAAAAAAAAAAAAAATAGCCAAATGCCTCGTCATCTAATTAGTGACGCGCATGAATGGATTAACGAGATTCCCTCTGTCCCTATCTACTGGTAGCAATCGGCTTTTATGGGCTTTCCGCGTCATATGCTTCTGCATATCATTCGGTCAAAACCCCCAACCTAGCTGATGCTTCGCCTATATCTGGAATACGCAGACGGTCTTGATCCGGGGCGTCAGGTCAGTTGGTAAAACTGACCCAAGACGCAAGGACTGGCTCCTGTGGCATTCCGGTGCAGCAACAAGCTTCGGCGAAGTAGGCGGGCTCATAATGGTCAAACCCACTTACCTCACCTTCACGCGGTGCTACCGGGACCATGCACGGCTTGCTTCATCAAAGTGCATGGTGCGGAAGAGAAGTGGTAACAATCCCAAGGGCCACGGGTAACCGGGACGGGGGCTGCGACCCCGGGGACACCTTAGCAAGAGCAGGGAGCGGACTGCTTTAAATTAAACACTCCCACGTGTTGGCCGTGCGTGGCAACCCCTGTCGTCGGAAAGAAGGATCCTGGGATCTGAGGGAGCCCCCTGCCTGCGGGAGGGACGTTCCCAACACGTACCTTTGGCCTTTGCTTCGGCTAGACGGGCGGCTAGGCGACAAAGTAGCCCTTGGCCTAGCCAATCGGCTTGGAAGACGTTTGCTTAAGTAAGGGGATTCTGCTGGGCGAGGAAACAGACCGAGGAGGCAGGCCCGGGGAATATATTCCCTGGGAGACACCCTGTCGGCCGCGGTAGGTGGACTATATCCTGGGTGATGTCCTAACCCGGTGGATACCGGGTTCCATTTGAGGGTCCGAGGAGGCTGGGACACGCAGCAGGATGAATTCGAACAACCATTTTATGGATACCAATACGTGCGCTCCCAAAACGTTGAAAACAACGACAGCCACCCAGGGTACATCCGTGAGGATCAATCCTCTAAGTGTCACCCACGGGAATGTGGGTGGAACGACGAAAGCTGTGTCAGCTACCAGTCGGACCACCCTCCACAGGGGAAAGACGGCATCGCCGGAGGCCCCTAAAAAGCCAATTACTCGACCCGCTAGCGAGCCGAGTAAGAAGCCCACGACCCGTTCGCCCGCAACCGATAAGGGTGCGGCGCCTACGGGAGGGCCGAAAAAGAGTCCTGCTGCGAATAAGGAAACCGTTCGCAGCAGCGCAACGTCGGTAAGACCGGTCGGCGTTGCGAATACTTCGGTGGGAAAGTCACCGAAGAAGAAGGGGACGACCCCTACAAAGGAGATCAAGGCAGAAAAGCCTGATTCTCCAAAAGGCAAGACCTGCAACTCCGCTGAAAAGCAAGATGCGCAGGTAGGGAGCCAGCTTGAAGGAGACGGGTGGGAACTCGTCTCCAAATCGAATAAGAAGGCCAACGCCGCGCCCGCTGCTGATAAGGACGCCGCGCGCGGAAAAGGCCAAACTCCCCCGAAAGGTACGCCCGCTGCTGATAAGGACGCCGCGCGTACCAGCAAGGGGAGAAAGGGAAAGGTATTGAATACAGCAATACCTGTGCCCACTGTACGAAACCTCGATCTCATACGAGAAGAGGCCAAGGCCGTTACCGGAGACCTAAGGACCTTTTGCCTTCGACCTGAGTCGAAGATCAACAAGGAGTCCGGCCTCCGTGTATTGAACGCCGCCGACACGCTTAACGCGCTGGTACAGGAGCTGCTTCTTCGGAACAGCTTTCTGGAAGGCCAGCTCGCCGCAGTGCGCAGCGACCTGATAAGGACGCAAGCGACTGCACAAAGCGTGGCAAAGGAGCCGCGGAGGGTCGCTCAGCTTCCCAAAGTGGCATCCCCACCGGCGAAAATCGGCTCGTACGCCCAGGCTGTAAAACTTACCAGTCCTCGAATTTCCCCAGATGCGGTGATGCCTCCACGAAATATCGTGCGCATATTCCCGCTGAAGGGCAAGGAGAAAAACAGCGAAGCTACTAAGTCAGCTGTACTCTCCTTGGTGAAACCCATGAAGTCGAAGATCCGCGTAAAGTCGATACGACGCATCCACTCCGGTGGCATAGCCGTCGAGACCGAGCGCAAAGAGGATCTCACTGCTTTCACGGGGAATAGCAAATTCAAGGAAGCGGGTATTTTTGCCACCCTGCCGATCAAGCGGAACCCGACACTGATAGTGTACGACGTTCCCCGATCGATGACTAGGGAAGAGGTTCACTCCAGTATTAGGAAACAGAACCTGGATATGACCAAGAAGGAATCTGAGTCCTGCCTAAAGGTCCGGTTTCAAACCGGAACCAAAGGCAAGGACTCTGCCAACTGGGTCATCGAGGTCAGTCCGCAGGTCCGCCTGCGGCTGATCTCGAAATCCGAAGGCCGTGTTTACGTGGGATGGGCGTCCTGTAGGGTCCAGGACTACATCACCGTGACACGGTGCTTCAAGTGTCAGGCGTTTGGCCACATGGCCAAACACTGCCGATCAGACGAGGTTTGCGGTCACTGCTCCGAAAAGGGGCATACCTTTTCCACCTGCAAGCAGAAGAACAGGCCTCCGGTCTGCTCCAATTGCAAAGCGGGCGGGAAGAAGCACGACCATAAGTCGAGAGACAGGGCTTGCGCGTCCTACCAGGACGCCGTAAAGCAAGTGGTTTCCCGTACTACTTATGGTTAGACGAAAGAACAATTCGCCTTCCCAGAGCATCCGGGTGCTGCAGCATAATATGCGGCACGCCCATGGAGTGCTTGACGAGGTGAATGCCCTTATGAGCGACAAAGGCTTTGACGTGTTACTCGCGCAGGAGCCCTACTCGGCCGACGGTCAAATCCGCGGCCTGGGGCTGGCGACCAAGATCATCTCAGGTGGCAACCCGGTGATGGCAGCAATTGCTGTCAGAAATCCAGGGATAACGGTCACTAAGGTCGCGCACCTCTGCGATACACACATAGCGTGCGTACACATAAGCGGGCAGTTCAAAAGCTTCTACCTCGTAAGCCAGTACTTTCAATGCTCCGAAAAGATTGAACCAAGTCTGGCGCGATTGGGGAAGACACTTCGCGCGCTCCAACACACTCGAGTCGTGATCGCAGCGGACGTCAACGCGAAGTCCCCTATGTGGGGCGGACCAAAGACGGACGCGAGAGGCGAGAAACTCGAAGAGTTTATTGCCCGGCACGGCTTGAGTATCTTGAACGAGGCTGGCAGTATTCCTACATACTCCAGCCCTAGCGGTGAATCCTGGATCGATATCACACTTGCGACTAAAGACATTGCGAAACAAGTGAGAAACTGGAAAGTTCGGTTCGACTGGACTACCAGTGATCACAGAGTAATCGACTTCAGCATCGTGCCCGCAGGCGGTGATGAAAACCGAGTTAATCCTTCTGGAAATCGGTTTAACACTCGCAAAGCGGACTGGCCGAAATTCGACAGAAAATTGCTTAGGCAATTGGACCCGACGTCCGCTGCCTGCTCTAGCAGGCGGGACGTCGAAGCTGAAGCGCAGGATATCGAGAAATCGGTCATCCACGCGTGCGAGCAGTCCATGCGCCGAAAGCAATGGCACAATAAATCCGTCCCCTGGTGGACGCCAGAATTGACCGAACGGAAGAAATACGTCTACAACCTTAGACGGATCTTCCAGCTAGAGAAACGACACGAGGAGAGAGCAGCCAAGAGGGCGATGTATCTCTCAGAGAACAACGCCTATCGGGCTCAAGTGCGCGCTGTGAAGTCAAAAAGTTGGCAAAACTTTGTGACCGAGCAGGGGAACAAAGACCCGTGGGGTATTGTGTACAGGATTGCCAGGAGCAAGCTCTGCACTGAGACAGCCGTTTCGAACATTAGAACGCCCAATGGCTCTACAATGACTTGGCACTCCACCGCTTCCACGCTCCTTGACGCGTTGATCCCGGACGATTCGTCCGCGGACGACACTCAGGAGCAAGCGAGAGTAAGGCTAGAAATTGCTACCGACCCACCGACGGAAGACGATCCTGTCTTCACTAGGGAGGAGGTTGACGCGGCAGTGAAAGGCCTGAAAAGCGGAAAATGCCCTGGACTCGACCGGATAGAGGTCGACGTAGCGAAGCGCGTGTCGAGAATTTCTCCGCGCGCCCTACTGAAACTCTATAACGGGTGTCTGGAGCAAGGGGTGTTTCCCTCTCGTTGGAAAGTCGGACTAATCAGAACTATTCTAAAAAGTCCTGACAAACCTCCAGAAGAGGCAAAGTCATATAGACCAATCTGTCTACTATCAGTGCTCGGCAAAGCTCTTGAAAGACTGATCGCAAGCAGACTCACGACTGTGTTCCTAAACCAGGACTTTTGCTCCGATCGACAATACGGATTCAGGCCTGGGCGATCCACGGAAGACGCGTTGGTAAAGCTCAGGGAATTGACATCTGGCCGAGAGGAAAAATATGTCCTGGCGCTCTCCTTCGACATTTCCGGAGCATTCGACAATGTCTGGTGGCCGAGCATACTCAAGAAATTGAAAGTGCGAAGCTGCCCCCGAAATCTATATAAGCTTATGGCTGACTATTTCGCCGATCGGTAAGTTGTTATGGTTAGCAGCTCCGATAGCGTGCGGAAGAAAGTCACCAAAGGCTGCCCGCAGGGGTCAATCCTCGGTCCAAGTTGCTGGAACCTAATCTTTGATGAAGTTCTGCAACTCCTCTCGAACGCCGGGCTCTGCGAGCCCATCGCCTATGCGGACGACCTGCTCGTGATTGTCTACGGCAATTCGCGACGGGTACTGGAACAGAAAGGCAAAGGAGTTGCGCTCGTTATATCTGAGTGGTGCGCCACACAGAAACTAACGTTGTCAGCTGCTAAGACCGAGATGATTTTATTGAAAGGTTCTCTGGATATGGAAAGACCTCCTGTGATAAAGATTTATGGGAAGAATGTGGCACTCAAGCCCACCATCAAGTGGCTGGGTGTCCACATTGACCAAGGATTGGGTATTAATTCCCATATCAATAATATTTGTGCCAAAGCCGAACTTACGTTTTATACGTTAGCGAGGCTCGCTCGAGCCGATTGGGGATTGAGACATCCGACCCTGCGCGTCCTGTACACGGGTCTGTTTGTCCCAATCATAGCATACGCCGCCGCAGGCTGGGCAGACCTCCTCGATGTGAAGAAAAGTTCTCGACTTCTCGGATCGCAGAGGCGGATTCTGATCAGCATCACTAAGGCCTACCGTACGGTGTCGACCCACGCGATCACTGTGATCGCGGGAGAGATACCGGTGGACCTTGTGTTAGCGGAGCGCGCGTCGAGCTATAAAGCCCGAAAAGCAATAAGCATCGAACTTGGAGAATGTCGAATAAGTCACGCCGAGTTGGCGTCTGGAGATGTCTCCGTAGCCACAGCGAAAGCGATGGTGCGGAGAGAGATCCTTGCAAAGTGGCAATCGAGATGGTCGTCATCAACGAAGGGAAGGATTATCTTCCGATTCTTCGAAGATGTTCGGAACCGTCTGGAAACCCGCTGGTTGATAATTGACCACTACACAACGCAATTCCTAAGTGGACACGGAGATTTCCGTGCGAAACTGCTGGAATTCAACTTGGTGGAGGACGGAAGATGTGCATGTGGAAAAGTCGAAACTTCGACCCACGTCCTATTCGACTGTCCTACGCACGTTGAGGCGAGAGAACTCCTGAAGCAAGCGGCGGAAGCCAGCGGCCAGCAATGGCCGGTGGTGGAAGCTGGCCTTGTATCGAACGCTAACCTATCACGGGAGTTCCGGAACTTCGCCAAAACGGTGATAACCACCAAGAGTCGAACGCAAAACGCTGTGTAGTAGACATGACTCAGCAAAGACAACTCGAACGCCGAAAGACCGAAGCATAGATGCTTGTGACTCTGCCTTCGCGTGGCCCCCACTGTTAAGTTCTAGACGGATTCTGAGTGACCCCCGCCTGGAACGAACTAAAGGAGTCTTACCTCGTAACGAGGACGGTCAACCCTTCTACCCCTGTTGTCGGGAAGAGGAAGGGAGTTTTTCCGAACCCCCCTTGAAAGTGGTTAGCTAATCTAGAACACCTGGAGGTATAAGCAGAAAAATCTGCTCTAGGTACTCCAAAGCTGTGGCCTTGTGCCCCATGTGCTTGCACAGACTAAATGTCCCTATCTACTGAAAATTCAATTGTAGTAACAACAGACCCTATAATTTTCAACTAGTTTGAGAAAACATAACACAACAGACATGGCAAACCCAGGTCCTTCGGGAGTGCAAGCAAATATGGATGTAGATGCAAATCAACCTAGAGATGGTGTGCCAACAAGGATTGTGGTAGATGCAAATAACCCAGATCAAGAAGTTCCTGACACCAAGAAACCGCAAGTTCCCCAAGAAACTGACAAGAAGATCAAAGTCATGAAATTTATAGCTCATACACATAGGTCTCTTCTGATACATTTTGGCCTAGGAGAGTTTGAAAGGGACTTAAGTTTGGGGGATCAGATACATAATGTTCTAGTAACGGCCTACAACGTGCTAAGGCAATATCACAATCAAACTCAAGGGACTTTAGCAGAATGGATAAGAGGAACCGATTATAAAGTGAATCATGGAGGGATAGAAATAACAAGACCAAGGGACCCAATACACAAATTAGTGGCTGAACACGCTGCACACTTTCGTATTCCCTTTGCAAAATATGATCAGAGGTCCGCTGAAAATTGGTATGGTATTGCTGGCCCATTATTGAACTTCTTGTCTGGTTTTGCATTAAGGAGGAAAGAACTTCGCCTCGGACATCATCAGATGCCTCTTGTTAGACGCGGGAACCAAGAAAGGGTGGTAAATGTGACACAGTATGGAATTTATGGGTGTCACCACATACTATGCGAAGGGATGACTTTTCCACCTGAGAAGAGGGCTTCAATGGCTCAGTCGTTAGGTCCGTTAACCACTTTGATGTGTTACATTAGATCAGAGAGACAGTTTTCTGCGAAATGGCATACAGCGGTTAAGAGAGCTTTCGCCCATTTCCCTGACATTGACAGTGTTATCATGTTGATGAGAGACAAAGAGCCTACGGAGCTGAGGCAATTGATATCCTTGATGGCAGATATAGCACTTATCGTGACAACAAGACAAGCCCAACGGATGTTCCCCCCTCCAGCTGCTTTCTCCTATATATTCACCAAGGACAGTCATAAAGTGGGCAACAGTACGTATGAAATCCCAGTCTTGGAGCCGACTTTCAACTTCAGTGGCCAGGGGTGTTGGGCATTCTACAAGATATTCCAAACAATTCAATGGACCTTGAATCTCAACGAAGGGACTGATAGTTTGGCAAAACAAATAGTGTATCATTGCATGTTTGGCACTTTCAAGGAGGATTTGTCACTATTGAGTCAAATAACAAACCAAGGGACATGGAGCACTCGGGAAGAAATGGGGAAGGTTTTCCAGAAGTCCAACACTGAGGGAGCTCCAATAAGCTTTAGAGCAGTTCAGCAAGTCTACTATTCTAAATTGGCTCAGGCAAACCAAACAGGTCTCTTGACATCCAACTACACACAGATGACCTCTCAACCCTGTTTTAGTGGTAGGACAAAAAGATCATTCAGCGATGCTTTCTTCGATCATTTGGATGAAGGAACCATATCCGCAGCTTCTGGAAGATCAATCCAACACATGATATCGGCATACACAACAATAAAGGAAGAACTTAGGGAATTGTTGAGGAAAAAGGAAAAAAGGACAAGACACAACCGGTTGGAGAAAGATTGAGGACGTCACACCTACTTTGGAAGGGCAAGAAGATAATTCCTTAGTTTTCAATCTAAGTGGACGGTTCTTCTTGGGAAAATCTTAATTATTTCAAACCATTTTTTACATAAGGCTTCGGGCATGCTATAGATGTACCAAGCATTAATGCATTTGAACCAGATACCAAAATAAATGCGAAGGCATTTAGAACTGCCGTGACACGACAAATGTCACGGTATTAGAACAGATATGAGATATGAGAAATAATGATATGAGAAATGCGAAAGCATTTAAACAGAAACCAAAAATGCGAAGGCATTTAACAGATACCAAAAGCAAATGCGAATGCATTTGAAACAGATACCAAAATAAATGCGAAGGCATTTAGAACTGCCGTGGCATGGCTAATGCCACGGTATTAGAACGACGAGATACGAAGGAGAATAGAAGAAGAGAAGAAGAAGAAGAAGAGCAGAAGAAGAAGAAGAACAAGAAGAAGAAGAGAAGAAAAGAGAAAAGAAGAGAAAAGAAGAGAGGAGAAAATAGCCTATCCAAAAATTCCTTTTCCTTTTTTTCCTTTTTCCTTTTATCCTTTTGACATTCTAAAACCTCCTCCTACTGGGCTCTCCGCTTCCTTCCTTCCCTCGTTTGACTAAAGCGAGATAAGGAAACGAGCCTACATGCGGCCTCCGGGCCCGACGTTTCCGAACCAGGAGGCGTTGGAACTGGGGCCGCTCCGCACTAATAACAAATATTACATTTTCAGCCAAACAAAACTCATAAAAAAATCATGATGGCATGCCCGAGTTCAAAATACTCCGGAGGTAAACTCGCTCCCCATTCGGATCTCCGGGTGGGAGCTGGACTCGAGCGTGTCATCGTGGAGTGTCGGCGGAGTTCCAGAGTCTCCAGCAACCTCTCTCGTATGGGAGGTGAGTGGAGGCCAACGATGGATGCACCCGCTGTCGAGTTGCGGAGCCGCCCGGTGACGCGCTCGGTAACGCGGGAGGCTCGATCAAGGAACTCCGTCTGTCGGGCTGCGCCCGGGTGTGCTTCCACAATCTCCGCACCGACGGCGGTGCAGTCCCAACAGGTTCTCGGTCTTCGTACCGTCCAAGTAGAGATGACGAGGCGCGTGAAGCGGCTCAGGTGTGGGCGGAAAAGCCCGACTGAGCAAGGCGAGAAAATTGAAATTGCAGCAGCTGCAAATATAGGCACTAGCTCCGCGAATAGCTCCGAGACCGCGAATGATACCGCGAACGTGATCGCGAATAGGACGACGTGTAGAAAAGCGTCATTGCTCACGTCCGTTGCGTCCGAAATAACGTCAAGTCCCGGTGAGGTAGGACCCCACTCGAACGATACGAGTATAAAAAGACCTTCAAGGTACGCGATTCCATCCGCGAACGCGAATGCGACCATGGGGATCAGAATGTTGCAATTGAACATGCAACGTTCTGGAAAAGTAGCAGGAGAGGTTAGGCAGCTTGTAGCCAAGAAGCGATTTGACGTGCTGCTACTGCAGGAACCCCACGTCAGACGTGATGGCTCGAGCTATTTAGTTGCAGGATTAGGGATACGAGCAAAGGTAGCAGCCGTAAGCTCACAAAGGCCGTGGGCTGCGGTTGCCCTATGTAATGACCTGCTCGATTTAGTGTTTGTCTCGCAGCTAAGCACGACCCACTGTGTATGTGCGGAAGTGCTGGCCCCCGGCTTCTCGTTCTACGTGGCTTCACTGTATTTCCAGTTTAGTGACGAGATCGAGGGGCATCTCAGGCACCTCGAGATGGTGTTTCAAGCACTGAGGGGGAAGAGGCTGTTAGTATCGGTAGATGCCAATGCCCGGTCGTCACTCTGGGGCCCGCAGAGTACAGACGATAGAGGTGAGAAGGTGGAAGACCTCATACGGTCATATGGCATGGAAGTGGTCAATGGGGGGGCTCAGACGCCTACTTACTGGACGTCGGAGGGAGAATCGTACATCGATGTCACTCTGGCGTCCGCTTCCATGCTGCTCTATATCAAAAGCTGGAACGTGAGGTGCGACTGGGTCACAAGTGACCATAGAGCCGTGGACATTAGATTGGGGGTCCAGAAGGCTCGAGCGGTGGAGCAGAGTTCCGCTGGCACTCGGTTCGACATACATCGGGCTGATTGGAAGCGGTACGCTGAAAGCCTGGCTGATCTTTCTAGATCTAGGCTTGAGGACCTCCGGCTGGAGTCCGCGGAAGAAGTTAGAGAAATGGCAAGTGCGCTTACGGGTGTCATTACTGATGCCTGTACCGCAGCTATGCCAAGAAAGAGAGTATTTAGGAAGTCCAACCCATGGTGGACACAAGAGCTAACAGAGCTCAAGAAGGCCGTGCACAGGCAGAGGCGGAATTTTCAAAAGGAGCGAGACGCGCCGGCTCGCCACCAACTGCAACTGTTGTATCGCTATTCATTGCGAAATTACAACAGGGTGGTGAAAAGGACGAAGCTCACGAGCTGGCGTCGATATGTAACGTCGAACGGAAACTCGGAGCCCTGGGGTTTCGTATATAAGCTCCAGGCGAATAAACTCCAAGTAGCGAGAGTGATTAGCACTCTCCGGCGTGGTAATGGATACACGATGAGCGCGAGTGAAACTGCCAGTTCACTTTTGGATGTTCACGTCCCCGATGACCGGGAGGAAGATGATACGCCGGCGCAGCGTATCATTAGGGAGAGCGCGCGAGTCGCGCCCGGCACAACGGACGCTGATCCGTTCACGGAAGCGGACGTTATAGATGCCGTTGGGACCTTTAAGAACAACAAAGCGCCTGGGACAGACCTTGTTGAGGTCTGTGCCCTAAAGGCAGCTTGTAAGATAATCCCCGGTCAGCTTGTGCGGCTCTTCAACGGGTGCCTTCAGTGGGGTGTCTTTCCGTCGACCTGGAAGGAAGGTTCGCTACGAATCCTTCTAAAGGGTGACGACAAAGACGAGAAGGACCCGAAGTCGTACCGCCCAATTTGTCTCCTCTCCGTCATAGGGAAACTTCTCGAGAAGTTACTTAAAGAGCGGCTCACCCAGACGTCGCTGGCCCCGGGACGGATCTCGGGCCGACAGTTCGGCTTTATGCCAGGAAGGTCGACGGAGGACGCAGTCGTGGAGCTGCGCCGCATGGTCGATGCCTCAGAGCATCGATACGTGATTGGGCTGCTCTTTGACATCGCGGGTGCCTTTGACAATGTCTGGTGGCCCTTAGTTTTAGAAAGCTTAAAAGCCCGAGACTGTCCACGAAATGTGTTCGAAGTAATTGCAGATTACTTCGACAATCGTCGGGTCAAGATCTCGATAGGCTCAGTAGAGGTGTCTAAGCGGGCGACAAGAGGCTGTCCCCAGGGTTCAGTTCTTGGTCCTGCCTGCTGGAACCTAATGTTTGACGATCTTCTGAAATCCCTTCAGGATACAGTTGATGAAAGGTTCGTCGCGTATGCGGACGACCTTATAGTAGTTGTTAGTGCTGACAATAGGCGCACGCTGGAAACGGAGGGTCAACGAGTAGTTGATCAAATCGTCCAGTGGTGCAAAGCAGCAAAATTAGAAATATCGGCTCGCAAAACTGAGGCAATCGTGCTCAGAAGCGGCTGGATATGTAGAGCTCCGATAGGAAGACGGGGAGGAGCGCGTCCCGATCGAAAGCGAAAGGCTGTCCGAGCGAACAAGGCAGACCTTGCGAATAGGCCACCGACAATTCGAATAGGGGAAACAAATATTAGATTCAAATCTACGGTGCGATATCTTGGCGTCGGTTCGTACCCATATCCGCAGCAGGTCTCCAAGGTAAAGAGCCTCTAGTCGATAGATTAATGTAGGTAAGGGAAGTCGGCAAATTGGATCCGTAACTTCGGAATAAGGATTGGCTCTGAGGAGCGGGGCGTGTCGGGCTTGGTTGGGAAACGGGTTTGGTTGACGAGCCGGGCCTGGGTGAGGTGAACGGTCGGGATTTCGGTCTCGCATCCGGGATCCGAGCTCGGTCCCGTGCCATCGCCTCCCGCGGATCTTCCTTGCTGCGAGGCTTCCGTGTCGGTTTCACCGTCGTGGTCGTCCTCTTCGGCCGCCATTCAACGCTCAGCTCAGAACTGGCACGGACTAGGGGAATCCGACTGTCTAATTAAAACAAAGCATTGCGATGGCCCCCGAGGGTGTTGACGCAATGTGATTTCTGCCCAGTGCTCTGAATGTCAACGTGAAGAAATTCAAAAAAGCGCGGGTAAACGGCGGGAGTAACTATGACTCTCTTAAGGGCATAGGCTCCCAGGAGTGCGTGCAGCGGTACATCTCGACTTTCTTATGGAGTCTGGTACCGAATGAAGCGCTCTCCTGCCAAATGGGGGTATGGGGTCAGGGGGTAGAGGTTGACGTCTATCTTGCCTCTTCCTCGTCTGGAAACCTACCCCAAGGCCGACCTCCACGTCCAGCTCTTAGGCAAGGCTACGTGGCGCCGGGTAAGGGACCAAATAGGTGCCTGGTCCTAGCTAACGGAGGCGGCCGAACCGGCGAAAGCCACCGACATTATGTCAGAGGCTCCAGGGGTTAGCACCCCTTGGAAGTCTCGGAGCTTTGCTCCACTCTTATTGCTACGAAGAACTCAAAGAAGCCTCGGAACCCCGATTGCCCTTCTGTTGACGACTCGGCGATGTCTCCTGGATATTCCGTCGGTTCACGTTTGGATGTAGATGTAGATATAGATTATTTGTCGTGTCCGTCTTGTCATATAGATTTGTCTTCGAGGATCCCATCGCAAAGGAAGCAGCACATCCGGCGTTGTAACCAGCCGCCACCGAATAGCGACGGTACATACTCTTGCGAGCAATGCCCCTCGCGCTATAAAACATATGCCGGCCTTCGCCAGCATGTAAAACGTTCACATCCAGTGGAGTACAACGATGGTGATGTTGCACTTACAGAAAGGAGGGCTCCAACCACCAGAGCCAAATGGTCTTCGGCGGAAGAAAAACAACTTGCCCGATTGGAGTTGCAACTCCCCGTAGGTCTGCCCCAGAAAGAAATTAATGTTCGTCTGGCTAGCCAGCATTCTGGTCGTTCTGCTGAAGGTATCAAAAAACAGCGTCAGAAACCTTCTTATAAAATCATTTTACATGCAATAGCATCTGAACCCATGCCAGCTAGTCCAGCCTCTTCACTTTCTCTCCCCTTGCCTTCAACCTCACAGCCAGTAGTACCAGTTTCTCCTCCTTCGTCCGTAACTTCTATGTATAGTAATTTAGGCCTGCGCTCACCGCGGCTACGTCTTGAGCGCGTTGATTCGATAGCCCCCTGGAATAAATTACTTGCTCAGTCCTCAATTACAACTTCTACCAACAGCACTGCTGGACTGGATGCACAAAACAGTGAATGCGCACTCATTCAGAATGCAGAGATCTGCACATACCTTAGAGAACTAGTTCCATCTTGCTCCACCAATGTTCAGACTCTCATACACAATTTATTTAATAACTATACCTTTGATGAGATCGATGCTACGATCTCCTCTATTGTGCGTATTCTGGCCGCGTCCCATCAGATATCCGGTACCACCAAACGTAACTGCAATAATAAGAACAAGATGAAACCTAACTTTAATAAAAATAGAAATAAAAAGCGCAGAAATAATAGGGCTGCAGTCAGATCCGCCACCTTCAGTAGCTACCAGCGTCTATATGCCTGTAATCCTACTCAATTGGCGCACGCGATTTTAGACGAGAAGGAACTAAGTGCCACGCAGTTCCCAAAAATGGAGGACGAGCATATAGATCTAGACCACCCGATCTCGTTCAGGGAGACCGAGATCGGGCTTCGTCGTCTGAAACAATCTGCGTGCGGCCCCGACGGTATTAAAAGAGAAGACCTAAGAAAGACTAACATGGCTGACTTAGTAGGATTACTTAACATAGTGTTTGGCTTATGTCGCACACCAACCATTTTTAAACGTAATAGAACTGTTCTTATTCCAAAAAAGGGTGACCTTTCCAAGGTTGCCAATTGGCGACCGATCACTATTTCTTCTCTCTTCACACGTCTCTTGCATAAAATTTTAGCTTCCCGACTTTCGGAAAATATTAAACTTCATCATGCGCAGAGAGGATTTACGCCTGGCGATGGTGTGATGACCAGCTTCACTATCTTTGATACTATAGTACGCGAGCATCGCAGCAATGGCAAACCTCTCTTTGTGCTCTCAATAGACTTGTCTAAAGCCTTCGATAAAATACACCCTATAGCAATAGAAAACGCTCTGATATCCAAGGGTATTGATAATCATACCGTGAAGTACATAATGTCGACTTACAGCGACGTGGATACCATCATCGAGTGCCATGGGCAGAGAAGCGTACCAATAACTATGCGACGTGGTGTGCGGCAGGGCGATACGGACAGTCCGATTCTCTTTAATATCGCGATGGACGACTTTGTCTCTTCCATTGATCCCGCTGATGGTGTGAACTTAGGCGAAGCGATGATCGGCTGTCTGCTATTTGCTGATGATATTGTGTTGCTCAGTAACACCATACATGGAATGGGAGAACATCTACACAAGCTACACGCGTTTTTGGCGCAAACCCACATGGAGGTTAACCCCTCTAAATGTCGAGCTCTGCAACTTGCGCGCGTCCCAGGCACCAAACGTGTCGTCGTTGACACAAACTCCTGCTTTAATATCCACGGTAAAGCGATACCAACCCTTAAGGTGCTGGAACAACTAAAGTACCTGGGTCACAATTATAACCAACACGGTATGATTGCCCCTTCGGCTTCCAATCTGGAGGGTATGTTGGAGCGCCTACGTCGTGCTGCTTTGCGTCCTTGGCAAAAACTACATATTCTAAACCGGTATCTTATCCCCAGACTTCTACACTGCAACCAGTCTTCCGACGTTACAGTGGGTAAGCTAGCGCACATTGACCGTCTAATTAGACGATTCGTTAAGGCTACCTTACACCTTCCTGTCACTACACCCACTGCCTTCTTACATGCCAAAATACGTGATGGAGGATTATCCATTCCGTGTCTTCGACATCAGATCGGTACAATATATCGACGCCGGCTGCAGCGTATAAGTGCTCAAGGGGATCCTGATTTTGATGCTGCCTTCCAAACTACAACCTTCCAACGACTGCAGCGGAAGTTAGACGTAATATGCCAGGGACTAGCAACTACGCGCTCAGCCGTTGCCCGCTACTGGGCCACCGGCTTGCATCAGTCCGCTCTAGGCAATGGCCTGCAATATAATTCCCGAGCAGCTAATAGCTGGATTTTAGATCCCCCCCCGTTTTGGACCGGCCGAGACTACATACGGGCCATCCAATTACGTATTGGTCTTCTTCCTACGGGTGGAGCCCCTTACGTAAAATCTGAAGCTGCCCAGTGCAGACATCCGACCTGCGTGGGTAGGCGGGAAACTTTGTCGCACGTATTACAGTGGTGTCCAGTTACACATTACCCACGTATTCAGCGTCACGATAAAGTCACGCAAGATTTGGCCTCTCACCTTAAAAAATCTGGATACAATGTACAGGAAGCTCCCAGAGTTCACACGAGGGATAATAGATACATACCAGACCTCCTTATCATTGATACAAACAACCATATTGGCACCATAATTGAGACCACAATAGTTTGGGAACATGGAAGTAGTCTTTTAGATGCAGCAAAATTTAAACGCGATAAATACAGCCTACCGGAAATATTAGACAACATTAAATTGAAATTTCAGCTCCACGAACGACCCCAGGTTTTCCCATTTGTTGTCGGTGCGAGAGGGGGATGGCCGCCCACGAATGATATCATCTGGAGGACTTATAAACTGCCCGACTTCCTCCAAAGAATAATTGTCTGTAACGTTTTGCGATATGGATCCTCGATTCATAAGTATTTTATGGCGCATGTATGGCGATCGAGGAAAAAGAAGAGAAATCCTCTAGGTACGAATGCGAGTGTGAATGTGAGCGTGAGAGAGGATGTTAGAATGAGTGCGTGAATGTGTGAGTCCGTTGTTCGCCCTGCCTGTGTGTTTAACCGCGTTTTCCCATATAATTATTCAACGTATTTTATTAATTACCCTCGTTAATTATATTTCGATATCAACATAGTATTATTATTCAGATTTAGTTTACATCTTTAATCAATCCTTTAAAAGCCTACCAGTTGGGCCTTCTAGTACTCCTAGTCGAAAAGTACACTGGACAAATGTTGTATTTTTCAAATATAATATAGTATTATAGCCAAATGCCTCGTCATCTAATTAGTGACGCGCATGAATGGATTAACGAGATTCCCTCTGTCCCTATCTACTGGACTGGTCGGCCATCTTGGATCGGGAACGGACGCGTCTCGTGACGCTCCGCAGTTTTCGGTTCTTTTAGTCGGTATAAACCAAGTTATCTTTTGCTTCGAGTGTTTCCTCGCAACGCGCTAGTGATTTCGAACAGTTTGTGATAATTGGAAGTGCGATACCTGTGCTGGATCTCCAGAAATTGTCGAAAATCGAGATAGCGTCGGTTGGAGGCGTCACTCGGCTCGCGCCATATACGTATTCGTGTATATCTCCCCCGTGCGTCGTTACATTTCGAAACCCCCAATTGCCCGCGTGCAGTTCCGTGTACTGAACAGTTAGAGAGTTTCAAATCTAGAATTGGTTTCCTTCTTAAAGAGTTATTGTAGTTTATCCGTACTTTTTGACAGGTGTAGGTTATAGGCGGCCATATTGGCGGCCATATTGGCGGCCATCTTGATCGGCGCTTCCCTCGTCCCGCGGCGCTGCAGGCGCCACCATGACTAGTGTCATGGACGGCGACACAACGGACTTCGAATCCGCCCCCACCCGCCAGAAAAAATCCCTCAGGAAGAGGAAAATTCCAACTGACCCAGAGTCAGAACGCTCCTCCGTCTCGGAGTTTAAGCCACCGGCCAGACCCGCGAAGCAAAAACTGCGTCGTTCGGAAACCACTGCTGCTGCCCCCACCCCAGCTCCCCCTCGCAACAAGGACATCGGGTCCCAAGTACCCCCCACTACTATTCAGGACCTTAAGTCCAGTTCTGAGAAAACCTACAAAAAGGTACTCAGTTTTCTTACTTCCCCGGAAAACGCGGCCGACCATGAGACCGTGGGCTTCGTCATGGCGAGCATCGGGAAATTTCAGGCCCTCTTAAACGAGTCCCTCCTCTACAGTAGCCGCCTCGAGGGCCGTATTGAGGCCCTCAGAGCTGAAAACATTGATCAGCGACGCGTCGTTACCAGCGCCGTTGAGAAATGCTCGAGCCAGTCCCCTCCCCAACGTCAAATGACTTTCGCGGAACGCGTCGGAGTAAAGTCCCGAGTAGCGGCGGCCTCCAACCTGAAGCAGGACCCTCCAAACGTCGTGACAATAATTCCGAGCGACACCGTGGCTTACGAGAGCAGTGACAAGACCAAGCTGGCCGTCCTGGAAATGATTTCCGCGAAAGCGGAAAAACTGCAGGTTCGGAACGTCCGCAGGATCCAGGGCAACGGCATCCTTGTGGAGACAGCAAAGAAAAGCGATATTTCTGTGCTGGTCTCCAACGAGAAGCTGAAGGCGGCTGGTTTTGTCGTCGGCGCTCCGGCCAAGAGGAACCCTCGAGTCATCGTTTACGACGTCCCGAGGTCCGACAACGACACCGCAACGCTCGAGTCCATCTTCGAGCAGAACGCGGAAGGGACTGAGAAAACCCTGCTGATGCTGGAATCCAGGCTGGCCTTCAAAACCGGCGACAGGACTAGGGACTGCTGCAATTGGGTCTTGGACGTTTCCAAAAAGGTGAGAGACATCTTGATCAATAAGGAACGCCTTTATGTTGGTTGGCAGTGCTGCAAGCTTCAGGATTATGTAGCAGCAACTCGCTGCTACAAATGCCACAGCTTCGGGCACACCACCAAATTCTGCAGGGCCGAGAAAGAATCCTGTGGCCATTGCGCAGCGCAAGGCCACTGTTTCAAAAATTGCCCCAATAAGAACAAACCCCCCACCTGCGCTAACTGCAAGAAATCCGGCAAGTCATCCACTCATACAGTCACTGACAAGCAATGCCCAGCTTACACAGCCGCTGTAAACCAGGTCCTCTCTAGAACAGATTATGCCTACTGAGACCCCACTTGCTGACCACCGCCTCAAAATCGTACAGCTGAACATGCGTAGATCCAGAACCGTCACCTTAGAAACACAGAAGCTATTAGAGGAAAAAAACATCGACATCCTCCTAATGCAGGAGCCCTACAACATCAGAGGGCGCTTCGTGGGTTTCAGCAGCGGTACTATGATAGTTTCGGGGGGTAACTCAGGAGACGACTTGATGGCAGGCATCGCGATTAATAACAGAAACCTTACCGTCCTCAAAATCGCGCACCTCAGTGACGCCCACTGCACGTGCGTGGAAATCACAGGCCCCTTCGGTTCAGTATACCTCGCCAGCATCTATTTTCAATATTCCCATCAGATCGAACCATATTTAGATAAAATCCGAAAAATTGTCACCGAATTGCCCAGGCAAAAATTAATAATCGCAGCAGACTCCAACGCAAAATCGACCCTTTGGCACTGTAGATACAACGACGCGCGCGGAGAAATGCTCGAAGAGACTTTATCCCTTTTGGATCTAGCCGTTCTCAACGAGCCCGACAATCCACCCACGTCCATTTCTCACCTTGGTACCTCAAACGTTGATGTCACGATGGCATCCGGGCCGGCCATTAACTTAGTCAGAAACTGGACCGTTCATGAATACTGGACCTCCAGCGACCATAACGCCATCTCGTTCACTCTAAGCCCCTGCAACACCGCTCCATACACGATCCGCCATCCCCGTTTCAAGACCACAAGAGCTAACTGGGAGAAATTCCAGGAATCGTTCTCCACCGAAATGCACCGCAACCCCATTCACTCCGCGCCGACCACCACCTCACTTGTCGACAACTTCGCGGAAACGATCCAGAGTAATATCTTAGCTGCGTGTAATTCTTCTCTCAAGGAGAAACGCCCCCATCAAAAATCTGTCCCCTGGTGGACCGGGGAGCTAACTGATATGAAGAAACGAACCAATAAAGCCCGCCGTGCGTTCCAATCAGAATCCGACCCAATCCGCAGACTAGACAATAAATTAAAGTACCGTAATCTCAGAAGAAAATACACCGCGAGCATCTACAAAACCAGACGAGAGAGTCTGCAGAATTTCGCCACAGAGGTGGGCAATGCCAACCCCTGGGGCCCAGTCTACAGACTCCGCACCGGAAAAATCACACCAGACAAAGCCCTCTCGACGCCGAAAACAGGCCCCAACCTTCTGAACACCTGGGAAGAGGCTGCCCTTAACCTCCTCAACTCGCTTGTCCCAGATGACAACGAGGACACCACGGAGGCGCAGAAAGAGAGGCGTGTGTTCAGCGCCTCTCCCCCTCTGTCCCAGGCGGCCCCCGATTTCACGCTCTCGGAAGCACAGGAGGCGATCTCCGGCCTCAAAAACGGGAAGGCCCCAGGGCTGGACCGGATTGAGGTCGAAGTGGTCAAAGCCTCGTTCCCAGTAGCACCCGAAACCTTTCTCTCCCTCTTCAACGCGTGCCTAAGTACCGAATGCTTCCCCAGGATTTGGAAAACCGGCTCAATCCGAACCCTCCTCAAGGGCCCCGACCGTGACGAGTCTTCCGCTAGCTTGTACCGACCCATATGTCTTCTCCCAGTACTAGGAAAATGTTTCGAAAAACTCCTCCTAAATCGCCTCCGACCCGTTCTACTCGATCAACGATTCTCTTCCAGTCGCCAGTTCGGCTTCAGACAAGGTCTGTCCACCGAAGACGCCATTATTAAGATGAAGGAGGTCGCGGCAACATCCCCCGAGAAGTATGTCCTCGCGATGCTCTTCGATATCAAGGGCGCGTTCGATAGTGTTTGGTGGCCGAGCATCCTCTCTCGATTAAAAGAGAGGGGCTGCCCGAGCAACATCTTCGGCGTTATGACGGACTACCTGAGCAACCGGAGCGTTAAACTTGTCGCCGGACACCGCGAGGTACAGAAACGAGTCACGAGGGGCTGCCCCCAAGGCTCCATTCTCGGGCCCGGCCTTTGGAACTTAGTTTTTGACGATCTGCTCTCCAAACTAAAATCCAGCGGATTCGAGGCTTTCGCGTACGCGGACGATCTTCTCATCGTCATCTCCGGGAAAAGCAGAGCGGTTCTTCAAACCCTCGGCCAATCCGCCGCGACCATCACACACAACTGGTGCACGAACGAGAAACTCGAACTCTCGGTCGAAAAGTCAGAGCTTTTTCTTATAAAAGGCAAATTAGATATCAAGAGGCCCCCCACAATCAAAATAGGATCCCGTGGCATCCGCATGGTTCGGACGATGAGCTACCTCGGAGTGCACTTCGATATGGGCATGAGGGTTAACTCTCATGTTCATATGGTCAAAGCGAGGTGCACCGAAAGGTTTAACTCACTGGCGATTGTGGCTAGGCAAAAGTGGGGTCTCGGGTACAACACTCTCCGGGTCCTTTACAAAGGTCTCTTCGTTCCCATCGCGACATACGCGGCTGCTGCGTGGCACGAACACCTAAATAAGACCTGCACACAGGTCTTATTATCGGCCCAAAGACAGGTTCTCCTGAAGGTAACGAAGGCCTATAGAACAACGTCCACAGCAGCCGTTCCAGTAATAGCAGGCGTCCTCCCCATCGACCTCCATGTCACCCTAGCATCTATCAGATATAAAGTAAGGAAAGGAATTCACTTCTCCCTCGGCGAATACCGGTTCCCCGAACACGCGACAACAACTCCACCTCAAAGAGCTATCTCTGATATACTCCTCGCGATCTGGCAACGCCGTTGGGACGTTTCCCCCGACGGCCGCCATACTTACAGTATCTTCCCGAACATCAAACACCGCCTAGAGATGACCTGGTTACAGCCCGACCACTACTTAGTTCAATTCTTATCAGGACACGGCGACTTCGCATCAAAACTGAAATCCCTGGGCCTCGCGAAAAGCAATGCGTGCGGCTGCGGCGGGGGCGAAGAGACTGCTCTGCATGTCCTTCTCCACTGCCCGCTGCACGTGGCTGAACGAGAGGAACTCAGGTTTATCACTCTAGAACAGAATCTCCCCTGGCCACCGACCCCCCAGCAACTCGTGACACAGAGCACTTTCAGTGCATTAATGAGCACCTCAAAATCCATATTAGTAAAGAAAGAATCGACCTGGAAACCCCTCCCCAAACCCACCCACCCAACACCAACAGACCCCGCAGCTGTAGCAGGCCCCTCGCATCAATCAGATTAATCCATCTGTTCTATTTCAGCCACGTCACCCGCCCCGACCCCCAGTGCAGGCAGCGCCCAGGCACTGTGGAGGGTGGGGCGTTATCGGCGAAAGCCATCCTGCTGGGATCGAGCATTATGCTGGCGGCTCTACCTCCTCGTGGTCCCCACTGGACAGTGCTCCCCGTCGCCCCGCGACGTGGAGCTCTGACTAAACGAGCCGCTTCCCCTACAGGGGTAGATCCAACTTGTCCAATGATTCCTAGCGGATGAGGGCAGGGTTTTTCCAAGTACCATTTCGGCATAACATCTACGCCGGATTTCCCTTGGCAGGGGTCTGCGACGACAGTACAATTGCTCACAACACCTTGCCAGCCAAATGCTCGTATAGTCGAAAGACTGAGGAAGGGCGCACCCTTTATTGGGCCAATAAGGCTATACTAGATGTCCCTATCTACTCGCAGAGTTAATAGGACGGAAGTGTCCATGTTTCCCGAGGACCCAAATCAAAGTGAGATATACAGTCGGTATACAAGGACTTGCCTTCCCGTGGTTCCCCATGAATGCATCGACGCACTCACTAGTGAGTAGGTCGATGTAACTAAAAAGTCCTCCACAGTACAACGCTCTGTGGCACTATTGGATTTCTCCATCGCCCCACTCAGGGATTGGTCTCGCTGGACGGTGGATTTGTCTTGCGCGTATACCCGTCGGGGTGAGGTAGCATGTCGGGTGCACCTTCGTGGTGGCCTGGCTGACACTAAATGTCCCTATCTACTGGTAGCAATCGGCTTTTATGGGCTTTCCGCGTCATATGCTTCTGCATATCATTCGGTCAAAACCCCCAACCTAGCTGATGCTTCGCCTATATCTGGATTACGCAGACGGTCTTGATCCGGGGCGTCAGGTCAGTTGGTAAAACTGACCCAAGACGCAAGGACTGGCTCCTGTGGCATTCCGGTGCAGCAACAAGCTTCGGCGAAGTAGGCGGGCTCATAATGGTCAAACCCACTTACCTCACCTTCACGCGGTGCTACCGGGACCATGCACGGCTTGCTTCATCAAAGTGCATGGTGCGGAAGAGAAGTGGTAACAATCCCAAGGGCCACGGGTAACCGGGACGGGGGCTGCGACCCCGGGGACACCTTAGCAAGAGCAGGGAGCGGACTGCTTTAAATTAAACACTCCCACGTGTTGGCCGTGCGTGGCAACCCCTGTCGTCGGAAAGAAGGATCCTGGGATCTGAGGGAGCCCCCTGCCTGCGGGAGGGACGTTCCCAACACGTACCTTTGGCCTTTGCTTCGGCTAGACGGGCGGCTAGGCGACAAAGTAGCCCTTGGCCTAGCCAATCGGCTTGGAAGACGTTTGCTTAAGTAAGGGGATTCTGCTGGGCGAGGAAACAGACCGAGGAGGCAGGCCCGGGGAATATATTCCCTGGGAGACACCCTGTCGGCCGCGGTAGGTGGACTATATCCTGGGTGATGTCCTAACCCGGTGGATACCGGGTTCCATTTGAGGGTCCGAGGAGGCTGGGACACGCAGCAGGATGAATTCGAACAACCATTTTATGGATACCAATACGTGCGCTCCCAAAACGTTGAAAACAACGACAGCCACCCAGGGTACATCCGTGAGGATCAATCCTCTAAGTGTCACCCACGGGAATGTGGGTGGAACGACGAAAGCTGTGTCAGCTACCAGTCGGACCACCCTCCACAGGGGAAAGACGGCATCGCCGGAGGCCCCTAAAAAGCCAATTACTCGACCCGCTAGCGAGCCGAGTAAGAAGCCCACGACCCGTTCGCCCGCAACCGATAAGGGTGCGGCGCCTACGGGAGGGCCGAAAAAGAGTCCTGCTGCGAATAAGGAAACCGTTCGCAGCAGCGCAACGTCGGTAAGACCGGTCGGCGTTGCGAATACTTCGGTGGGAAAGTCACCGAAGAAGAAGGGGACGACCCCTACAAAGGAGATCAAGGCAGAAAAGCCTGATTCTCCAAAAGGCAAGACCTGCAACTCCGCTGAAAAGCAAGATGCGCAGGTAGGGAGCCAGCTTGAAGGAGACGGGTGGGAACTCGTCTCCAAATCGAATAAGAAGGCCAACGCCGCGCCCGCTGCTGATAAGGACGCCGCGCGCGGAAAAGGCCAAACTCCCCCGAAAGGTACGCCCGCTGCTGATAAGGACGCCGCGCGTACCAGCAAGGGGAGAAAGGGAAAGGTATTGAATACAGCAATACCTGTGCCCACTGTACGAAACCTCGATCTCATACGAGAAGAGGCCAAGGCCGTTACCGGAGACCTAAGGACCTTTTGCCTTCGACCTGAGTCGAAGATCAACAAGGAGTCCGGCCTCCGTGTATTGAACGCCGCCGACACGCTTAACGCGCTGGTACAGGAGCTGCTTCTTCGGAACAGCTTTCTGGAAGGCCAGCTCGCCGCAGTGCGCAGCGACCTGATAAGGACGCAAGCGACTGCACAAAGCGTGGCAAAGGAGCCGCGGAGGGTCGCTCAGCTTCCCAAAGTGGCATCCCCACCGGCGAAAATCGGCTCGTACGCCCAGGCTGTAAAACTTACCAGTCCTCGAATTTCCCCAGATGCGGTGATGCCTCCACGAAATATCGTGCGCATATTCCCGCTGAAGGGCAAGGAGAAAAACAGCGAAGCTACTAAGTCAGCTGTACTCTCCTTGGTGAAATCCATGAAGTCGAAGATCCGCGTAAAATCGATACGACGCATCCACTCCGGTGGCATAGCCGTCGAGACCGAGCGCAAAGAGGATCTCACTGCTTTCACGGGGAATAGCAAATTCAAGGAAGCGGGTATTTTTGCCACCCTGCCGATCAAGCGGAACCCGACACTGATAGTGTACGACGTTCCCCGATCGATGACTAGGGAAGAGGTTCACTCCAGTATTAGGAAACAGAACCTGGATATGACCAAGAAGGAATCTGAGTCCTGCCTAAAGGTCCGGTTTCAAACCGGAACCAAAGGCAAGGACTCTGCCAACTGGGTCATCGAGGTCAGTCCGCAGGTCCGCCTGCGGCTGATCTCGAAATCCGAAGGCCGTGTTTACGTGGGATGGGCGTCCTGTAGGGTCCAGGACTACATCACCGTGACACGGTGCTTCAAGTGTCAGGCGTTTGGCCACATGGCCAAACACTGCCGATCAGACGAGGTTTGCGGTCACTGCTCCGAAAAGGGGCATACCTTTTCCACCTGCAAGCAGAAGAACAGGCCTCCGGTCTGCTCCAATTGCAAAGCGGGCGGGAAGAAGCACGACCATAAGTCGAGAGACAGGGCTTGCGCGTCCTACCAGGACGCCGTAAAGCAAGTGGTTTCCCGTACTACTTATGGTTAGACGAAAGAACAATTCGCCTTCCCAGAGCATCCGGGTGCTGCAGCATAATATGCGGCACGCCCATGGAGTGCTTGACGAGGTGAATGCCCTTATGAGCGACAAAGGCTTTGACGTGTTACTCGCGCAGGAGCCCTACTCGGCCGACGGTCAAATCCGCGGCCTGGGGCTGGCGACCAAGATCATCTCAGGTGGCAACCCGGTGATGGCAGCAATTGCTGTCAGAAATCCAGGGATAACGGTCACTAAGGTCGCGCACCTCTGCGATACACACATAGCGTGCGTACACATAAGCGGGCAGTTCAAAAGCTTCTACCTCGTAAGCCAGTACTTTCAATGCTCCGAAAAGATTGAACCAAGTCTGGCGCGATTGGGGAAGACACTTCGCGCGCTCCAACACACTCGAGTCGTGATCGCAGCGGACGTCAACGCGAAGTCCCCTATGTGGGGCGGACCAAAGACGGACGCGAGAGGCGAGAAACTCGAAGAGTTTATTGCCCGGCACGGCTTGAGTATCTTGAACGAGGCTGGCAGTATTCCTACATACTCCAGCCCTAGCGGTGAATCCTGGATCGATATCACACTTGCGACTAAAGACATTGCGAAACAAGTGAGAAACTGGAAAGTTCGGTTCGACTGGACTACCAGTGATCACAGAGTAATCGACTTCAGCATCGTGCCCGCAGGCGGTGATGAAAACCGAGTTAATCCTTCTGGAAATCGGTTTAACACTCGCAAAGCGGACTGGCCGAAATTCGACAGAAAATTGCTTAGGCAATTGGACCCGACGTCCGCTGCCTGCTCTAGCAGGCGGGACGTCGAAGCTGAAGCGCAGGATATCGAGAAATCGGTCATCCACGCGTGCGAGCAGTCCATGCGCCGAAAGCAATGGCACAATAAATCCGTCCCCTGGTGGACGCCAGAATTGACCGAACGGAAGAAATACGTCTACAACCTTAGACGGATCTTCCAGCTAGAGAAACGACACGAGGAGAGAGCAGCCAAGAGGGCGATGTATCTCTCAGAGAACAACGCCTATCGGGCTCAAGTGCGCGCTGTGAAGTCAAAAAGTTGGCAAAACTTTGTGACCGAGCAGGGGAACAAAGACCCGTGGGGTATTGTGTACAGGATTGCCAGGAGCAAGCTCTGCACTGAGACAGCCGTTTCGAACATTAGAACGCCCAATGGCTCTACAATGACTTGGCACTCCACCGCTTCCACGCTCCTTGACGCGTTGATCCCGGACGATTCGTCCGCGGACGACACTCAGGAGCAAGCGAGAGTAAGGCTAGAAATTGCTACCGACCCACCGACGGAAGACGATCCTGTCTTCACTAGGGAGGAGGTTGACGCGGCAGTGAAAGGCCTGAAAAGCGGAAAATGCCCTGGACTCGACCGGATAGAGGTCGACGTAGCGAAGCGCGTGTCGAGAATTTCTCCGCGCGCCCTACTGAAACTCTATAACGGGTGTCTGGAGCAAGGGGTGTTTCCCTCTCGTTGGAAAGTCGGACTAATCAGAACTATTCTAAAAAGTCCTGACAAACCTCCAGAAGAGGCAAAGTCATATAGACCAATCTGTCTACTATCAGTGCTCGGCAAAGCTCTTGAAAGACTGATCGCAAGCAGACTCACGACTGTGTTCCTAAACCAGGACTTTTGCTCCGATCGACAATACGGATTCAGGCCTGGGCGATCCACGGAAGACGCGTTGGTAAAGCTCAGGGAATTGACATCTGGCCGAGAGGAAAAATATGTCCTGCCGCTCTCCTTCGACATTTCCGGAGCATTCGACAATGTCTGGTGGCCGAGCATACTCAAGAAATTGAAAGTGCGAAGCTGCCCCCGAAATCTATATAAGCTTATGGCTGACTATTTCGCCGATCGGCAAGTTGTTATGGTTAGCAGCTCCGATAGCGTGCGGAAGAAAGTCACCAAAGGCTGCCCGCAGGGGTCAATCCTCGGTCCAAGTTGCTGGAACCTAATCTTTGATGAAGTTCTGCAACTCCTCTCGAACGCCGGGCTCTGCGAGCCCATCGCCTATGCGGACGACCTGCTCGTGATTGTCTACGGCAATTCGCGACGGGTACTGGAACAGAAAGGCAAAGGAGTTGCGCTCGTTATATCTGAGTGGTGCGCCACACAGAAACTAACGTTGTCAGCTGCTAAGACCGAGATGATTTTATTGAAAGGTTCTCTGGATATGGAAAGACCTCCTGTGATAAAGATTTATGGGAAGAATGTGGCACTCAAGCCCACCATCAAGTGGCTGGGTGTCCACATTGACCAAGGATTGGGTATTAATTCCCATATCAATAATATTTGTGCCAAAGCCGAACTTACGTTTTATACGTTAGCGAGGCTCGCTCGAGCCGATTGGGGATTGAGACATCCGACCCTGCGCGTCCTGTACACGGGTCTGTTTGTCCCAATCATAGCATACGCCGCCGCAGGCTGGGCAGACCTCCTCGATGTGAAGAAAAGTTCTCGACTTCTCGGATCGCAGAGGCGGATTCTGATCAGCATCACTAAGGCCTACCGTACGGTGTCGACCCACGCGATCACTGTGATCGCGGGAGAGATACCGGTGGACCTTGTGTTAGCGGAGCGCGCGTCGAGCTATAAAGCCCGAAAAGCAATAAGCATCGAACTTGGAGAATGTCGAATAAGTCACGCCGAGTTGGCGTCTGGAGATGTCTCCGTAGCCACAGCGAAAGCGATGGTGCGGAGAGAGATCCTTGCAAAGTGGCAATCGAGATGGTCGTCATCAACGAAGGGAAGGATTATCTTCCGATTCTTCGAAGATGTTCGGAACCGTCTGGAAACCCGCTGGTTGATAATTGACCACTACACAACGCAATTCCTAAGTGGACACGGAGATTTCCGTGCGAAACTGCTGGAATTCAACTTGGTGGAGGACGGAAGATGTGCATGTGGAAAAGTCGAAACTTCGACCCACGTCCTATTCGACTGTCCTACGCACGTTGAGGCGAGAGAACTCCTGAAGCAAGCGGCGGAAGCCAGCGGCCAGCAATGGCCGGTGGTGGAAGCTGGCCTTGTATCGAACGCTAACCTATCACGGGAGTTCCGGAACTTCGCCAAAACGGTGATAACCACCAAGAGTCGAACGCAAAACGCTGTGTAGTAGACATGACTCAGCAAAGACAACTCGAACGCCGAAAGACCGAAGCATAGATGCTTGTGACTCTGCCTTCGCGTGGCCCCCACTGTTAAGTTCTAGACGGATTCTGAGTGACCCCCGCCTGGAACGAACTAAAGGAGTCTTACCTCGTAACGAGGACGGTCAACCCTTCTACCCCTGTTGTCGGGAAGAGGAAGGGAGTTTTTCCGAACCCCCCTTGAAAGTGGTTAGCTAATCTAGAACACCTGGAGGTATAAGCAGAAAAATCTGCTCTAGGTACTCCAAAGCTGTGGCCTTGTGCCCCATGTGCTTGCACAGACTAAATGTCCCTATCTACTGAAAATTCAATTGTAGTAACAACAGACCCTATAATTTTCAACTAGTTTGAGAAAACATAACACAACAGACATGGCAAACCCAGGTCCTTCGGGAGTGCAAGCAAATATGGATGTAGATGCAAATCAACCTAGAGATGGTGTGCCAACAAGGATTGTGGTAGATGCAAATAACCCAGATCAAGAAGTTCCTGACACCAAGAAACCGCAAGTTCCCCAAGAAACTGACAAGAAGATCAAAGTCATGAAATTTATAGCTCATACACATAGGTCTCTTCTGATACATTTTGGCCTAGGAGAGTTTGAAAGGGACTTAAGTTTGGGGGATCAGATACATAATGTTCTAGTAACGGCCTACAACGTGCTAAGGCAATATCACAATCAAACTCAAGGGACTTTAGCAGAATGGATAAGAGGAACCGATTATAAAGTGAATCATGGAGGGATAGAAATAACAAGACCAAGGGACCCAATACACAAATTAGTGGCTGAACACGCTGCACACTTTCGTATTCCCTTTGCAAAATATGATCAGAGGTCCGCTGAAAATTGGTATGGTATTGCTGGCCCATTATTGAACTTCTTGTCTGGTTTTGCATTAAGGAGGAAAGAACTTCGCCTCGGACATCATCAGATGCCTCTTGTTAGACGCGGGAACCAAGAAAGGGTGGTAAATGTGACACAGTATGGAATTTATGGGTGTCACCACATACTATGCGAAGGGATGACTTTTCCACCTGAGAAGAGGGCTTCAATGGCTCAGTCGTTAGGTCCGTTAACCACTTTGATGTGTTACATTAGATCAGAGAGACAGTTTTCTGCGAAATGGCATACAGCGGTTAAGAGAGCTTTCGCCCATTTCCCTGACATTGACAGTGTTATCATGTTGATGAGAGACAAAGAGCCTACGGAGCTGAGGCAATTGATATCCTTGATGGCAGATATAGCACTTATCGTGACAACAAGACAAGCCCAACGGATGTTCCCCCCTCCAGCTGCTTTCTCCTATATATTCACCAAGGACAGTCATAAAGTGGGCAACAGTACGTATGAAATCCCAGTCTTGGAGCCGACTTTCAACTTCAGTGGCCAGGGGTGTTGGGCATTCTACAAGATATTCCAAACAATTCAATGGACCTTGAATCTCAACGAAGGGACTGATAGTTTGGCAAAACAAATAGTGTATCATTGCATGTTTGGCACTTTCAAGGAGGATTTGTCACTATTGAGTCAAATAACAAACCAAGGGACATGGAGCACTCGGGAAGAAATGGGGAAGGTTTTCCAGAAGTCCAACACTGAGGGAGCTCCAATAAGCTTTAGAGCAGTTCAGCAAGTCTACTATTCTAAATTGGCTCAGGCAAACCAAACAGGTCTCTTGACATCCAACTACACACAGATGACCTCTCAACCCTGTTTTAGTGGTAGGACAAAAAGATCATTCAGCGATGCTTTCTTCGATCATTTGGATGAAGGAACCATATCCGCAGCTTCTGGAAGATCAATCCAACACATGATATCGGCATACACAACAATAAAGGAAGAACTTAGGGAATTGTTGAGGAAAAAGGACAAGACTTTGGAGATGGGCACAACCGGTTGGAGAAAGATTGAGGACGTCACACCTACTTTGGAAGGGCAAGAAGATAATTCCTTAGTTTTCAATCTAAGTGGACGGTTCTTCTTGGGAAAATCTTAATTATTTCAAACCATTTTTTACATAAGGCTTCGGGCATGCTATAGATGTACCAAGCATTAATGCATTTGAACCAGATACCAAAATAAATGCGAAGGCATTTAGAACTGCCGTGACACGACAAATGTCACGGTATTAGAACAGATATGAGATATGAGAAATAATGATATGAGAAATGCGAAAGCATTTAAACAGACACCAAAAATGCGAAGGCATTTAACAGATACCAAAAGCAAATGCGAATGCATTTGAAACAGATACCAAAATAAATGCGAAGGCATTTAGAACTGCCGTGGCATGGCTAATGACAAGAAGAAGAAGAAGAGCAGAAGAAGAAGAAGAACAAGAAGAAGAAGAGAAGAAAAGAGAAAAGAAGAGAAAAGAAGAGAGGAGAAAATAGCCTATCCAAAAATTCCTTTTCCTTTTTTTCCTTTTTCCTTTTATCCTTTTGACATTCTAAAACCTCCTCCTACTGGGCTCTCCGCTTCCTTCCTTCCCTCGTTTGACTAAAGCGAGATAAGGAAACGAGCCTACATGCGGCCTCCGGGCCCGACGTTTCCGAACCAGGAGGCGTTGGAACTGGGGCCGCTCCGCACTAATAACAAATATTACATTTTCAGCCAAACAAAACTCATAAAAAAATCATGATGGCATGCCCGAGTTCAAAATACTCCGGAGGTAAACTCGCTCCCCATTCGGATCTCCGGGTGGGAGCTGGACTCGAGCGTGTCATCGTGGAGTGTCGGCGGAGTTCCAGAGTCTCCAGCAACCTCTCTCGTATGGGAGGTGAGTGGAGGCCAACGATGGATGCACCCGCTGTCGAGTTGCGGAGCCGCCCGGTGACGCGCTCGGTAACGCGGGAGGCTCGATCAAGGAACTCCGTCTGTCGGGCTGCGCCCGGGTGTGCTTCCACAATCTCCGCACCGACGGCGGTGCAGTCCCAACAGGTTCTCGGTCTTCGTACCGTCCAAGTAGAGATGACGAGGCGCGTGAAGCGGCTCAGGTGTGGGCGGAAAAGCCCGACTGAGCAAGGCGAGAAAATTGAAATTGCAGCAGCTGCAAATATAGGCACTAGCTCCGCGAATAGCTCCAAGACCGCGAATGATACCGCGAACGTGATCGCGAATAGGACGACGTGTAGAAAAGCGTCATTGCTCACGTCCGTTGCGTCCGAAATAACGTCAAGTCCCGGTGAGGTAGGACCCCACTCGAACGATACGAGTATAAAAAGACCTTCAAGGTACGCGATTCCATCCGCGAACGCGAATGCGACCATGGGGATCAGAATGTTGCAATTGAACATGCAACGTTCTGGAAAAGTAGCAGGAGAGGTTAGGCAGCTTGTAGCCAAGAAGCGATTTGACGTGCTGCTACTGCAGGAACCCCACGTCAGACGTGATGGCTCGAGCTATTTAGTTGCAGGATTAGGGATACGAGCAAAGGTAGCAGCCGTAAGCTCACAAAGGCCGTGGGCTGCGGTTGCCCTATGTAATGACCTGCTCGATTTAGTGTTTGTCTCGCAGCTAAGCACGACCCACTGTGTATGTGCGGAAGTGCTGGCCCCCGGCTTCTCGTTCTACGTGGCTTCACTGTATTTCCAGTTTAGTGACGAGATCGAGGGGCATCTCAGGCACCTCGAGATGGTGTTTCAAGCACTGAGGGGGAAGAGGCTGTTAGTATCGGTAGATGCCAATGCCCGGTCGTCACTCTGGGGCCCGCAGAGTACAGACGATAGAGGTGAGAAGGTGGAAGACCTCATACGGTCATATGGCATGGAAGTGGTCAATGGGGGGGCTCAGACGCCTACTTACTGGACGTCGGAGGGAGAATCGTACATCGATGTCACTCTGGCGTCCGCTTCCATGCTGCTCTATATCAAAAGCTGGAACGTGAGGTGCGACTGGGTCACAAGTGACCATAGAGCCGTGGACATTAGATTGGGGGTCCAGAAGGCTCGAGCGGTGGAGCAGAGTTCCGCTGGCACTCGGTTCGACATACATCGGGCTGATTGGAAGCGGTACGCTGAAAGCCTGGCTGATCTTTCTAGATCTAGGCTTGAGGACCTCCGGCTGGAGTCCGCGGAAGAAGTTAGAGAAATGGCAAGTGCGCTTACGGGTGTCATTACTGATGCCTGTACCGCAGCTATGCCAAGAAAGAGAGTATTTAGGAAGTCCAACCCATGGTGGACACAAGAGCTAACAGAGCTCAAGAAGGCCGTGCACAGGCAGAGGCGGAATTTTCAAAAGGAGCGAGACGCGCCGGCTCGCCACCAACTGCAACTGTTGTATCGCTATTCATTGCGAAATTACAACAGGGTGGTGAAAAGGACGAAGCTCACGAGCTGGCGTCGATATGTAACGTCGAACGGAAACTCGGAGCCCTGGGGTTTCGTATATAAGCTCCAGGCGAATAAACTCCAAGTAGCGAGAGTGATTAGCACTCTCCGGCGTGGTAATGGATACACGATGAGCGCGAGTGAAACTGCCAGTTCACTTTTGGATGTTCACGTCCCCGATGACCGGGAGGAAGATGATACGCCGGCGCAGCGTATCATTAGGGAGAGCGCGCGAGTCGCGCCCGGCACAACGGACGCTGATCCGTTCACGGAAGCGGACGTTATAGATGCCGTTAGGACCTTTAAGAACAACAAAGCGCCTGGGACAGACCTTGTTGAGGTCTGTGCCCTAAAGGCAGTTTGTAAGATAATCCCCGGTCAGCTTGTGCGGCTCTTCAACGGGTGCCTTCAGTGGGGTGTCTTTCCGTCGACCTGGAAGGAAGGTTCGCTACGAATCCTTCTAAAGGGTGACGACAAAGACGAGAAGGACCCGAAGTCGTACCGCCCAATTTGTCTCCTCTCCGTCATAGGGAAACTTCTCGAGAAGTTACTTAAAGAGCGGCTCACCCAGACGTCGCTGGCCCCGGGACGGATCTCGGGCCGACAGTTCGGCTTTATGCCAGGAAGGTCGACGGAGGACGCAGTCGTGGAGCTGCGCCGCATGGTCGATGCCTCAGAGCATCGATACGTGATTGGGCTGCTCTTTGACATCGCGGGTGCCTTTGACAATGTCTGGTGGCCCTTAGTTTTAGAAAGCTTAAAAGCCCGAGACTGTCCACGAAATGTGTTCGAAGTAATTGCAGATTACTTCGACAATCGTCGGGTCAAGATCTCGATAGGCTCAGTAGAGGTGTCTAAGCGGGCGACAAGAGGCTGTCCCCAGGGTTCAGTTCTTGGTCCTGCCTGCTGGAACCTAATGTTTGACGATCTTCTGAAATCCCTTCAGGATACAGTTGATGAAAGGTTCGTCGCGTATGCGGACGACCTTATAGTAGTTGTTAGTGCTGACAATAGGCGCACGCTGGAAACGGAGGGTCAACGAGTAGTTGACCAAATCGTCCAGTGGTGCAAAGCAGCAAAATTAGAAATATCGGCTCGCAAAACTGAGGCAATCGTGCTCAGAAGCGGCTGGATATGTAGAGCTCCGATAGGAAGACGGGGAGGAGCGCGTCCCGATCGAAAGCGAAAGGCTGTCCGAGCGAACAAGGCAGACCTTGCGAATAGGCCACCGACAATTCGAATAGGGGAAACAAATATTAGATTCAAATCTACGGTGCGATATCTTGGCGTCGGTTCGTACCCATATCCGCAGCAGGTCTCCAAGGTAAAGAGCCTCTAGTCGATAGATTAATGTAGGTAAGGGAAGTCGGCAAATTGGATCCGTAACTTCGGAATAAGGATTGGCTCTGAGGAGCGGGGCGTGTCGGGCTTGGTTGGGAAACGGGTTTGGTTGACGAGCCGGGCCTGGGTGAGGTGAACGGTCGGGATTTCGGTCTCGCATCCGGGATCCGAGCTCGGTCCCGTGCCATCGCCTCCCGCGGATCTTCCTTGCTGCGAGGCTTCCGTGTCGGTTTCACCGTCGTGGTCGTCCTCTTCGGCCGCCATTCAACGCTCAGCTCAGAACTGGCACGGACTAGGGGAATCCGACTGTCTAATTAAAACAAAGCATTGCGATGGCCCCCGAGGGTGTTGACGCAATGTGATTTCTGCCCAGTGCTCTGAATGTCAACGTGAAGAAATTCAAAAAAGCGCGGGTAAACGGCGGGAGTAACTATGACTCTCTTAAGAGGCGGGAGTAACTATGACTCCTAGCGGGACTACGCCGGGATACCCAGACGTGGGTATGCAGAATCCTCACACGGCGGGGGCGTTGTGTTTGGAAACTGTCTCAAATGACGGAACATGAACACACCCCTTTCGAGCTCCCAATGCTCTCGCTTAGCGAAACGGCCAATATAGTAAGGCACGGATGTGCCTCATAAGATCGATACAATGCCTGGTGGTGCATGGCAAAAAGATCATAGCCAAAATCGATAAGATGAATAGCTCTGTGAGCAAATAAACAGCAAGAGGTGTCAAAATTAAAATGAGACGAAGTCTCTAGAATAAGAGGGGACGATGGCGTCCAGCGGGGGGTCCATATCCGGCATCACCGGAAGGGTCCCCGCTCTTACGTCAATCGTTTTCCTCTTTTTATACCTAGCGATCGAGCCACCTGGGGCGGTTCCCATACACAGCGTGCAAGCAATACGCCGCCAGAACTTGAAAGTTACCGTCGACGTAGCAATACGCCGACGGGACTCACAGGGTCCTGGCGAAAACAATACGCCGCCAATACTCCGATGGTTATCGAGAGGCTGGTTGGCGAAAAAAGGAAATAAAAGGCGAGAAGAGGGCCTCGCATAGGAGAGCATTGGGTAAATGACGACCTGACTTAAACCTGGACATGAGATGGACATGGACTAGATCACTGCACCCGGAAACAAACAAAATAAAAAGAAATAAACCAATGTCAGACGAAAGTATAGATGAAGCCTCGGACACTGGAACCCATGGTCCCGGGTCTCCAGTGGCGGACTTGTCCGCTAGCCGGCAGGGGACCTCAGACAACCTAGGCGACGAACAGGATGACGAGATAAGGCAAACTATTGCGCTGCCGAGGGATAGCCCCATCAAGTGCGCAGGGTGCCAAAGAAACAACCGAGACATGCAATTTTTAACAGAAAAAGATTTTGTGAAACATGTCGAAGAACAGCACGATGCCTTAGAGATATGGTGGCGGTGTGGCGTGTGCAACAAGGCCTGGGCCAAATTGCACGCGTTACGCTGCCACATCCCAAAGTGCAAAGGCCCAGAGGGCGACCTGGAGCTAGCTTTCAGGTGCGCTGAATGTGGGAGCTCCTATAACTCCCAGAGGGGCCTCTCAACTCATGAGAGACACTGGCACCCTGAAGTCAGGAACGAGAAGAGGAAAGGCACGGTTGGGGCGACCCCGAGAGCCGCAAAGAAGAAAGGTGCAAAAGCCACTGTATGGTCAGAAGAGGAGGTACGCCTCCTCAAAGAACTTGACCTGACCTACAGAGGCAGAACGCAAATCAACGTGCTGATAAGGGAGCACCTCCCTGGTAAAACAGCCAAACAAATCAGCGACAAACGAAGACAGATTAGATCTCCTAGCATCGAAGTAATAAACATCGACGATGCAGGGTCAGACTCTGACCATCAATCGGCTGGAGAAGAGGATGCTCCGCCAAGGCCGCTCAATACCAGCTCAGTCCCGGAGGCAGACGGTAGCTGGCGAATTGCTCTAAAAGAAGCAATAGCGGCAAGCGCAACGGAGATCCCAGCATGGATCGAGATTCTAGGCGAAATGAAAAGAGTTGCGGAAGATAATGCCTCGGAAACAGGGGAAATCGACCAGATAGTGGAGAAACTGGTCAAGACCCTGGCAAAAGCAGATGAGGTTAATCTACCCAATAACCTTAGAACCAGAAGGAGAGAAAATAGAACGACGTTGAATGACAGGCGCATCAGCGATCGTACGAAAAGGTGCAGATACCAATACCAAAGGTATCAAGAGGCCTTCCAAAAATGCCCAGGCAAATTGGCTAACCTGGCAATGGAAGGCAAACTGCTGGGTATCGATAAAGAGGGCATCGAATACCCAGAATCAGATAAAATAGAGGAGCTATATTCATCTCTCTGGGGGACAGCTGGCCCCCAGAACGTGGGAATGCTAGGCACCCAAAACACGACAGCCGATATACCAACTAGTGAGGTATGGACGCCAATTGCGGCAACAGAAATCATAGGCCGTATAGCCAGAATGAAAGCGGGCACGGCGGCTGGAGTAGACGGGCTGAAGAAAGCCCACCTAAAGGCCAAGGGCGCAGTACCGATGCTAGCGGTACTATTCAATTTACTTCTCCTGAAGGAGTATTTCCCGAAGCACTTCAAAGAGAACAGGACCACTCTAATTCCGAAACCGGGGAAGGATGCGAGTGACCCAAAAAATTGGCGCCCAATAACGATTGGCTCCCTGCTGGGACGCCTATTTTCGAACATGATAGACACGAGATTGAGGACGCATATTAAACAGTCAGAGCGACAAAAAGGCTTTGTTAGGGAAAATGGCTGCGTCCATAATGTGGCCATACTTAGAGGAATCCTCGCCAATATCAAAAAAGGTAAAGGCGGGATCCTCACGGTAGTGGACGTGTCCAAAGCCTTCGACACAGTACCACATGCAGCTCTAGACCCAGCTCTAGCCCTAACGGGAATGCCAAAACCGGTAAGGGACTACTTAAAAAAGATGTACAACCAGTGCCGAACAACCATAAAAGGGAAAAATGGAAAAGATATAAAAATAACCCTGCAGAGAGGAGTAAAGCAGGGAGACCCTCTTTCCCCTCTACTTTTCAATATCATCCTGGACCCGGTGATACGTGATATAAACGAAACCACAGAAGGCGGGCATGCGAATACAGGAAACGTGGCCGTCCTGGCATTCGCGGATGATATAGTCCTGATTGGAAAGGACAAAAATGAGGCCACGAAACAAATTAAAAAGCTTTCGCTCTATCTCAAAAGCCTGGGGATGGAGCTATCCATCCCCAAATGCGCTACGGTAGAAGTGGTGGCAAAAAACAAAACATGGTTCCTTCAGGACCCAGAGCTGGAACGACGAGATAAAAAACCTGATCAGAGACCACACTACTAAGAGATGCACGGTATTTGATGAACCGTCAGTCAACGTCATAGGCGACTTAAGGAAGCCGGATTTGGTGATCAAAGACCAAGAATGGCTCTACGTCGTCGACGTGACGGTCCGCTTCGAGGATAAGGATAACCTCAGACAAGCATTCAAGGAGAAATGCTCAAAATACAGTGATACGCTGGAATACATCAGGCTAAAAACGGGAAGCCTAAACGCGAGGGTTATCCCGATAGTGGTTGGCACAAGAGGCGCAATGCCTCGAGAAACCAGAGCCAATTTAAAAACCCTAGGCATGAGGAAAAGTGATATGTTAACCATATCCTTAATGGCTCTGAGGTCGTCAGTTGAGATGGCAAATGCCTTCCTCGACTACGACCATATAAGATAAGAGAAGCAACAACCAGGTCTAAGTAAATCGACACATGTATCCATGTAATGACCAGGCCCGGATGGCCAGTAAGTTATGTGGAATAGGACGTACGAATCCTTTCCACGGGACCAAGACTTGGAACGGAGCAGTATCATGCGTACGTACATGATAACCGTCCAAGTCGGTAAATTGTCATGTAACGCATGTCCGTCCCGCTTTATGTCACCAAATGACCAGGCTTGGAGCGGAGCAGTATCGTGCGTACGTACACGATGACCGCCCAGGCTGGTAAGTTATTTCGTACAAGTCCATATTGTCAGACGACGCAGCTGCCGCCGAATGCGCTTTTAATTTTTTTTTTTTTTTTTTTTTTTTTTTATTTTGTAGCCCGTCGGAAGTTATACACCCGACGGTGCGAGTCACAGTTTCCTATACAAACCGTGGCGCGGAGCGGGCAAGAAAAGAGCCCGGGCGGCGCCTCCGCGTGGCTTTCCCCGGACACGCTGTTGCGTGACCAAGTTCGCCTCCCAAAGTGGGACTCCGTTACCTAGTTCTTCTAGGCCTGTAGGCAGCGCCTTTGGCAGTGGGCGAAAGAAGGTGGAAAGTAATTATCTGTAGTTTAAGGAAATTGTTATTGTTATTGGCCTTTGGCCAAATAGACGCCTCACGGGGTGGCGGATGAAACCCCCGGAAATGCAGGGCCTCGTCTGAGGTTACCGTGTAGATTCTAGCCAAATGCCTCGTCATCTAATTAGTGACGCGCATGAATGGATTAACGAGATTCCCTCTGTCCCTATCTACTAGGATCCCGTGGTATCCGCATGGTTAAGACAATGAAGTACCTCGGAGTGCACTTCGATATGGGCATGAGGGTCAACTCTCATGTTCATATGGTCAAAACGAGGTGCACCGAGAGGTTCAACTCACTATCGATTGTAGCGAGGCAAAAGTGGGGTCTCAGATACAACACCCTGCGGGTTCTTTATAAAGGTCTCTTCATTCCCATCGCGACATACGCGGCTGCTGCGTGGCACGAACACCTCAATAAGACCTGCGAACAGGTCTTACTGTCGGCCCAAAGACAGGTTCTCCTGAAGGTAACGAAGGCCTATAAAACAACCTCCACAGCAGCCGTACCAGTAATAGCGGGCGTTCTCCCCATCGACCTCCATGTCACGTTAGCAGCTATCAGATATAAAGTCAGGAAAGGAATTAACTTCTCCCTCGGCGAATACCGGTTCCCCGAACACGCGACGATAACACCACCTCAAAGAGCTATCCCTCCGATACTCTACTCGATCTGGCAACGTCGGTGGGACATTTCCCCCGACGGCCGTCATACTTACAGTATCTTCCCGAATATCAGACACCGTCTGGAGATGACCTGGTTACAGCCCGATCACTACACTGTTCAATTTCTATCAGGACACGGCGATTTCGCGTCAAAACTAAAATCCCTGGGCCTCGCGAAAAGCAACGCGTGCAGCTACGGCGGGGGCGAGGAGACTGCTATGCATGTCCTTCTCCACTGCTCGCTGCACGAGGCTGAACGGGAGGAACTCAGGCTTATCACTCTTGAAAACAATCTCCCTTGGCCACCGACCCCCCAGCAACTCGTAACACAGAGCACATTTAGCGTATTAATGAAGACATCGAAATCCATCCTTGTAAAAAAAGAATCGGCCTGGAGACCCCATTCAAAATCCAGCCGCCCTTCACAAACAGACCCTGCAGCTACAACAGGCCCCTCGCATCAATCAGATTAATCCATCTGTTCTATTTCAGCCACGTCACCCGCCCCGACCCCCAGTGCAGGCAGCGCCCAGGCACTGTGGAGGGTGGGGCGTTATCGGCGAAAGCCATCCTGCTGGGATCGAGCATTATGCTGGCGGCTCTACCTCCTCGTGGTCCCCACTGGACAGTGTTCCCCGTCGCCCCGCGACGTGGAGCTCTGACTAAACGAGCCGCTTCCCCTACAGGGGTAGATCCAACTTGTCCAATGATTCCTAGCGGATGAGGGCAGGGTTTTTCCAAGTACCATTTCGGCATAACATCTACGCCGGATTTCCCTTGGCAGGGGTCTGCGACGACAGTACAACTGCTCACAACACCTTGCCAGCCAAATGCTCGTATAGTCGAAAGACTGAGGAAGGGCGCACCCTTTATTGGGCCAATAAGGCTATACTAGATGTCCCTATCTACTGACTGGTGGTCGGCCATCTTGGATCGGGAACGGACGCGTCTCGTGACGCTCCGCAGTTTTCGGTTCTTTTAGTCGGTATAAACCAAGTTATCTTTTGCTTCGAGTGTTTCCTCGCAACGCGCTAGTGATTTCGAACAGTTTGTGATAATTGGAAGTGCGATACCTGTGCTGGATCTCCAGAAATTGTCGAAAATCGAGATAGCGTCGGTTGGAGGCGTCACTCGGCTCGCGCCATATACGTATTCGTGTATATCTCCCCCGTGCGTCGTTACATTTCGAAACCCCCAATTGCCCGCGTGCAGTTCCGTGTACTGAACAGTTAGAGAGTTTCAAATCTAGAATTGGTTTCCTTCTTAAAGAGTTATTGTAGTTTATCCGTACTTTTTGACAGGTGTAGGTTATAGGCGGCCATATTGGCGGCCATCTTGATCGGCGCTTCCCCCGTCCCGCGGCGCTGCAGGCGCCACCATGACTAGTGTCATGGACGGCGACACAACGGACTTCAAATCCGCCCCCACCCGCCAGAAAAAATCCCTCAGGAAGAGGAAAATTCCAACTGACCCAGAGTCAGAACGCTCCTCCGTCTCGGAGTTTAAGCCACCGGCCAGACCCGCGAAGCAAAAACTGCGTCGTTCGGAAACCACTGCTGCTGCCCCCACCCCAGCTCCCCCTCGCAACAAGGACATCGGGTCCCAAGTACCCCCCACCACTATTCAGGACCTTAAGTCCAGTTCTGAGAAAACCTACAAAAAGGTACTCAGTTTTCTTACTTCCCCGGAAAACGCGGCCGACCATGAGACCGTGGGCTTCGTCATGGCGAGCATCGGGAAATTTCAGGCCCTCTTAAACGAGTCCCTCCTCTACAGTAGCCGCCTCGAGGGCCGTATTGAGGCCCTCAGAGCTGAAAACATTGATCAGCGACGCGTCGTTACCAGCGCCGTTGAGAAATGCTCGAGCCAGTCCCCTCCCCAACGTCAAATGACTTTCGCGGAACGCGTCGGAGTAAAGTCCCGAGTAGCGGCGGCCTCCAACCTGAAGCAGGACCCTCCAAACGTCGTGACAATAATTCCGAGCGACACCGTGGCTTACGAGAGCAGTGACAAGACCAAGCTGGCCGTCCTGGAAATGATTTCCGCGAAAGCGGAAAAACTGCAGGTTCGGAACGTCCGCAGGATCCAGGGCAACGGCATCCTTGTGGAGACAGCAAAGAAAAGCGATATTTCTGTGCTGGTCTCCAACGAGAAGCTGAAGGCGGCTGGTTTTGTCGTCGGCGCTCCGGCCAAGAGGAACCCTCGAGTCATCGTTTACGACGTCCCGAGGTCCGACAACGACACCGCAACGCTCGAGTCCATCTTCGAGCAGAACGCGGAAGGGACTGAGAAAACCCTGCTGATGCTGGAATCCAGGCTGGCCTTCAAAACCGGCGACAGGACTAGGGACTGCTGCAATTGGGTCTTGGACGTTTCCAAAAAGGTGAGAGACATCTTGATCAATAAGGAACGCCTTTATGTTGGTTGGCAGTGCTGCAAGCTTCAGGATTATGTAGCAGCAACTCGCTGCTACAAATGCCACAGCTTCGGGCACACCACCAAATTCTGCAGGGCCGAGAAAGAATCCTGTGGCCATTGCGCAGCGCAAGGCCACTGTTTCAAAAATTGCCCCAATAAGAACAAACCCCCCACCTGCGCTAACTGCAAGAAATCCGGCAAGTCATCCACTCATACAGTCACTGACAAGCAATGCCCAGCTTACACAGCCGCTGTAAACCAGGTCCTCTCTAGAACAGATTATGCCTACTGAGACCCCACTTGCTGACCACCGCCTCAAAATCGTACAGCTGAACATGCGTAGATCCAGAACCGTCACCTTAGAAACACAGAAGCTATTAGAGGAAAAAAACATCGACATCCTCCTAATGCAGGAGCCCTACAACATCAGAGGGCGCTTCGTGGGTTTCAGCAGCGGTACTATGATAGTTTCGGGGGGTAACTCAGGAGACGACTTGATGGCAGGCATCGCGATTAATAACAGAAACCTTACCGTCCTCAAAATCGCGCACCTCAGTGACGCCCACTGCACGTGCGTGGAAATCACAGGCCCCTTCGGTTCAGTATATCTCGCCAGCATCTATTTTCAATATTCCCATCAGATCGAACCATATTTAGATAAAATCCGAAAAATTGTCACCGAATTGCCCAGGCAAAAATTAATAATCGCAGCAGACTCCAACGCAAAATCGACCCTTTGGCACTGTAGATACAACGACGCGCGCGGAGAAATGCTCGAAGAGACTTTATCCCTTTTGGATCTAGCCGTTCTCAACGAGCCCGACAATCCACCCACGTCCATTTCTCACCTTGGTACCTCAAACGTTGATGTCACGATGGCATCCGGGCCGGCCATTAACTTAGTCAGAAACTGGACCGTTCATGAATACTGGACCTCCAGCGACCATAACGCCATCTCGTTCACTCTAAGCCCCTGCAACACCGCTCCATACACGATCCGCCATCCCCGTTTCAAGACCACAAGAGCTAACTGGGAGAAATTCCAGGAATCGTTCTCCACCGAAATGCACCGCAACCCCATTCACTCCGCGCCGACCACCACCTCACTTGTCGACAACTTCGCGGAAACGATCCAGAGTAATATCTTAGCTGCGTGTAATTCTTCTCTCAAGGAGAAACGCCCCCATCAAAAATCTGTCCCCTGGTGGACCGGGGAGCTAACTGATATGAAGAAACGAACCAATAAAGCCCGCCGTGCGTTCCAATCAGAATCCGACCCAATCCGCAGACTAGACAATAAATTAAAGTACCGTAATCTCAGAAGAAAATACACCGCGAGCATCTACAAAACCAGACGAGAGAGTCTGCAGAATTTCGCCACAGAGGTGGGCAATGCCAACCCCTGGGGCCCAGTCTACAGACTCCGCACCGGAAAAATCACACCAGACAAAGCCCTCTCGACGCCGAAAACAGGCCCCAACCTTCTGAACACCTGGGAAGAGGCTGCCCTTAACCTCCTCAACTCGCTTGTCCCAGATGACAACGAGGACACCACGGAGGCGCAGAAAGAGAGGCGTGTGTTCAGCGCCTCTCCCCCTCTGTCCCAGGCGGCCCCCGATTTCACGCTCTCGGAAGCACAGGAGGCGATCTCCGGCCTCAAAAACGGGAAGGCCCCAGGGCTGGACCGGATTGAGGTCGAAGTGGTCAAAGCCTCGTTCCCAGTAGCACCCGAAACCTTTCTCTCCCTCTTCAACGCGTGCCTAAGTACCGAATGCTTCCCCAGGATTTGGAAAACCGGCTCAATCCGAACCCTCCTCAAGGGCCCCGACCGTGACGAGTCTTCCGCTAGCTCGTACCGACCCATATGTCTTCTCCCAGTACTAGGAAAATGTTTCGAAAAACTCCTCCTAAATCGCCTCCGACCCGTTCTACTCGATCAACGATTCTCTTCCAGTCGCCAGTTCGGCTTCAGACAAGGTCTGTCCACCGAAGACGCCATTATTAAGATGAAGGAGGTCGCGGCAACATCCCCCGAGAAGTATGTCCTCGCGATGCTCTTCGATATCAAGGGCGCGTTCGATAGTGTTTGGTGGCCGAGCATCCTCTCTCGATTAAAAGAGAGGGGCTGCCCGAGCAACATCTTCGGCGTTATGACGGACTACCTGAGCAACCGGAGCGTTAAACTTGTCGCCGGACACCGCGAGGTACAGAAACGAGTCACGAGGGGCTGCCCCCAAGGCTCCATTCTCGGGCCCGGCCTTTGGAACTTAGTTTTTGACGATCTGCTCTCCAAACTAAAATCCAGCGGATTCGAGGCTTTCGCGTACGCGGACGATCTTCTCATCGTCATCTCCGGGAAAAGCAGAGCGGTTCTTCAAACCCTCGGCCAATCCGCCGCGACCATCACACACAACTGGTGCACGAACGAGAAACTCGAACTCTCGGTCGAAAAGTCAGAGCTTTTTCTTATAAAAGGCAAATTAGATATCAAGAGGCCCCCCACAATCAAAATAGGATCCCGTGGCATCCGCATGGTTCGGACGATGAGCTACCTCGGAGTGCACTTCGATATGGGCATGAGGGTTAACTCTCATGTTCATATGGTCAAAGCGAGGTGCACCGAAAGGTTTAACTCACTGGCGATTGTGGCTAGGCAAAACTGGGGTCTCGGGTACAACACTCTCCGGGTCCTTTACAAAGGTCTCTTCGTTCCCATCGCGACATACGCGGCTGCTGCGTGGCACGAACACCTAAATAAGACCTGCACACAGGTCTTATTATCGGCCCAAAGACAGGTTCTCCTGAAGGTAACGAAGGCCTATAGAACAACGTCCACAGCAGCCGTTCCAGTAATAGCAGGCGTCCTCCCCATCGACCTCCATGTCACCCTAGCATCTATCAGATATAAAGTAAGGAAAGGAATTCACTTCTCCCTCGGCGAATACCGGTTCCCCGAACACGCGACAACAACTCCACCTCAAAGAGCTATCTCTGATATACTCCTCGCGATCTGGCAACGCCGTTGGGACGTTTCCCCCGACGGCCGCCATACTTACAGTATCTTCCCGAACATCAAACACCGCCTAGAGATGACCTGGTTACAGCCCGACCACTACTTAGTTCAATTCTTATCAGGACACGGCGACTTCGCATCAAAACTGAAATCCCTGGGCCTCGCGAAAAGCAATGCGTGCGGCTGCGGCGGGGGCGAAGAGACTGCTCTGCATGTCCTTCTCCACTGCCCGCTGCACGTGGCTGAACGAGAGGAACTCAGGTTTATCACTCTAGAACAGAATCTCCCCTGGCCACCGACCCCCCAGCAACTCGTGACACAGAGCACTTTCAGTGCATTAATGAGCACCTCAAAATCCATATTAGTAAAGAAAGAATCGACCTGGAAACCCCTCCCCAAACCCACCCACCCAACACCAACAGACCCCGCAGCTGTAGCAGGCCCCTCGCATCAATCAGATTAATCCATCTGTTCTATTTCAGCCACGTCACCCGCCCCGACCCCCAGTGCAGGCAGCGCCCAGGCACTGTGGAGGGTGGGGCGTTATCGGCGAAAGCCATCCTGCTGGGATCGAGCATTATGCTGGCGGCTCTACCTCCTCGTGGTCCCCACTGGACAGTGCTCCCCGTCGCCCCGCGACGTGGAGCTCTGACTAAACGAGCCGCTTCCCCTACAGGGGTAGATCCAACTTGTCCAATGATTCCTAGCGGATGAGGGCAGGGTTTTTCCAAGTACCATTTCGGCATAACATCTACGCCGGATTTCCCTTGGCAGGGGTCTGCGACGACAGTACAATTGCTCACAACACCTTGCCAGCCAAATGCTCGTATAGTCGAAAGACTGAGGAAGGGCGCACCCTTTATTGGGCCAATAAGGCTATACTAGATGTCCCTATCTACTCGCAGAGTTAATAGGACGGAAGTGTCCATGTTTCCCGAGGACCCAAATCAAAGTGAGATATACAGTCGGTATACAAGGACTTGCCTTCCCGTGGTTCCCCATGAATGCATCGACGCACTCACTAGTGAGTAGGTCGATGTAACTAAAAAGTCTTCCACAGTACAACGCTCTGTGGCACTATTGGATTTCTCCATCGCCCCACTCAGGGATTGGTCTCGCTGGACGGTGGATTTGTCTTGCGCGTATACCCGTCGGGGTGAGGTAGCATGTCGGGTGCACCTTCGTGGTGGCCTGGCTGACACTAAATGTCCCTATCTACTGGTAGCAATCGGCTTTTATGGGCTTTCCGCGTCATATGCTTCTGCATATCATTCGGTCAAAACCCCCAACCTAGCTGATGCTTCGCCTATATCTGGAATACGCAGACGGTCTTGATCCGGGGCGTCAGGTCAGTTGGTAAAACTGACCCAAGACGCAAGGACTGGCTCCTGTGGCATTCCGGTGCAGCAACAAGCTTCGGCGAAGTAGGCGGGCTCATAATGGTCAAACCCACTTACCTCACCTTCACGCGGTGCTACCGGGACCATGCACGGCTTGCTTCATCAAAGTGCATGGTGCGGAAGAGAAGTGGTAACAATCCCAAGGGCCACGGGTAACCGGGACGGGGGCTGCGACCCCGGGGACACCTTAGCAAGAGCAGGGAGCGGACTGCTTTAAATTATACACTCCCACGTGTTGGCCGTGCGTGGCAACCCCTGTCGTCGGAAAGAAGGATCCTGGGATCTGAGGGAGCCCCCTGCCTGCGGGAGGGACGTTCCCAACACGTACCTTTGGCCTTTGCTTCGGCTAGACGGGCGGCTAGGCGACAAAGTAGCCCTTGGCCTAGCCAATCGGCTTGGAAGACGTTTGCTTAAGTAAGGGGATTCTGCTGGGCGAGGAAACAGACCGAGGAGGCAGGCCCGGGGAATATATTCCCTGGGAGACACCCTGTCGGCCGCGGTAGGTGGACTATATCCTGGGTGATGTCCTAACCCGGTGGATACCGGGTTCCATTTGAGGGTCCGAGGAGGCTGGGACACGCAGCAGGATGAATTCGAACAACCATTTTATGGATACCAATACGTGCGCTCCCAAAACGTTGAAAACAACGACAGCCACCCAGGGTACATCCGTGAGGATCAATCCTCTAAGTGTCACCCACGGGAATGTGGGTGGAACGACGAAAGCTGTGTCAGCTACCAGTCGGACCACCCTCCACAGGGGAAAGACGGCATCGCCGGAGGCCCCTAAAAAGCCAATTACTCGACCCGCTAGCGAGCCGAGTAAGAAGCCCACGACCCGTTCGCCCGCAACCGATAAGGGTGCGGCGCCTACGGGAGGGCCGAAAAAGAGTCCTGCTGCGAATAAGGAAACCGTTCGCAGCAGCGCAACGTCGGTAAGACCGGTCGGCGTTGCGAATACTTCGGTGGGAAAGTCACCGAAGAAGAAGGGGACGACCCCTACAAAGGAGATCAAGGCAGAAAAGCCTGATTCTCCAAAAGGCAAGACCTGCAACTCCGCTGAAAAGCAAGATGCGCAGGTAGGGAGCCAGCTTGAAGGAGACGGGTGGGAACTCGTCTCCAAATCGAATAAGAAGGCCAACGCCGCGCCCGCTGCTGATAAGGACGCCGCGCGCGGAAAAGGCCAAACTCCCCCGAAAGGTACGCCCGCTGCTGATAAGGACGCCGCGCGTACCAGCAAGGGGAGAAAGGGAAAGGTATTGAATACAGCAATACCTGTGCCCACTGTACGAAACCTCGATCTCATACGAGAAGAGGCCAAGGCCGTTACCGGAGACCTAAGGACCTTTTGCCTTCGACCTGAGTCGAAGATCAACAAGGAGTCCGGCCTCCGTGTATTGAACGCCGCCGACACGCTTAACGCGCTGGTACAGGAGCTGCTTCTTCGGAACAGCTTTCTGGAAGGCCAGCTCGCCGCTGTGCGCAGCGACCTGATAAGGACGCAAGCGACTGCACAAAGCGTGGCAAAGGAGCCGCGGAGGGTCGCTCAGCTTCCCAAAGTGGCATCCCCACCGGCGAAAATCGGCTCGTACGCCCAGGCTGTAAAACTTACCAGTCCTCGAATTTCCCCAGATGCGGTGATGCCTCCACGAAATATCGTGCGCATATTCCCGCTGAAGGGCAAGGAGAAAAACAGCGAAGCTACTAAGTCAGCTGTACTCTCCTTGGTGAAACCCATGAAGTCGAAGATCCGCGTAAAGTCGATACGACGCATCCACTCCGGTGGCATAGCCGTCGAGACCGAGCGCAAAGAGGATCTCACTGCTTTCACGGGGAATAGCAAATTCAAGGAAGCGGGTATTTTTGCCACCCTGCCGATCAAGCGGAACCCGACACTGATAGTGTACGACGTTCCCCGATCGATGACTAGGGAAGAGGTTCACTCCAGTATTAGGAAACAGAACCTGGATATGACCAAGAAGGAATCTGAGTCCTGCCTAAAGGTCCGGTTTCAAACCGGAACCAAAGGCAAGGACTCTGCCAACTGGGTCATCGAGGTCAGTCCGCAGGTCCGCCTGCGGCTGATCTCGAAATCCGAAGGCCGTGTTTACGTGGGATGGGCGTCCTGTAGGGTCCAGGACTACATCACCGTGACACGGTGCTTCAAGTGTCAGGCGTTTGGCCACATGGCCAAACACTGCCGATCAGACGAGGTTTGCGGTCACTGCTCCGAAAAGGGGCATACCTTTTCCACCTGCAAGCAGAAGAACAGGCCTCCGGTCTGCTCCAATTGCAAAGCGGGCGGGAAGAAGCACGACCATAAGTCGAGAGACAGGGCTTGCGCGTCCTACCAGGACGCCGTAAAGCAAGTGGTTTCCCGTACTACTTATGGTTAGACGAAAGAACAATTCGCCTTCCCAGAGCATCCGGGTGCTGCAGCATAATATGCGGCACGCCCATGGAGTGCTTGACGAGGTGAATGCCCTTATGAGCGACAAAGGCTTTGACGTGTTACTCGCGCAGGAGCCCTACTCGGCCGACGGTCAAATCCGCGGCCTGGGGCTGGCGACCAAGATCATCTCAGGTGGCAACCCGGTGATGGCAGCAATTGCTGTCAGAAATCCAGGGATAACGGTCACTAAGGTCGCGCACCTCTGCGATACACACATAGCGTGCGTACACATAAGCGGGCAGTTCAAAAGCTTCTACCTCGTAAGCCAGTACTTTCAATGCTCCGAAAAGATTGAACCAAGTCTGGCGCGATTGGGGAAGACACTTCGCGCGCTCCAACACACTCGAGTCGTGATCGCAGCGGACGTCAACGCGAAGTCCCCTATGTGGGGCGGACCAAAGACGGACGCGAGAGGCGAGAAACTCGAAGAGTTTATTGCCCGGCACGGCTTGAGTATCTTGAACGAGGCTGGCAGTATTCCTACATACTCCAGCCCTAGCGGTGAATCCTGGATCGATATCACACTTGCGACTAAAGACATTGCGAAACAAGTGAGAAACTGGAAAGTTCGGTTCGACTGGACTACCAGTGATCACAGAGTAATCGACTTCAGCATCGTGCCCGCAGGCGGTGATGAAAACCGAGTTAATCCTTCTGGAAATCGGTTTAACACTCGCAAAGCGGACTGGCCGAAATTCGACAGAAAATTGCTTAGGCAATTGGACCCGACGTCCGCTGCCTGCTCTAGCAGGCGGGACGTCGAAGCTGAAGCGCAGGATATCGAGAAATCGGTCATCCACGCGTGCGAGCAGTCCATGCGCCGAAAGCAATGGCACAATAAATCCGTCCCCTGGTGGACGCCAGAATTGACCGAACGGAAAAAATACGTCTACAACCTTAGACGGATCTTCCAGCTAGAGAAACGACACGAGGAGAGAGCAGCCAAGAGGGCGATGTATCTCTCAGAGAACAACGCCTATCGGGCTCAAGTGCGCGCTGTGAAGTCAAAAAGTTGGCAAAACTTTGTGACCGAGCAGGGGAACAAAGACCCGTGGGGTATTGTGTACAGGATTGCCAGGAGCAAGCTCTGCACTGAGACAGCCGTTTCGAACATTAGAACGCCCAATGGCTCTACAATGACTTGGCACTCCACCGCTTCCACGCTCCTTGACGCGTTGATCCCGGACGATTCGTCCGCGGACGACACTCAGGAGCAAGCGAGAGTAAGGCTAGAAATTGCTACCGACCCACCGACGGAAGACGATCCTGTCTTCACTAGGGAGGAGGTTGACGCGGCAGTGAAAGGCCTGAAAAGCGGAAAATGCCTTGGACTCGACCGGATAGAGGTCGACGTAGCGAAGCGCGTGTCGAGAATTTCTCCGCGCGCCCTACTGAAACTCTATAACGGGTGTCTGGAGCAAGGGGTGTTTCCCTCTCGTTGGAAAGTCGGACTAATCAGAACTATTCTAAAAAGTCCTGACAAACCTCCAGAAGAGGCAAAGTCATATAGACCAATCTGTCTACTATCAGTGCTCGGCAAAGCTCTTGAAAGACTGATCGCAAGCAGACTCACGACTGTGTTCCTAAACCAGGACTTTTGCTCCGATCGACAATACGGATTCAGGCCTGGGCGATCCACGGAAGACGCGTTGGTAAAGCTCAGGGAATTGACATCTGGCCGAGAGGAAAAATATGTCCTGCCGCTCTCCTTCGACATTTCCGGAGCATTCGACAATGTCTGGTGGCCGAGCATACTCAAGAAATTGAAAGTGCGAAGCTGCCCCCGAAATCTATATAAGCTTATGGCTGACTATTTCGCCGATCGGCAAGTTGTTATGGTTAGCAGCTCCGATAGCGTGCGGAAGAAAGTCACCAAAGGCTGCCCGCAGGGGTCAATCCTCGGTCCAAGTTGCTGGAACCTAATCTTTGATGAAGTTCTGCAACTCCTCTCGAACGCCGGGCTCTGCGAGCCCATCGCCTATGCGGACGACCTGCTCGTGATTGTCTACGGCAATTCGCGACGGGTACTGGAACAGAAAGGCAAAGGAGTTGCGCTCGTTATATCTGAGTGGTGCGCCACACAGAAACTAACGTTGTCAGCTGCTAAGACCGAGATGATTTTATTGAAAGGTTCTCTGGATATGGAAAGACCTCCTGTGATAAAGATTTATGGGAAGAATGTGGCACTCAAGCCCACCATCAAGTGGCTGGGTGTCCACATTGACCAAGGATTGGGTATTAATTCCCATATCAATAATATTTGTGCCAAAGCCGAACTTACGTTTTATACGTTAGCGAGGCTCGCTCGAGCCGATTGGGGATTGAGACATCCGACCCTGCGCGTCCTGTACACGGGTCTGTTTGTCCCAATCATAGCATACGCCGCCGCAGGCTGGGCAGACCTCCTCGATGTGAAGAAAAGTTCTCGACTTCTCGGATCGCAGAGGCGGATTCTGATCAGCATCACTAAGGCCTACCGTACGGTGTCGACCCACGCGATCACTGTGATCGCGGGAGAGATACCGGTGGACCTTGTGTTAGCGGAGCGCGCGTCGAGCTATAAAGCCCGAAAAGCAATAAGCATCGAACTTGGAGAATGTCGAATAAGTCACGCCGAGTTGGCGTCTGGAGATGTCTCCGTAGCCACAGCGAAAGCGATGGTGCGGAGAGAGATCCTTGCAAAGTGGCAATCGAGATGGTCGTCATCAACGAAGGGAAGGATTACCTTCCGATTCTTCGAAGATGTTCGGAACCGTCTGGAAACCCGCTGGTTGATAATTGACCACTACACAACGCAATTCCTAAGTGGACACGGAGATTTCCGTGCGAAACTGCTGGAATTCAACTTGGTGGAGGACGGAAGATGTGCATGTGGAAAAGTCGAAACTTCGACCCACGTCCTATTCGACTGTCCTACGCACGTTGAGGCGAGAGAACTCCTGAAGCAAGCGGCGGAAGCCAGCGGCCAGCAATGGCCGGTGGTGGAAGCTGGCCTTGTATCGAACGCTAACCTATCACGGGAGTTCCGGAACTTCGCCAAAACGGTGATAACCACCAAGAGTCGAACGCAAAACGCTGTGTAGTAGACATGACTCAGCAAAGACAACTCGAACGCCGAAAGACCGAAGCATAGATGCTTGTGACTCTGCCTTCGCGTGGCCCCCACTGTTAAGTTCTAGACGGATTCTGAGTGATTCCCGCCTGGAACGAACTAAAGGAGTCATTACCTCGTAACGAGGACGGTCAACCCTTCTACCCCTGTTGTCGGGAAGAGGAAGGGAGTTTTTCCGAGCCCCCCTTGAAAGTGGTTAGCTAATCTAGAACACCTGGAGGTATAAGCAGAAAAATCTGCTCTAGGTACTCCAAAGCTGTGGCCTTGTGCCCCATGTGCTTGCACAGACTAAATGTCCCTATCTACTGAAAATTCAATTGTAGTAACAACAGACCCTATAATTTTCAACTAGTTTGAGAAAACATAACACAACAGACATGGCAAACCCAGGTCCTTCGGGAGTGCAAGCAAATATGGATGTAGATGCAAATCAACCTAGAGATGGTGTGCCAACAAGGATTGTGGTAGATGCAAATAACCCAGATCAAGAAGTTCCTGACACCAAGAAACCGCAAGTTCCCCAAGAAACTGACAAGAAGATCAAAGTCATGAAATTTATAGCTCATACACATAGGTCTCTTCTGATACATTTTGGCCTAGGAGAGTTTGAAAGGGACTTAAGTTTGGGGGATCAGATACATAATGTTCTAGTAACGGCCTACAACGTGCTAAGGCAATATCACAATCAAACTCAAGGGACTTTAGCAGAAAGGATAAGAGGAACCGATTATAAAGTGAATCATGGAGGGATAGAAATAACAAGACCAAGGGACCCAATACACAAATTAGTGGCTGAACACGCTGCACACTTTCGTATTCCCTTTGCAAAATATGATCAGAGGTCCGCTGAAAATTGGTATGGTATTGCTGGCCCATTATTGAACTTCTTGTCTGGTTTTGCATTAAGGAGGAAAGAACTTCGCCTCGGACATCATCAGATGCCTCTTGTTAGACGCGGGAACCAAGAAAGGGTGGTAAATGTGACACAGTATGGAATTTATGGGTGTCACCACATACTATGCGAAGGGATGACTTTTCCACCTGAGAAGAGGGCTTCAATGGCTCAGTCGTTAGGTCCGTTAACCACTTTGATGTGTTACATTAGATCAGAGAGACAGTTTTCTGCGAAATGGCATACAGCGGTTAAGAGAGCTTTCGCCCATTTCCCTGACATTGACAGTGTTATCATGTTGATGAGAGACAAAGAGCCTACGGAGCTGAGGCAATTGATATCCTTGATGGCAGATATAGCACTTATCGTGACAACAAGACAAGCCCAACGGATGTTCCCCCCTCCAGCTGCTTTCTCCTATATATTCACCAAGGACAGTCATAAAGTGGGCAACAGTACGTATGAAATCCCAGTCTTGGAGCCGACTTTCAACTTCAGTGGCCAGGGGTGTTGGGCATTCTACAAGATATTCCAAACAATTCAATGGACCTTGAATCTCAACGAAGGGACTGATAGTTTGGCAAAACAAATAGTGTATCATTGCATGTTTGGCACTTTCAAGGAGGATTTGTCACTATTGAGTCAAATAACAAACCAAGGGACATGGAGCACTCGGGAAGAAATGGGGAAGGTTTTCCAGAAGTCCAACACTGAGGGAGCTCCAATAAGCTTTAGAGCAGTTCAGCAAGTCTACTATTCTAAATTGGCTCAGGCAAACCAAACAGGTCTCTTGACATCCAACTACACACAGATGACCTCTCAACCCTGTTTTAGTGGTAGGACAAAAAGATCATTCAGCGATGCTTTCTTCGATCATTTGGATGAAGGAACCATATCCGCAGCTTCTGGAAGATCAATCCAACACATGATATCGGCATACACAACAATAAAGGAAGAACTTAGGGAATTGTTGAGGAAAAAGGACAAGACTTTGGAGATGGGCACAACCGGTTGGAGAAAGATTGAGGACGTCACACCTACTTTGGAAGGGCAAGAAGATAATTCCTTAGTTTTCAATCTAAGTGGACGGTTCTTCTTGGGAAAATCTTAATTATTTCAAACCATTTTTTACATAAGGCTTCGGGCATGCTATAGATGTACCAAGCATTAATGCATTTGAACCAGATACCAAAATAAATGCGAAGGCATTTAGAACTGCCGTGACACGACAAATGTCACGGTATTAGAACAGATATGAGATATGAGAAATAATGATATGAGAAATGCGAAAGCATTTAAACAGAAACCAAAAATGCGAAGGCATTTAACAGATACCAAAAGCAAATGCGAATGCATTTGAAACAGATACCAAAATAAATGCGAAGGCATTTAGAACTGCCGTGGCATGGCTAATGACAAGAAGAAGAAGAAGAGCAGAAGAAGAAGAAGAACAAGAAGAAGAAGAGAAGAAAAGAGAAAAGAAGAGAAAAGAAGAGAGGAGAAAATAGCCTATCCAAAAATTCTTTTTCCTTTTTTTCCTTTTTCCTTTTATCCTTTTGACATTCTAAAACCTCCTCCTACTGGGCTCTCCGCTTCCTTCCTTCCCTCGTTTGACTAAAGCGAGATAAGGAAACGAGCCTACATGCGGCCTCCGGGCCCGACGTTTCCGAACCAGGAGGCGTTGGAACTGGGGCCGCTCCGCACTAATAACAAATATTACATTTTCAGCCAAACAAAACTCATAAAAAAATCATGATGGCATGCCCGAGTTCAAAATACTCCGGAGGTAAACTCGCTCCCCATTCGGATCTCCGGGTGGGAGCTGGACTCGAGCGTGTCATCGTGGAGTGTCGGCGGAGTTCCAGAGTCTCCAGCAACCTCTCTCGTATGGGAGGTGAGTGGAGGCCAACGATGGATGCACCCGCTGTCGAGTTGCGGAGCCGCCCGGTGACGCGCTCGGTAACGCGGGAGGCTCGATCAAGGAACTCCGTCTGTCGGGCTGCGCCCGGGTGTGCTTCCACAATCTCCGCACCGACGGCGGTGCAGTCCCAACAGGTTCTCGGTCTTCGTACCGTCCAAGTAGAGATGACGAGGCGCGTGAAGCGGCTCAGGTGTGGGCGGAAAAGCCCGACTGAGCAAGGCGAGAAAATTGAAATTGCAGCAGCTGCAAATATAGGCACTAGCTCCGCGAATAGCTCCAAGACCGCGAATGATACCGCGAACGTGATCGCGAATAGGACGACGTGTAGAAAAGCGTCATTGCTCACGTCCGTTGCGTCCGAAATAACGTCAAGTCCCGGTGAGGTAGGACCCCACTCGAACGATACGAGTATAAAAAGACCTTCAAGGTACGCGATTCCATCCGCGAACGCGAATGCGACCATGGGGATCAGAATGTTGCAATTGAACATGCAACGTTCTGGAAAAGTAGCAGGAGAGGTTAGGCAGCTTGTAGCCAAGAAGCGATTTGACGTGCTGCTACTGCAGGAACCCCACGTCAGACGTGATGGCTCGAGCTATTTAGTTGCAGGATTAGGGATACGAGCAAAGGTAGCAGCCGTAAGCTCACAAAGGCCGTGGGCTGCGGTTGCCCTATGTAATGACCTGCTCGATTTAGTGTTTGTCTCGCAGCTAAGCACGACCCACTGTGTATGTGCGGAAGTGCTGGCCCCCGGCTTCTCGTTCTACGTGGCTTCACTGTATTTCCAGTTTAGTGACGAGATCGAGGGGCATCTCAGGCACCTCGAGATGGTGTTTCAAGCACTGAGGGGGAAGAGGCTGTTAGTATCGGTAGATGCCAATGCCCGGTCGTCACTCTGGGGCCCGCAGAGTACAGACGATAGAGGTGAGAAGGTGGAAGACCTCATACGGTCATATGGCATGGAAGTGGTCAATGGGGGGGCTCAGACGCCTACTTACTGGACGTCGGAGGGAGAATCGTACATCGATGTCACTCTGGCGTCCGCTTCCATGCTGCTCTATATCAAAAGCTGGAACGTGAGGTGCGACTGGGTCACAAGTGACCATAGAGCCGTGGACATTAGATTGGGGGTCCAGAAGGCTCGAGCGGTGGAGCAGAGTTCCGCTGGCACTCGGTTCGACATACATCGGGCTGATTGGAAGCGGTACGCTGAAAGCCTGGCTGATCTTTCTAGATCTAGGCTTGAGGACCTCCGGCTGGAGTCCGCGGAAGAAGTTAGAGAAATGGCAAGTGCGCTTACGGGTGTCATTACTGATGCCTGTACCGCAGCTATGCCAAGAAAGAGAGTATTTAGGAAGTCCAACCCATGGTGGACACAAGAGCTAACAGAGCTCAAGAAGGCCGTGCACAGGCAGAGGCGGAATTTTCAAAAGGAGCGAGACGCGCCGGCTCGCCACCAACTGCAACTGTTGTATCGCTATTCATTGCGAAATTACAACAGGGTGGTGAAAAGGACGAAGCTCACGAGCTGGCGTCGATATGTAACGTCGAACGGAAACTCGGAGCCCTGGGGTTTCGTATATAAGCTCCAGGCGAATAAACTCCAAGTAGCGAGAGTGATTAGCACTCTCCGGCGTGGTAATGGATACACGATGAGCGCGAGTGAAACTGCCAGTTCACTTTTGGATGTTCACGTCCCCGATGACCGGGAGGAAGATGATACGCCGGCGCAGCGTATCATTAGGGAGAGCGCGCGAGTCGCGCCCGGCACAACGGACGCTGATCCGTTCACGGAAGCGGACGTTATAGATGCCGTTAGGACCTTTAAGAACAACAAAGCGCCTGGGACAGACCTTGTTGAGGTCTGTGCCCTAAAGGCAGCTTGTAAGATAATCCCCGGTCAGCTTGTGCGGCTCTTCAACGGGTGCCTTCAGTGGGGTGTCTTTCCGTCGACCTGGAAGGAAGGTTCGCTACGAATCCTTCTAAAGGGTGACGACAAAGACGAGAAGGACCCGAAGTCGTACCGCCCAATTTGTCTCCTCTCCGTCATAGGGAAACTTCTCGAGAAGTTACTTAAAGAGCGGCTCACCCAGACGTCGCTGGCCCCGGGACGGATCTCGGGCCGACAGTTCGGCTTTATGCCAGGAAGGTCGACGGAGGACGCAGTCGTGGAGCTGCGCCGCATGGTCGATGCCTCAGAGCATCGATACGTGATTGGGCTGCTCTTTGACATCGCGGGTGCCTTTGACAATGTCTGGTGGCCCTTAGTTTTAGAAAGCTTAAAAGCCCGAGACTGTCCACGAAATGTGTTCGAAGTAATTGCAGATTACTTCGACAATCGTCGGGTCAAGATCTCGATAGGCTCAGTAGAGGTGTCTAAGCGGGCGACAAGAGGCTGTCCCCAGGGTTCAGTTCTTGGTCCTGCCTGCTGGAACCTAATGTTTGACGATCTTCTGAAATCCCTTCAGGATACAGTTGATGAAAGGTTCGTCGCGTATGCGGACGACCTTATAGTAGTTGTTAGTGCTGACAATAGGCGCACGCTGGAAACGGAGGGTCAACGAGTAGTTGACCAAATCGTCCAGTGGTGCAAAGCAGCAAAATTAGAAATATCGGCTCGCAAAACTGAGGCAATCGTGCTCAGAAGCGGCTGGATATGTAGAGCTCCGATAGGAAGACGGGGAGGAGCGCGTCCCGATCGAAAGCGAAAGGCTGTCCGAGCGAACAAGGCAGACCTTGCGAATAGGCCACCGACAATTCGAATAGGGGAAACAAATATTAGATTCAAATCTACGGTGCGATATCTTGGCGTCGGTTCGTACCCATATCCGCAGCAGGTCTCCAAGGTAAAGAGCCTCTAGTCGATAGATTAATGTAGGTAAGGGAAGTCGGCAAATTGGATCCGTAACTTCGGAATAAGGATTGGCTCTGAGGAGCGGGGCGTGTCGGGCTTGGTTGGGAAACGGGTTTGGTTGACGAGCCGGGCCTGGGTGAGGTGAACGGTCGGGATTTCGGTCTCGCATCCGGGATCCGAGCTCGGTCCCGTGCCATCGCCTCCCGCGGATCTTCCTTGCTGCGAGGCTTCCGTGTCGGTTTCACCGTCGTGGTCGTCCTCTTCGGCCGCCATTCAACGCTCAGCTCAGAACTGGCACGGACTAGGGGAATCCGACTGTCTAATTAAAACAAAGCATTGCGATGGCCCCCGAGGGTGTTGACGCAATGTGATTTCTGCCCAGTGCTCTGAATGTCAACGTGAAGAAATTCAAAAAAGCGCGGGTAAACGGCGGGAGTAACTATGACTCTCTTAAGAGGCGGGAGTAACTATGACTCCTAGCGGGACTACGCCGGGATACCCAGACGTGGGTATGCAGAATCCTCACACGGCGGGGGCGTTGTGTTTGGAAACTGTCTCAAATGACGGAACATGAACACACCCCTTTCGAGCTCCCAATGCTCTCGCTTAGCGAAACGGCCAATATAGTAAGGCACGGATGTGCCTCATAAGATCGATACAATGCCTGGTGGTGCATGGCAAAAAGATCATAGCCAAAATCGATAAGATGAATAGCTCTGTGAGCAAATAAACAGCAAGAGGTGTCAAAATTAAAATGAGACGAAGTCTCTAGAATAAGAGGGGACGATGGCGTCCAGCGGGGGGTCCATATCCGGCATCACCGGAAGGGTCCCCGCTCTTACGTCAATCGTTTTCCTCTTTTTATACCTAGCGATCGAGCCACCTGGGGCGGTTCCCATACACAGCGTGCAAGCAATACGCCGCCAGAACTTGAAAGTTACCGTCGACGTAGCAATACGCCGACGGGACTCACAGGGTCCTGGCGAAAACAATACGCCGCCAATACTCCGATGGTTATCGAGAGGCTGGTTGGCGAAAAAAGGAAATAAAAGGCGAGAAGAGGGCCTCGCATAGGAGAGCATTGGGTAAATGACGACCTGACTTAAACCTGGACATGAGATGGACATGGACTAGATCACTGCACCCGGAAACAAACAAAATAAAAAGAAATAAACCAATGTCAGACGAAAGTATAGATGAAGCCTCGGACACTGGAACCCATGGTCCCGGGTCTCCAGTGGCGGACTTGTCCGCTAGCCGGCAGGGGACCTCAGACAACCTAGGCGACGAACAGGATGACGAGATAAGGCAAACTATTGCGCTGCCGAGGGATAGCCCCATCAAGTGCGCAGGGTGCCAAAGAAACAACCGAGACATGCAATTTTTAACAGAAAAAGATTTTGTGAAACATGTCGAAGAACAGCACGATGCCTTAGAGATATGGTGGCGGTGTGGCGTGTGCAACAAGGCCTGGGCCAAATTGCACGCGTTACGCTGCCACATCCCAAAGTGCAAAGGCCCAGAGGGCGACCTGGAGCTAGCTTTCAGGTGCGCTGAATGTGGGAGCTCCTATAACTCCCAGAGGGGCCTCTCAACTCATGAGAGACACTGGCACCCTGAAGTCAGGAACGAGAAGAGGAAAGGCACGGTTGGGGCGACCCCGAGAGCCGCAAAGAAGAAAGGTGCAAAAGCCACTGTATGGTCAGAAGAGGAGGTACGCCTCCTCAAAGAACTTGACCTGACCTACAGAGGCAGAACGCAAATCAACGTGCTGATAAGGGAGCACCTCCCTGGTAAAACAGCCAAACAAATCAGCGACAAACGAAGACAGATTAGATCTCCTAGCATCGAAGTAATAAACATCGACGATGCAGGGTCAGACTCTGACCATCAATCGGCTGGAGAAGAGGATGCTCCGCCAAGGCCGCTCAATACCAGCTCAGTCCCGGAGGCAGACGGTAGCTGGCGAATTGCTCTAAAAGAAGCAATAGCGGCAAGCGCAACGGAGATCCCAGCATGGATCGAGATTCTAGGCGAAATGAAAAGAGTTGCGGAAGATAATGCCTCGGAAACAGGGGAAATCGACCAGATAGTGGAGAAACTGGTCAAGACCCTGGCAAAAGCAGATGAGGTTAATCTACCCAATAACCTTAGAACCAGAAGGAGAGAAAATAGAACGACGTTGAATGACAGGCGCATCAGCGATCGTACGAAAAGGTGCAGATACCAATACCAAAGGTATCAAGAGGCCTTCCAAAAATGCCCAGGCAAATTGGCTAACCTGGCAATGGAAGGCAAACTGCTGGGTATCGATAAAGAGGGCATCGAATACCCAGAATCAGATAAAATAGAGGAGCTATATTCATCTCTCTGGGGGACAGCTGGCCCCCAGAACGTGGGAATGCTAGGCACCCAAAACACGACAGCCGATATACCAACTAGTGAGGTATGGACGCCAATTGCGGCAACAGAAATCATAGGCCGTATAGCCAGAATGAAAGCGGGCACGGCGGCTGGAGTAGACGGGCTGAAGAAAGCCCACCTAAAGGCCAAGGGCGCAGTACCGATGCTAGCGGTACTATTCAATTTACTTCTCCTGAAGGAGTATTTCCCGAAGCACTTCAAAGAGAACAGGACCACTCTAATTCCGAAACCGGGGAAGGATGCGAGTGACCCAAAAAATTGGCGCCCAATAACGATTGGCTCCCTGCTGGGACGCCTATTTTCGAACATGATAGACACGAGATTGAGGACGCATATTAAACAGTCAGAGCGACAAAAAGGCTTTGTTAGGGAAAATGGCTGCGTCCATAATGTGGCCATACTTAGAGGAATCCTCGCCAATATCAAAAAAGGTAAAGGCGGGATCCTCACGGTAGTGGACGTGTCCAAAGCCTTCGACACAGTACCACATGCAGCTCTAGACCCAGCTCTAGCCCTAACGGGAATGCCAAAACCGGTAAGGGACTACTTAAAAAAGATGTACAACCAGTGCCGAACAACCATAAAAGGGAAAAATGGAAAAGATATAAAAATAACCCTGCAGAGAGGAGTAAAGCAGGGAGACCCTCTTTCCCCTCTACTTTTCAATATCATCCTGGACCCGGTGATACGTGATATAAACGAAACCACAGAAGGCGGGCATGCGAATACAGGAAACGTGGCCGTCCTGGCATTCGCGGATGATATAGTCCTGATTGGAAAGGACAAAAATGAGGCCACGAAACAAATTAAAAAGCTTTCGCTCTATCTCAAAAGCCTGGGGATGGAGCTATCCATCCCCAAATGCGCTACGGTAGAAGTGGTGGCAAAAAACAAAACATGGTTCCTTCAGGACCCAGAGCTGGAAGTTGGATTCGAAAAGATCCCCACAATAAGGCCTGAAGAAAGCGTGAAATACTTGGGCACAACGCTAGATCCGTGGTTTGGACTGCGGACAACCAAAGGAAACATCCAGACAGTCATAAGGGCGGCCAACACGGTGAGGAACTAATACGGAGCCACCTGCTACCAAAAATAATTTACCACCTGGTGGCGAACCCACCTGCCAAAAAGGTGCTCAAAGAGCTTGACCAAGAAGTCAAGCAGGCAATAAAGGCAATCCTCAGACTCCACCCGTCAACCACGGACGGGTTGCTATATACAGATAAGAGTCACGGAGGATTGGGTCTCCAGAGAATGGAGACGATAGTAAAACTGGCTGTCATCAGGAGTGGAATAAAAATGATGGGCTCCCAGGATGACGCAGTACAAAAAGCACTTGAAGAACTTCAAGGCACGCTTCTTAAATACACAGAGTCCATGGGGCTGAGCTGGCCAGCGACTATGGACCAAGTCGAGGAAGCGAGAAAAAGAATAAAGAAAGAAGAAACCACCAAATGGAGACAGCTCATCTCCCAAGGCAAAGGAGTAGGTGACTTTGCACATGACAAGATTGGAAACGCCTGGCTATTTAACCCAGCGTTGTTAAAACAATCCAGGTACCTGGACGCACTTAGACTCCGAACCAATACATTCGGAGTCAAAGCAGTTCTCCATAGAGCCAACAAAGATTCAGACATCTCATGCCGGAGATGTCAATCCCAAATAGAGACACTAGGACATGTCTTAGGGAATTGTCTCCACACAAAGCCATCGCGAATAAGGCGTCACGACGAGATAAAAAACCTGATCAGAGACCACACTACTAAGAGATGCACGGTATTTGATGAACCGTCAGTCAACGTCATAGGCGACTTAAGGAAGCCGGATTTGGTGATCAAAGACCAAGAATGGCTCAACGTCGTCGACGTGACGGTCCGCTTCGAGGATAAGGATAACCTCAGACAAGCATTCAAGGAGAAATGCTCAAAATACAGTGATACGCTGGAATACATCAGGCTAAAAACGGGAAGCCTAAACGCGAGGGTTATCCCGATAGTGGTTGGCACAAGAGGCGCAATGCCTCGAGAAACCAGAGCCAATTTAAAAACCCTAGGCATGAGGAAAAGTGATATGTTAACCATATCCTTAATGGCTCTGAGGTCGTCAGTTGAGATGGCAAATGCCTTCCTCGACTACGACCATATAAGATAAGAGAAGCAACAACCAGGTCTAAGTAAATCGACACATGTATCCATGTAATGACCAGGCCCGGATGGCCAGTAAGTTATGTGGAATAGGACGTACGAATCCTTTCCACGGGACCAAGACTTGGAACGGAGCAGTATCATGCGTACGTACATGATAACCGTCCAAGTCGGTAAATTGTCATGTAACGCATGTCCGTCCCGCTTTATGTCACCAAATGACCAGGCTTGGAGCGGAGCAGTATCGTGCGTACGTACACGATGACCGCCCAGGCTGGTAAGTTATTTCGTACAAGTCCATATTGTCAGACGACGCAGCTGCCGCCGAATGCGCTTTTAATTTTTTTTTTTTTTTTTTTTTTTTATTTTGTAGCCCGTCGGAAGTTATACACCCGACGGTGCGAGTCACAGTTTCCTATACAAACCGTGGCGCGGAGCGGGCAAGAAAAGAGCCCGGGCGGCGCCTCCGCGTGGCTTTCCCCGGACACGCTGTTGCGTGACCAAGTTCGCCTCCCAAAGTGGGACTCCGTTACCTAGTTCTTCTAGGCCTGTAGGCAGCGCCTTTGGCAGTGGGCGAAAGAAGGTGGAAAGTAATTATCTGTAGTTTAAGGAAATTGTTATTGTTATTGGCCTTTGGCCAAATAGACGCCTCACGGGGTGGCGGATGAAACCCCCGGAAATGCAGGGCCTCGTCTGAGGTTACCGTGTAGATTCTAGCCAAATGCCTCGTCATCTAATTAGTGACGCGCATGAATGGATTAACGAGATTCCCTCTGTCCCTATCTACTAGGATCCCGTGGTATCCGCATGGTTAAGACAATGAAGTACCTCGGAGTGCACTTCGATATGGGCATGAGGGTCAACTCTCATGTTCATATGGTCAAAACGAGGTGCACCGAGAGGTTCAACTCACTATCGATTGTAGCGAGGCAAAAGTGGGGTCTCAGATACAACACCCTGCGGGTTCTTTATAAAGGTCTCTTCATTCCCATCGCGACATACGCGGCTGCTGCGTGGCACGAACACCTCAATAAGACCTGCGAACAGGTCTTACTGTCGGCCCAAAGACAGGTTCTCCTGAAGGTAACGAAGGCCTATAAAACAACCTCCACAGCAGCCGTACCAGTAATAGCGGGCGTTCTCCCCATCGACCTCCATGTCACGTTAGCAGCTATCAGATATAAAGTCAGGAAAGGAATTAACTTCTCCCTCGGCGAATACCGGTTCCCCGAACACGCGACGATAACACCACCTCAAAGAGCTATCCCTCCGATACTCTACTCGATCTGGCAACGTCGGTGGGACATTTCCCCCGACGGCCGTCATACTTACAGTATCTTCCCGAATATCAGACACCGTCTGGAGATGACCTGGTTACAGCCCGATCACTACACTGTTCAATTTCTATCAGGACACGGCGATTTCGCGTCAAAACTAAAATCCCTGGGCCTCGCGAAAAGCAACGCGTGCAGCTACGGCGGGGGCGAGGAGACTGCTATGCATGTCCTTCTCCACTGCTCGCTGCACGAGGCTGAACGGGAGGAACTCAGGCTTATCACTCTTGAAAACAATCTCCCTTGGCCACCGACCCCCCAGCAACTCGTAACACAGAGCACATTTAGCGTATTAATGAAGACATCGAAATCCATCCTTGTAAAAAAAGAATCGGCCTGGAGACCCCATTCAAAATCCAGCCGCCCTTCACAAACAGACCCTGCAGCTACAACAGGCCCCTCGCATCAATCAGATTAATCCATCTGTTCTATTTCAGCCACGTCACCCGCCCCGACCCCCAGTGCAGGCAGCGCCCAGGCACTGTGGAGGGTGGGGCGTTATCGGCGAAAGCCATCCTGCTGGGATCGAGCATTATGCTGGCGGCTCTACCTCCTCGTGGTCCCCACTGGACAGTGTTCCCCGTCGCCCCGCGACGTGGAGCTCTGACTAAACGAGCCGCTTCCCCTACAGGGGTAGATCCAACTTGTCCAATGATTCCTAGCGGATGAGGGCAGGGTTTTTCCAAGTACCATTTCGGCATAACATCTACGCCGGATTTCCCTTGGCAGGGGTCTGCGACGACAGTACAACTGCTCACAACACCTTGCCAGCCAAATGCTCGTATAGTCGAAAGACTGAGGAAGGGCGCACCCTTTATTGGGCCAATAAGGCTATACTAGATGTCCCTATCTACTGACTGGTGGTCGGCCATCTTGGATCGGGAACGGACGCGTCTCGTGACGCTCCGCAGTTTTCGGTTCTTTTAGTCGGTATAAACCAAGTTATCTTTTGCTTCGAGTGTTTCCTCGCAACGCGCTAGTGATTTCGAACAGTTTGTGATAATTGGAAGTGCGATACCTGTGCTGGATCTCCAGAAATTGTCGAAAATCGAGATAGCGTCGGTTGGAGGCGTCACTCGGCTCGCGCCATATACGTATTCGTGTATATCTCCCCCGTGCGTCGTTACATTTCGAAACCCCCAATTGCCCGCGTGCAGTTCCGTGTACTGAACAGTTAGAGAGTTTCAAATCTAGAATTGGTTTCCTTCTTAAAGAGTTATTGTAGTTTATCCGTACTTTTTGACAGGTGTAGGTTATAGGCGGCCATATTGGCGGCCATCTTGATCGGCGCTTCCCCCGTCCCGCGGCGCTGCAGGCGCCACCATGACTAGTGTCATGGACGGCGACACAACGGACTTCAAATCCGCCCCCACCCGCCAGAAAAAATCCCTCAGGAAGAGGAAAATTCCAACTGACCCAGAGTCAGAACGCTCCTCCGTCTCGGAGTTTAAGCCACCGGCCAGACCCGCGAAGCAAAAACTGCGTCGTTCGGAAACCACTGCTGCTGCCCCCACCCCAGCTCCCCCTCGCAACAAGGACATCGGGTCCCAAGTACCCCCCACCACTATTCAGGACCTTAAGTCCAGTTCTGAGAAAACCTACAAAAAGGTACTCAGTTTTCTTACTTCCCCGGAAAACGCGGCCGACCATGAGACCGTGGGCTTCGTCATGGCGAGCATCGGGAAATTTCAGGCCCTCTTAAACGAGTCCCTCCTCTACAGTAGCCGCCTCGAGGGCCGTATTGAGGCCCTCAGAGCTGAAAACATTGATCAGCGACGCGTCGTTACCAGCGCCGTTGAGAAATGCTCGAGCCAGTCCCCTCCCCAACGTCAAATGACTTTCGCGGAACGCGTCGGAGTAAAGTCCCGAGTAGCGGCGGCCTCCAACCTGAAGCAGGACCCTCCAAACGTCGTGACAATAATTCCGAGCGACACCGTGGCTTACGAGAGCAGTGACAAGACCAAGCTGGCCGTCCTGGAAATGATTTCCGCGAAAGCGGAAAAACTGCAGGTTCGGAACGTCCGCAGGATCCAGGGCAACGGCATCCTTGTGGAGACAGCAAAGAAAAGCGATATTTCTGTGCTGGTCTCCAACGAGAAGCTGAAGGCGGCTGGTTTTGTCGTCGGCGCTCCGGCCAAGAGGAACCCTCGAGTCATCGTTTACGACGTCCCGAGGTCCGACAACGACACCGCAACGCTCGAGTCCATCTTCGAGCAGAACGCGGAAGGGACTGAGAAAACCCTGCTGATGCTGGAATCCAGGCTGGCCTTCAAAACCGGCGACAGGACTAGGGACTGCTGCAATTGGGTCTTGGACGTTTCCAAAAAGGTGAGAGACATCTTGATCAATAAGGAACGCCTTTATGTTGGTTGGCAGTGCTGCAAGCTTCAGGATTATGTAGCAGCAACTCGCTGCTACAAATGCCACAGCTTCGGGCACACCACCAAATTCTGCAGGGCCGAGAAAGAATCCTGTGGCCATTGCGCAGCGCAAGGCCACTGTTTCAAAAATTGCCCCAATAAGAACAAACCCCCCACCTGCGCTAACTGCAAGAAATCCGGCAAGTCATCCACTCATACAGTCACTGACAAGCAATGCCCAGCTTACACAGCCGCTGTAAACCAGGTCCTCTCTAGAACAGATTATGCCTACTGAGACCCCACTTGCTGACCACCGCCTCAAAATCGTACAGCTGAACATGCGTAGATCCAGAACCGTCACCTTAGAAACACAGAAGCTATTAGAGGAAAAAAACATCGACATCCTCCTAATGCAGGAGCCCTACAACATCAGAGGGCGCTTCGTGGGTTTCAGCAGCGGTACTATGATAGTTTCGGGGGGTAACTCAGGAGACGACTTGATGGCAGGCATCGCGATTAATAACAGAAACCTTACCGTCCTCAAAATCGCGCACCTCAGTGACGCCCACTGCACGTGCGTGGAAATCACAGGCCCCTTCGGTTCAGTATATCTCGCCAGCATCTATTTTCAATATTCCCATCAGATCGAACCATATTTAGATAAAATCCGAAAAATTGTCACCGAATTGCCCAGGCAAAAATTAATAATCGCAGCAGACTCCAACGCAAAATCGACCCTTTGGCACTGTAGATACAACGACGCGCGCGGAGAAATGCTCGAAGAGACTTTATCCCTTTTGGATCTAGCCGTTCTCAACGAGCCCGACAATCCACCCACGTCCATTTCTCACCTTGGTACCTCAAACGTTGATGTCACGATGGCATCCGGGCCGGCCATTAACTTAGTCAGAAACTGGACCGTTCATGAATACTGGACCTCCAGCGACCATAACGCCATCTCGTTCACTCTAAGCCCCTGCAACACCGCTCCATACACGATCCGCCATCCCCGTTTCAAGACCACAAGAGCTAACTGGGAGAAATTCCAGGAATCGTTCTCCACCGAAATGCACCGCAACCCCATTCACTCCGCGCCGACCACCACCTCACTTGTCGACAACTTCGCGGAAACGATCCAGAGTAATATCTTAGCTGCGTGTAATTCTTCTCTCAAGGAGAAACGCCCCCATCAAAAATCTGTCCCCTGGTGGACCGGGGAGCTAACTGATATGAAGAAACGAACCAATAAAGCCCGCCGTGCGTTCCAATCAGAATCCGACCCAATCCGCAGACTAGACAATAAATTAAAGTACCGTAATCTCAGAAGAAAATACACCGCGAGCATCTACAAAACCAGACGAGAGAGTCTGCAGAATTTCGCCACAGAGGTGGGCAATGCCAACCCCTGGGGCCCAGTCTACAGACTCCGCACCGGAAAAATCACACCAGACAAAGCCCTCTCGACGCCGAAAACAGGCCCCAACCTTCTGAACACCTGGGAAGAGGCTGCCCTTAACCTCCTCAACTCGCTTGTCCCAGATGACAACGAGGACACCACGGAGGCGCAGAAAGAGAGGCGTGTGTTCAGCGCCTCTCCCCCTCTGTCCCAGGCGGCCCCCGATTTCACGCTCTCGGAAGCACAGGAGGCGATCTCCGGCCTCAAAAACGGGAAGGCCCCAGGGCTGGACCGGATTGAGGTCGAAGTGGTCAAAGCCTCGTTCCCAGTAGCACCCGAAACCTTTCTCTCCCTCTTCAACGCGTGCCTAAGTACCGAATGCTTCCCCAGGATTTGGAAAACCGGCTCAATCCGAACCCTCCTCAAGGGCCCCGACCGTGACGAGTCTTCCGCTAGCTCGTACCGACCCATATGTCTTCTCCCAGTACTAGGAAAATGTTTCGAAAAACTCCTCCTAAATCGCCTCCGACCCGTTCTACTCGATCAACGATTCTCTTCCAGTCGCCAGTTCGGCTTCAGACAAGGTCTGTCCACCGAAGACGCCATTATTAAGATGAAGGAGGTCGCGGCAACATCCCCCGAGAAGTATGTCCTCGCGATGCTCTTCGATATCAAGGGCGCGTTCGATAGTGTTTGGTGGCCGAGCATCCTCTCTCGATTAAAAGAGAGGGGCTGCCCGAGCAACATCTTCGGCGTTATGACGGACTACCTGAGCAACCGGAGCGTTAAACTTGTCGCCGGACACCGCGAGGTACAGAAACGAGTCACGAGGGGCTGCCCCCAAGGCTCCATTCTCGGGCCCGGCCTTTGGAACTTAGTTTTTGACGATCTGCTCTCCAAACTAAAATCCAGCGGATTCGAGGCTTTCGCGTACGCGGACGATCTTCTCATCGTCATCTCCGGGAAAAGCAGAGCGGTTCTTCAAACCCTCGGCCAATCCGCCGCGACCATCACACACAACTGGTGCACGAACGAGAAACTCGAACTCTCGGTCGAAAAGTCAGAGCTTTTTCTTATAAAAGGCAAATTAGATATCAAGAGGCCCCCCACAATCAAAATAGGATCCCGTGGCATCCGCATGGTTCGGACGATAAGCTACCTCGGAGTGCACTTCGATATGGGCATGAGGGTTAACTCTCATGTTCATATGGTCAAAGCGAGGTGCACCGAAAGGTTTAACTCACTGGCGATTGTAGCTAGGCAAAAGTGGGGTCTCGGGTACAACACTCTCCGGGTCCTTTACAAAGGTCTCTTCGTTCCCATCGCGACATACGCGGCTGCTGCGTGGCACGAACACCTAAATAAGACCTGCACACAGGTCTTATTATCGGCCCAAAGACAGGTTCTCCTGAAGGTAACGAAGGCCTATAGAACAACGTCCACAGCAGCCGTTCCAGTAATAGCAGGCGTCCTCCCCATCGACCTCCATGTCACCCTAGCATCTATCAGATATAAAGTAAGGAAAGGAATTCACTTCTCCCTCGGCGAATACCGGTTCCCCGAACACGCGACAACAACTCCACCTCAAAGAGCTATCTCTGATATACTCCTCGCGATCTGGCAACGCCGTTGGGACGTTTCCCCCGACGGCCGCCATACTTACAGTATCTTCCCGAACATCAAACACCGCCTAGAGATGACCTGGTTACAGCCCGACCACTACTTAGTTCAATTCTTATCAGGACACGGCGACTTCGCATCAAAACTGAAATCCCTGGGCCTCGCGAAAAGCAATGAGTGCGGCTGCGGCGGGGGCGAAGAGACTGCTCTGCATGTCCTTCTCCACTGCCCGCTGCACGTGGCTGAACGAGAGGAACTCAGGTTTATCACTCTAGAACAGAATCTCCCCTGGCCACCGACCCCCCAGCAACTCGTGACACAGAGCACTTTCAGTGCATTAATGAGCACCTCAAAATCCATATTAGTAAAGAAAGAATCGACCTGGAAACCCCTCCCCAAACCCACCCACCCAACACCAACAGACCCCGCAGCTGTAGCAGGCCCCTCGCACCAAGCAGATTAATCCTATTGTTCTTTTTCAGCCACGTCATCCGCCCCGACCCCCAGTGCAGGCAGTGCCCAGGCATTGTGGAGGGTGGGGCGTTATCGGCGAAAGCCATCCTGCTGGGATCGAGCATTATGCTGGCGGCTCTACCTCCTCGTGGTCCCCACTGGACAGTGCTCCCCGTCGCCCCGCGACGTGGAGCTCTGACTAAACGAGCCGCTTCCCCTACAGGGGTAGATCCAACTTGTCCAATGATTCCTAGCGGATGAGGGCAGGGTTTTTCCAAGTACCATTTCGGCATAACATCTACGCCGGATTTCCCTTGGCAGGGGTCTGCGACGACAGTACAATTGCTCACAACACCTTGCCAGCCAAATGCTCGTATAGTCGAAAGACTGAGGAAGGGCGCACCCTTTATTGGGCCAATAAGGCTATACTAGATGTCCCTATCTACTGACTGACTTTCCAAGATGGCCGCCGTGAGGACAGACGCGTCGCGAGTCGCTCCGTCGTTCCGAGGCTTTTAGTTGGGAAAACGAAGTCTACAATTCTGTGAAGTGTTCCAAAGTGTTGCGCTTGTGATCCTGATCAATTCGATGTAAAAAGTTGTGAGAAATCTTAGTCGGTTCGATCAGAAACAGTGATTAACGTGTTGGCGTGGGTCGCTGGCGTCCTTTGACAGGCGTCCCAGCGTCAGTCGCGTTCTTCGTTCCTTCTCGAAGGTGTACGCACAAACTTTTACCCGTGCTAGTGCAGAAGCAACAAGCGACACAATCTGCGAATATTCAGATGCATAAAAGTGACAAAATAGGAGGAATACAAACTATTAAGTGTTGTGTACGTGATCAGGTTAAGGCCGCCATCTTGGACAGCGCTCTAGCGCCCTCGACTGTGCCACCGCCAGCGCGTCCTCCTATTGGTCCGCCGGTAGCCAACCAGCGAAGCCGCTCGGCGCATCCCGGCCTTCCTATTGGCCGGCTGGCCGCCTATCAGGGGAGCCCCTTTGACCAGAAAGGAGCAGCGTTCCCCCGGGAACTCTGAAACTGCAGTACCACGAAGCCCCGTAGCTTTTCTTTATCATGCTCAATAGTGCGAGGAACGCCATGCTCACGGAGCAAGTGACCTCGTACACGCATGAGAAGGAAAAGAAGGACAAACGCAAAAGAAAAATTATCCCTTCAGAATCTGAGTCGGATAAAGGACACACGTCATGTAGCTCGGTCGTAGACGTCGAGTCCAAAGCACGCAAGAAGAAATCGAGCAAGGCAACTAGACCGGACAAGACTGATGCCCCCTCCACAGCGCTCGAAAGCAGTGACGAAGAGCATCATATACAAACAGTTTCTATGGGTCCCCCAGCCGCCCCAGCTCTATCGTCTATTCAGGAGCTTAAGGCTAAATCGGAGCAAATCCAAAGAAGCCTACTCACGTTTCTCGTTACACCGAAAAATCTAACGGACCCGAACGCTGCACAGTTCATAATAGATAAATTCATGAAGACCCAAGGACTTCTTAACGAAGCTCTTATCGCCAACAGCCGCCTCGAGGGACACATTGCAGCTCTCAAAAGTGAGAGTGCTGACCAGCGAAAAGTTCTGGAAAATACCGTACGAAGAACAGCAGCCTGCCAATCCCCACCTCAGCGCCCCATGACCTTCGCTGAACGTGTGGGAGTCAAGTCCAAGACGGCCGCCCGCTCTAATCTCAGACAAGCACCACCAAATGTAATTACAATTGTCCCGCAAGACATAGCGGTCTACGATTCGAGCGAGAAAACGAAACAGGCCGTCTTGAAACTGGTCTCAGCCAAGGAGGAGAATCTACGTGTCAGAAGCGTTCGTAAAATCCAAGGGAATGGCATTCTCGTTGAAACCGCCGAACACATGAATATCTCCGCCCTCCTGAGGAACGAAAAGCTCAAGGCTGCTGGACTCATCACAGGAGCTCCAGCCAAAAAGAATCCACGCGTAATCATCTACGACGTTCCCAGGATGGAGGACGACAATTCCACCCTCGCTGACATCATCGACCAGAACCTGAACGACTGCGAAAAACCAAGATATCGCCATCAGGTAAAAGTTGCTTTTAAGTCTGGGAATAAAACCCGCGATACGTGTAACTGGATTTTAGACGTCTCTAAAGAAGCCAGAGACGTGCTTATTAAAAAGGAACGTATATATATCGGCTGGAGCTGTTGTAAAATACACGATTACGTAGCTGCAACTAGATGTTACAAGTGCCAAGCTTTCGGGCACACCACTAAGTATTGCAAACACGATAAAGACATTTGTGGTCACTGCGCAAGCTCAGGACATACCTTTAAAAATTGCCCGGAAAAGATAAACGCAGTGGTTTGCGCTAACTGCAAAAAATCTGGCAAAAATTCAGACCACAGCGTCACGAGCAAAGAATGCCCGGCATACATCTCCGCTCTAAATACCATCTTATCACGAACGGACTATGGTTTATAAACCCTCAAACTCACAATGGCCGGAACTAAAAATAGCGCAACTGAACATGAGGAGAAGTCAATCAGTGTCCCTGGAAATCTCAGAGGAGATGGACACCAGAAACTTGGACGTTCTCCTCATGCAAGAACCTTATAATCCAAGGGGTAAATTCATCGGCCTCGGATCCGGCTCCCTGGTCGTTTCAGGGGCGGAAGCGGGATCCCCAGCATACGCTGGTATACGCGTCAAAAATCCACAACTCACAGTATTGAAAATAACTCATCTGAGCAACTCGCACTGCACCTGCATTGAAATAACAGGCCCATTCGGCAAAGTATATGTAGCAAGCATGTACTTTCAATGTTCCCACAGCATTGAACCGTACCTATCACACCTCAGAAAATTGGTCACACAACTCCCGCGACAACGGCTTATAATCGGAGCCGATGTGAACGCGAAGTCACCTCTATGGCACTCCCATATAACCGATGACCGCGGGGAGGCACTTGAAGAAGTACTGTCTGAACTGGACCTCATAGTAATTAATGAGCAAGGAAATCCACCTACTTTCCGGTCACACAAAGGGCACTCGTGCATCGATATAACACTCGCGACAGAACAAACACTGAGATATATAAGAAATTGGAGGGTAATGGAAGAATGGACCACGAGCGACCACAATGTCATCACATTCTGCTTCTCCGCGCATAGAAACCCCGACTATATCATGCAAACGCCCAGATTTAACACCAGAAAAGCGGATTGGGAAAAATTTAAAGCGGCACTGATTAGAGAAAGGGAGTCACGACTCCTTGACCTCCGTTTCGAAACAGTTGAGAATATATCGGAAGCTGCGGCGGCCCTGCAGTCGGCAATCATAAGTGCCTGCGACGCCTCCATGAAGAAGAAAAAACCCTACAACAAATCAGTACCATGGTGGACGGAAGCCTTAACTACCCTGAAGCGGGAAACATACAAAACAAGGAAAGCGTATCAACGCGAAAAGGACCCAGCAAGAAAACTCATCAAAAACCGAAAATACAACAGGAAAAGAAGAGAATACACCACCGAGGTTAACAGGAGTAAAAAATCCGACTGGCGGAACCGTGTCAATGAGGCTGGGAATGATAATCCGTGGGGAATAGTCTACCAAATTAGAATGGGCAAAATAAATCCCGACAAGGCGCTTGCATCGGGAACCGAAGTGCACAATGGCCCCGTAACATGGAGCTCCACAGCCCTCTGCCTCCTCAATTCTCTGGTCCCGGACGACACGGAGGACACACATACTGACCAACAACGCAGAAGGATGATCCGCGACATCCCCCCAGACACTCAAGACGCCAAAGCGTTCGATAAGACGGAGATTTACAACGCCATCATGGACATGAAAAGCCGAAAGGCCCCAGGGATTGACTGCATCGAGGTGGAGGCTCTCAAAGCCGCACTCGATCCCCTGCAGGACCAACTCTACCAGATCTTCAACAACTGCCTCCGCCTAGGTATTTTCCCCGACATCTGGAAGATCGGATCAATCCGAGCCCTCCTCAAGGGACCAGACAAGGACGAAGCGCTCGCCAAATCGTACAGGCCCATATGCCTCCTACCTGTCCTTGGAAAGGCATTCGAAAAACTACTCTCTCAGAGGCTCCGACCAGTCCTCCGAGAATCTCATCTGACGTCGGAACGGCAATTTGGATTTGTGAAAGGCAAATCCACCGAAGAGGCAATCATCAAAGTCAGAGAAATCACAGACGGATCACATAACGCATATTACGTTATGGCCATACTTTTCGACATTGCCGGTGCTTTCGATCATGTATGGTGGCCCAGCATACTCCACCGGCTAAAGGAGAGGGACTGCCCCAGGAATGTATATAATGTAATTGCTGACTACCTGCGCAACCGTGAGGTCAAACTAATCGGCAAACACGGAGAAGTCCAGAAACAAGTTTCCCGAGGATGTCCACAGGGTTCTATAATGGGTCCCACGTTCTGGAACCTTGTCTTCGACGACCTCCTTAATACCCTCTCTAGAAAGGGGCACGAAGCGGTCGCATATGCCGACGACCTTATAATCCTCGTCCCTGGAAGCAGCAGAAAGGACCTGGAAGAGCGCGGCCAGATTGCAGTCAGCATTGTGGAGGACTGGTGCCTAAAGGAGAAATTATCTCTCTCCGTTGGTAAATCCGAACTTATTTTACTCAAGGGCAAGCTGGACATAAAAAGGCCACCAAAAATAAAAATTCAAGGCAAGCAAATCAAGATGCGCGAAACGGTGAAATACCTTGGGATTCACATTGAAAACCAATTCGGGGTAAAAACCCACGCGTTACACATCAAGAATAAATGCATGGAAAAGTTCAATTCCCTCGCGGCGGTAGCCAGAAGAGAATGGGGACTCCGATTCAAGTGCTTAAAAACACTATACACCAGCGTTTTCGTCCCGATAGCCACTTATGCCGCAGCCGCATGGAGTGATAAGCTTAACTTCATTAGCACTAGAGAGCTCCTCAGGGCTCAAAGATGTGCCCTACTTCGGGTGACTAAAGCCTACAGCACGGTCTCGACAGAAGCACTCCCCGTTATCGCAGGGGTGATCCCCATCGACCTGGAAATCAGACGAGCAAGTCTCAAATACAAAATAAGAAAGAAGGTACCATTCCAAATTGGGAATCACAACTACCCCGACGACGACGAAACACAGTGCCCTCATCGCGTAATTATGGAAACCCTACTCTCGGAATGGCAAGCCCGATGGAACAACTCGGAAAAAGGACGACACACACATTCCATATTTCCGGACGTGAAGAAACGGACGGAAAGCAAATGGATCTACAGCACACATTACAACAGTCAATTTCTCTCCGGGCATGGAGACTTTGCGAACAAACTTGTCACCTTTAAACTAAGAAATAACGCGAACTGTAACTGTAAACCGACAGAAGCCGAGACACCAGAACATATCCTAATTCACTGTCCACTGTTCGACGAAGAGCGCCTACAGCTGCGAAATAGAATTTCGGAGCTCGGGATCCAATGGCCACCGACAATTAAACGCCTAGCAGAAGAAGACTGCTTCCAAGAATTCTCAACGACGGCAAGACTTGTACTCCTGAAAAAGGAGCTCACATGGGAACAAACACCCAGAACACGGAATTTACAATCCCAGAACCCCCAACAACGGAACAGCGCAGATGAAAGACGACAAACACGCTCCCAGACACGGAACTCACAACCATCGTAGGTACGTATAACCTTGGCAGTCCGCGCAGGCAATGCTTAGGCACTGTGGCTGCAAGGTTTAATGGTGAAAGCACCCGCTGAACCAACCTGCTGGGATCGAGCGCAAGCTGGCGGCTCTACCTCCTCGTGGTCCCCACTGGACAGCGCTCCCCGTCGCCCGCGACGTGGAGTGCTGACTAAACGAGCCGTCTCCCTCACGGGTAGATCCAACTTGTCCAATGATTCCTAGCGGATGAGGGCAGGGTTTTTCCAAGCCCCTCCTGTTTTTCCATCTACACTGGAGGTTCCCTTGTCACGGGTTAGCTAGAAAGTAACTTACGCCCATAACATCTAGCATGGCTAAAATGCCGCTATAGAGGAAACTCTGAGGCTCGCGGCGCGTCACTCTGACCAGAAAGCCGACACTATCTGTCCCTATCTACTGGTAGCAATCGGCTTTTATGGGCTTTCCGCGTCATATGCTTCTGCATATCATTCGGTCAAAACCCCCAACCTAGCTGATGCTTCGCCTATATCTGGAATACGCAGACGGTCTTGATCCGGGGCGTCAGGTCAGTTGGTAAAACTGACCCAAGACGCAAGGACTGGCTCCTGTGGCATTCCGGTGCAGCAACAAGCTTCGGCGAAGTAGGCGGGCTCATAATGGTCAAACCCACTTACCTCACCTTCACGCGGTGCTACCGGGACCATGCACGGCTTGCTTCATCAAAGTGCATGGTGCGGAAGAGAAGTGGTAACAATCCCAAGGGCCACGGGTAACCGGGACGGGGGCTGCGACCCCGGGGACACCTTAGCAAGAGCAGGGAGCGGACTGCTTTAAATTAAACACTCCCACGTGTTGGCCGTGCGTGGCAACCCCTGTCGTCGGAAAGAAGGATCCTGGGATCTGAGGGAGCCCCCTGCCTGCGGGAGGGACGTTCCCAACACGTACCTTTGGCCTTTGCTTCGGCTAGACGGGCGGCTAGGCGACAAAGTAGCCCTTGGCCTAGCCAATCGGCTTGGAAGACGTTTGCTTAAGTAAGGGGATTCTGCTGGGCGAGGAAACAGACCGAGGAGGCAGGCCCGGGGAATATATTCCCTGGGAGACACCCTGTCGGCCGCGGTAGGTGGACTATATCCTGGGTGATGTCCTAACCCGGTGGATACCGGGTTCCATTTGAGGGTCCGAGGAGGCTGGGACACGCAGCAGGATGAATTCGAACAACCATTTTATGGATACCAATACGTGCGCTTTATCCGCGGGGGTGATGTGACCGCCCAACTCTGTGCCTGGATCCGGGAAGTGTTCCCCGCACCTCCCCCGAGACGACCGCGCCCTTCGCCTGAGCCGGATGCGACCATCAAGGTGCCGAAGAAGCGGCTGCGTCGCCGGGAATATGCCCGTGTACAACAGATCATGAAGACATGTATGTCTACAGCTGCCAGGGAGATCCTCGACGGGAAGCTTGAGACACGGACACCAGATGTTGCGACCATGGCAGCACACTGGGGTCCATTCGTGTCTCAGGAGTCCTTCCCTGTCGCAGAAACAAGGCGCACTCCACCTTCGCCCTCCCTGGAGTACATGTGGCACCCGGTGACCTGTGACGAAGTCATGGAAGTCACAATGGCCAATTCTTCGGCACCCGGAATTGATGGTATCACGACGAGACAGTGGAAGGCAGTCCCAGCGAGCATTAAAACCCTCTTCTTCAACATCGTGCTCGCGTCGGGTGGTTTCCCTCCGGAGATGCTTGTTAGCCGGACTGTGTTCGTTCCCAAGAAGGATGGAGCTGGAGAACCGAGTGACTTCCGCCCCATCAGCATCGCATCAGTTACCGTCCGCCATCTCCACAAGATCCTAGCTAAGCGTTTACGCGAAGCTGGCCTTGTGGATGTTAGGCAGCGATGCTTAGATGATGGGTGCGCGGAGAATATCTCGATGATGGCTACACTGCTCGAAGATGCGCGGACGCATCTAAGGAAGATCCATGTGGTCTCATTAGATGTGGCCAAGGCCTTCGATTCAGTGAGCTGTTACGTCCTGAAGGGACTGCTGTGAAACACCCCGAGCGGTTAGGGTGATTCACCGGGTTCGCTGCTCTGTCGAAGTGCTTAAGCACACCTTGACTATACTTACCGAGGAAGGATAAGGAGTAGAAGGGTTGAATTAACTAATATTCGGAATTTAGGAGGAAAACAACGAAGTAAAATATATTTTCGATAAAGTCAAATCTGTGGTTAACATACCCTTCGGGACTACGCTCCGTCCCAGTGTCGCTCGCTGTGCTCTCGGATGGCACTCGGCACGCTTGCCGTCTAAGGTTTCGCCTACTTGCGATGTTGCTGACCCAAACGTAGGTCGTGGTTACTTGCTGCGCTGTCAGCTAACACACGGAAATCTTCGTATTGGAACTCGCGATGTCGAACAGTTTGCTATCCTAGCTCCGTCAACGTCGGTCACGGTTAACACTCAAGGGCTCTCCCGGCTAGGCCGTTCTCGGTGCGTCGGATGGAGTTACCCTCTTGCGAATTACTACCCGCCGAACGTGCTTCGCGGTGCAAACAACTAAACGATGTCGCGATCTCTAGACGGCCCGCTGGCTCGTCGTAACTTCCTAACTCGGACTTCCAAATACCGATCAATTCGCGACTAAGGATGTATCTGCTCGCGATGTCGCACGGTCCAAGCTTTTATAGCGCGATCTAGGTCAGAGCCACGCACTCCCCATTTTGAGAACGGGGGAGAATTGCTCCGTCAGTTGCTGCTTCTCGTAACTTCTATTGCTCCATGCCCTGGAATCTAGGGCCCGGACCTGGAATCGGTGGTCTCGTTGTGTTTTCGCTGACGGATTCCGCGTATGTCGACCTACTAACCCGCGCGCTGCGATTCCGCTGAATCGCCGATGATGAAATGGAATGTGACACGGGGACAGCAAGCACGGAATGGACCTGAAGGGCCCATGTAACAGAGCCATCATGCCATCTCCGCCATTCTTGGGCGAACCGGTCTGCCGGAGGGATTTTCCAACTACACCGCCCGGTTATACGCGAATAGCACCACGATGTTTGAAGTTGAGGGGGTTCGTTCGGGGCCCTTCCATGTGCGCAGAGGGGTTAGACAGGGTGATCCACTGTCTTCCCTTCTGTTCTGTCTCGTCGTGGACGAGGTGCTAAAATCCGTACCTCGTGACGTCGGATACGAGATCGGAGGATGTCGCGTCAACGCGTTTGCGTACGCAGACGACATCGTCCTGATCTCGTCGACCCGGTTGGGCATGACCGCAGCACTGCAAGAGGTCGAGTCGCGGGCGGGGGAACAGGGGCTCTCGTTTAATGCACGCAAAAGCGTGTGTTTGTCCATCGTACCTGCCGGTAGGCAGAAGAAATATAAGGTCTTGGCCGACCCCCAGTATCGCCTTGCCGACGGCGAATCAGTCAAACAACTGTCACCGTCGGACCAATGGCGGTACTTGGGGGTTGACTTTAGACCTGTAGGACTAAAGCGTGCCGGCAGTGTACTAAACACCGAGTTGGACCGCATGACGAGGGCCCCCTTGAAGCCGCAACAACGGCTCAAGATACTTCGATCGTTCCTCATCCCGCGATATTACCACGCACTTGTTCTGGCGGGTACAACTCTGGGGAAACTCAGAGCCCTCGACAGACGAGTGCGTGTGGCCATCCGCCAGTGGCTGCGGCTCCCGCACGATACCGCCGTTGGGTACTTCCACACTCCGTGCAAGATGGGAGGCCTAGGCATCCCATCTTTTACCACCACCATACCCGGTCTAATGCTCACCCGCCTGTCAAGCTTGGCGAACTCTTCCTCCCCGGCCGTGAGAGTAATCGCTGCCAGTGGTTGGGTCGATCGACGACTCAGCTGGGCGGAACGCGCTCTCACGGTGGACGGCGAACATCTTTCGTCCAAGGAGAAGAGGGATGAATGGTGGGCAAACCGTTTGTACCGGACGGTAGACGGGTATGAGTTACGTGAGTGTGGAGTATCCAACCTTTCCAACTGGTGGGTCGATGCGGGATCCTACGGTGTGCCCCGACGGGACTATGTCCAATACCATCACGTCCGGGTCAACAGTCTACCCACGCGCATTCGTACGTCGCGTGGCATCCGGCGGGAGACCAGAGAACTGCAGTGTCGGGCTGGCTGTCGTGTCACCGAAACAGCCGCCCATATTATACAGGCCTGCCACCGTACACATGGCGGTCGCATTAAGCGACACGACGCCGTGTGTAAGGTTTTAGCCTCTGGTCTCCGGGATGCCGGGTGGACTGTCACCGTAGAGCCTCGGTTCCAGACTTCGGCTGGACTGAGGAAGCCTGACCTGGTCGCAAAAAGGGGCGATCGCATCAGCGTGATTGACGCACAGGTGGTCAGCGGAGCAAGATCTCTGGACGACCAGCATGAGAGGAAGAGGAGCTACTACGCGGATAACCCTGATCTGACCCGCATTCTAGCGGAAGAATCACGGGTTTCCCCGCGTGATATCTCCTTTTCCTCATGCACACTCTCATGGAGAGGTGTGTGGTCGTCCGAATCCGCTGACTACCTCCGAGGTCTGGGGCTCCCCATGAGGTTGCTTTGTGGGATCACCACAAGGGTTCTTCAGGGGAGCCATACGAATTGGGTTCGGTGGAACAGGATGGTGGGCACAAGGGAGGGGCATCCGCGTGTTGGTGTTGGATAGGCGTAGGGCATGGCGTTTATGCGCCTTTACTGGTAGGGTTACCCGTCCCCACACCATCCTCGACTGGCAATATGCCGTTTTTGCAGCCATTGCAGCTGTACTGGAGGGGTTTTAGTCGGTAGTCCGCATGGCAGCGGGAGTCCGACACTACCCCCTGATAACAGGGGGTGTGCGTAATGCATTTCCCCTCCAAGGCAAAAAAAAAAAAAAAAAAAAATAGCCAAATGCCTCGTCATCTAATTAGTGACGCGCATGAATGGATTAACGAGATTCCCTCTGTCCCTATCTACTCCCTCAGGGGCTGCGGCATGCCGCGGAGGCATGCCGACAGTACGGGGAGTAGCGACCCCGAGGGCCCGAGCTACCGTAAACCCCCGGCGTCGCGACGACCCATCGAGACTTGTCTCGGTGGTATGTGGCGTCGGGGAAACGGGGGCCTTGCCTTAACCGGCTGGGCCGCGAGGAGAAAAACCTCTGTAAAAAATCCCTAAGTCCCAAGCTATGGTGCGTGGCGAGGGGGCTCGCGTCTGACTTTGCGCGGACGCGTGGCCGGTGGGTGCACCGGCCGGTAGCGGCCAAGGTCGGGATATCTGGCGCCCTCCCGATCTTGCGGATGCACGTATTTATGTGTGCGTTCGCAGCCTTGCCTCCTCATAGGTGGCTCTGAAGGAGGTTGACTTCAAACCCACCATACTCGTGGGAACACCATGTTTTCTAAGTCAAACCCAAAACCTAAAACAAATAAAAAGAAAAACCCAGAAAATGGGAGAGATGATGCGAGCGAGGTAGAGATGGATATAGATGAGAGATTCAGTTCTGCTTCATCGAATGTGGATGATATAGCGTCATTAGGCGCTCCTCGTGGTAAGAGGAGAAGAGCAGCTCTCGAGGCACCTGAGTTCCAATCGACGGCATGTAGGCCAATATTGGAGGAGGTTCGCACTGCGAGAGAGGAATTGGAGGCTCACCTGTTTACCGATGCAAATAAGATCTCGAAAAATAGTATAAAGTTTATCTTGGCCAAGTGGCTGGAGTTGGAGTGCAGACTTCAGGAGGAAATTTTTGCTAAAGAGAAGTTACAGATTCAGCATAATGAATGTGCCAATAAAGGTAATACTTCTTACGCGGGCATTGCTGGCGGGCTGACCCCTCGAGTTGTGGTTGAGAGGCTTCCTGCATTAGAACAGAGAAAACCTCAAAAAATAAAGGAGAAGCATGAAGTTGTAATCATCAAACCAGATAAGGAAAGTGATAAAAGATCTAATGACGAAATTAAATCTGCAGTCATTAATGTTTTGAAGAATAGGAAGTCCCAACTCAAAGTACGTAACATTAGGCAATTGCGGAATAAAGGTGTTGTCATGGAAGTAGAGAGCAGAACTGATGTCAGTATAATCAAAGAGGCAGAGTTTGCGAGTGTTGGACTCAAAACTGAGGAGCCGAAAAAGTTTGATCCTTGTGTTATTGTCTACGATGTAGAGAAGGAACATAAAGCCGATGATCTAAAGGAGGAATTTGTTGTTAAGAACTTTAGCGACAAATCTAAAGAAGAAATTTTGCAATTAAAGAAGGACGTTAACTTTAGATACTGTTTCAAGTCAAAGAACAATGGATGCGTGAATTGGATTGTCCAAGTACCGGCTAATGAATTTCAGGGTTTATTAACTAAGAGTAAGGTCTACATGTCTTGGCGGGTGTACAATGTACGCGAATATATAAACGTTGTGCGTTGTTATAAATGTTTGGCATATGGACATATGTCCAAGAATTGTACAGTTCCTAAACAGGTCTGTGAATATTGTGGTAGCACGGACCATTCTAAGGAGAGTTGTGCTCATAGTGAGAAGCCATTATGTGTCAATTGTGTTCGCTTTAGGCGAAAGGATACGAATCATTCTGTGAGGAGTAAAAACTGTCCTGAATATGTGAGGCAGGCAGAGTTGTACAAAAGTAAATTAAAATGGACTTAGTGGTGGGACAGATAAATGCCCAGAGAAGCGCTGCAGCAGCTGGTGACCTGCGGAAAATATTGGCTTCTGACGATATTGACTTATTGTGTGTTCAGGAACCGTATGTATACAGGAGTCTTGTGAGGGGATATTGTTCGTCAACAAGAGTTTTCTATCCGAATGTGGAGTATCCGTGGGTGGCTGTTGTGGCCAAAAATGACAACTTGGAGGTCTTTCAATTAACACAATTTGAAACGGAACATATAATGTGTTGTCGAGTTACAGCGGGACGTGAATCCTTCCTTTTGATTAATGTATACTGTCAGTTTTCGTTGCCAATAGATCGATTTCTGAGCAGGTTGGAGGATGTTATTAGCTCACCGGTATTTCGGGAGAGTAAGTTTTTCATATGTATGGATTCAAATGCTGGTTCTGAGGCGTGGTTCTCCGACGCAACAGACGAAAGAGGCAAATTGCTGGAAGAGTTTATTTTAAATAATGACTTGAAGATTTTAAATAAGCCTAGCATCGTCCCCACGTATTCAAGTGGGCGGGGTGAATCTAATATTGATGTCACGTTGGCTGGGCCGGGCATGAGAAATGTAAAAATTCCATGGTTTGTTTCTGATGAGGTTTGCGTAAGTGATCATAACTTGATTATCTTTAAGATTGGACTCCAGAAAGATCTTGTTGGTTTACGAATGTCTGCAAACAGATATAATTTGAAGACTGCAGACTGGGATAAATTCCAAACAGTTATGAACCAGGAATTTAATGTGGGAACTCTGGATAGGCTTAGTCGTTGCGATGCTAACGGGATGTCAAGAGGAATCGCAACAATACTAAAAAGGGTATGCGATGGCTCAATTAAGAAGAAAAGATTCACTAACAAAGCGGTCCCTTGGTGGAACGATGGTTTAACCGAACTAAGGAACCAAGTTCGCAGGAAGAGGAAACAATTGATGCGTGCTAGGAGGTTGTTCCTCGCTGATTGTGTAGAGGACTATACTTTATCATATAGGGAAGCTAGGAACAGGTACACAGCAGAAATCAGGAAGTGCAAGGAAGCTTCTTGGAGAAATTTTGTCTCTGTTGAGGGTAATGCGGGCCCTTGGGGCGTACTCCATAAATTGGTTAGAGACAAATTGAACAAGAATAGCTGTATTGGTTCTCTGATCAAGCCGTGTGGCGAGCGAACTAAATCATGGAAGGAGTCGGTCGATTTACTAATGAAAAAGTTTACACCTAGTGACACTAGAGATAATGAAAGTCCCGCTCACATGGGGATCAGAAGAACGAACAGGGCGTATACGAATTCCAACTTAGAACCAGATATTGAGTTTGAAGAAATTGACGTTGCGATTAAGAAGTGCAAGAACAGGAAGGCTCCTGGTCTGGATGGTTTTGGACCGGAGATTATTAGAGCGTTCTGGAAATGTAAGCACGAAGTTTTGCTGTTATTGTATAACAAGTGTCTTCGGGAGCGTGAGTTTCCGAAGATTTGGAAACGGGCTGAGCTGAAGATTATTCCTAAGAGTCCTGACGCTAACAAGGAGCTGGTTGGCACTTATCGGCCCATTGCTTTACTACCTGTAATTAGCAAGGTTTATGAGAGGATTATCGTAAATAGGATTCAGGAACGATATCAGGAACAAGGATTAGACTGTGCCAATCAGTTTGGATTTAAAGCTGGATACTCGACGGAAGATGCGTTATTGAGTTTTAAAGAAGGCATTAACATCGTAGAGAAGAAATACGTTATTGCGCTTTTCATCGATATCGAAGGAGCCTTTGATAACATCTGGTGGCCGTTTATTAAGCACCGCATTGTTCAGGCTGGGTGCAGTTCTTGTTTGATTGAGATAATGGATAAGTACTTTGCCAAGCGGAAGATTTCGGTTAGTAATAGATTTGAGACCTATTCGTATAGAATGAGTAGAGGATGCCCGCAAGGCTCCATTGTTGGGCCCCTTGCCTGGAACTGGTGTTTGGATAGTTTTCTCAAGGCTTTAGAAAATAGGATTGGAAGTGATTGTGTTAAAACGGTTGCATATGCTGATGATATTGTCTTTCTTATAAATGGCAACTCAAGAGTTGAATTGGAGAGAAACGCAAGGGGTGTCACAAGCGAATTACAGAACTGGTGTGCAATCAGTAAATTGAAAATCTCTTTAAGTAAGACTCGTGCAATGATGATGAAGGGAACGTTTCACAGAGAACGCTTACCTGTGATTAAAATTTGTGGCTCCAAGGTGGCATACGTGGAAAGTCACAGGTATTTGGGTATTATTATTGATCAGGGAATGACTTTTGTCCCACATGTTAGGCGTTTACGGGACAAGCTAGTTAAATATATTATGAGTTTGAGGAGATTGGCTAATGAGGAGTGGGGCATCAGGACCCCCATTCTGAAGATTTTCTACGACTGTGTTTGTCTCCCTATATTGAGCTACGGCTCTGTTTTATGGTATGATACTGCCAGTAAGGTATTCGTGAAAAGACACTTATTGGCTGCCCAGCGTGCAATACTTTTGCTTTTGACAAGGGCGTGCAGGACAACCTCCACAGTTGCTCTGCAAGTTATAGCGGGTCTAGCCCCGCTGGACCTGGTGATTATTAAGACTGGTGTAATGAGAAAGATTAAAAAGAAGCTGTTTGTGTCTTGGGAGGATTTTCGGTTCAATCCTCTACAGGAGATTGATGATGATATGGTTAGCAGGAAATGCGAGGAATTTGAGGAAATTATAACAGCGCGATGGCAGGGTAGTTGGGACAGTGAGACGCGTGGCAGGATCACATATTTGTTTATAAAAGATGTGCGTTTTTGTGATTCTCGGAAATGGTTTAACCCAACCAGATTTTGTACTTATATGTTGACGGGGTACGGGTCAATAAACGAATCCCTTTTTAGAAGGGGTGCATCGGACACTGCCATGTGTCCATTCTGCCGTAATGTTTCTGAAGACGTGGAGCATATGATTTTCAATTGTCCGGGATATGATCAGCTTAGACATCAGATTTCTTGCCAAACACTAGAGAATTGGAGCGAATTCATTGAGACAAAGGAAATGTTCGTGAATTTTTCAAAATTTTGCAGGGAGGTCTTCGATTGCAGAAGATCCCTTATGGATAGCAATTAACATTAAAGAGTATAGGTTAGAGATGAAAGTAGCAGGCTCGCCTCCTCGTGGCAGGGACGGTAACGCCAGGCTTTTCCTGGCGGCTAAGAGGCCTATTTTAATCGCAGTAAATTTCAATGTTCGAAATTCAGAATTCGAATTAGTAGGTATACAACACGGGTTCTAACCCAAATTTGAGTTTGAAGGCCATTCCCCCCCCTCCTCCTCGACCTTGAAATCCAAATTTGAGTCTCAAGGTCACATTTCAGTTTGAAGGCCATTCCCCCTCCCCCGACCTTGAAATCCAAATTAGAGTCTCAAGGTCGCAGGAAATCCATCGCGGGCGGCGGCGGGCGGGCGGGCGGCGGGCGGCGCAGTGGTGGGGGTATAAGCGGACCGCGGCTGATGACATCGTAGAGATGGCGGAGTAGTGGGGGTATAAGCGCGGCGGCGGGCGGCGCAGTGGTGGGGGTATAAGCGGACCGCGGCTGATGACATCGTAGAGATGGCGGAGTAATGGGCGCGAGATCTGAAGAATACCGGGAATCAATCGATGCCGAACCGATACCGAACCGTATCGAGCAGCGGGAGTAACCGCGGGTGAGAAGAAGAGTGCTGCTATCCTGGACTCCAACAACAGCGGACCGCGCGGCTGATGACATCATAGAGATGGCGGAGTAATGGGCGCGAGATTTGAAGAATACAGAAGTGTCACCCTGAACTCCAACCTGTTGGTAAGGAAGGAAACATTAATTTATGATATTAATATAATAAATGAAAAAACCGAATCTCGGACGACGGGGCTCGAACCCAAGACCTCCGCGGTACGAGTCAACCGCCTAACCAATTCCCCCAACGTCGGCTCTCCGACATTAGTCTTTCCCGAATGGTATATATGCCGAGCGTCACACGCGTTCGTTTTTTATCGGACGATGTCGGCTTTTTACACACCGCGTCTTCGGAGGAGGGAAAGAGACAAAGCATTTTTTTAATTCGGAGGAGAGAGAGAGACAGCAATACAATAGCACGCGTTCCATGAGATCGCGCGTAACTCGAATCCTCAGGATACACACCGCGTCTTCGGAGGAGGGAAAGAGACAAAGCATTTTTAATTCGGAGGAGAGAGAGAGGCAGCAATACAATAGCACGCGTTCCATGAGATCGCGCGTAACTCGAATCCTCTGGAGCGGCCGGGCAGGGTGACGACATTTTTTCACGGCGCGACGAACGAAATAGAATTATACGATGTCGGCAGCAATGTTTCTCCCAACGCAGAGAGAGAGAGAAATAATAATTATTTAAACGTAGAATTTTTTAAAATTAGATGAGGAGAGCTGGAGGAGTATGACGGGTAAATAAGATGGGAGGCAGAATATATGTTTAAGAATATATATTGTTACAAATAAAAAATGTATATAAAAATGAAATATAATAAAAAAAGGAAGAAATTAATATATAATAAAAAAAGAATATAATAAAAGAAAAAAAAACGATGTAAAAAATAGATATAAATTTAAAAATTTTGAGGCGGTGGCGGTGATGGTGGCGGCGATGGTGGTGGTGATGGTGATGGTGATGATGAGGAGGAGGAGGAGGAAGAGGAGGAGGAGGAGGAGGAGGAGGAGGAGGAGGAGGAGAATGCAAACAATCGCCGCACATGTGCCGCCATTATTGGGACGATTACTGCCCCCAACCGCCGCATCTGCACTTCGCGGGGTCGGGCTTGATTATTTAACCACCCCCGCAATTCTTGAAGTGCGATACCCTATAACATAGAAAATATTAACATAACATACAAAATAGATATAACATATCAAACATAATAAACATCCAACATGCAAAAACACTGTAAAGTATTACATACATGATGAGGCGGTGGCGGCGAAGGTGGCGGCGATGGTGGTGGTGGCGACGGCGACGGCGGAGGAAATGATGGCTGCGGCAAGTCCTAGAATCCACAAACATCAGTATAATATTTACGGCTGTGAGATCGAACTCGATTTAAAAGGTTAAACGCGATAAAAACATCAAAATATTGTTATATACATACCTCGGGGATGTCTTCACACGGCTCGGGGTTTAAGTTGGGGACAATTCCCTTCAATCCCATTATTTTTAATTGCTCGTTGCCTGTGGAGCTTTGAAATGGGACTGGTCTCGCTACATCACCAGGCTCGCTCAAGGGACTCTTATCGGAGGCCCATGAAATCGAGAAGTGCTTAGCTTTGCAAAGTGAGATGCTGTTGTTCTCTAGATTCATTTCCGCTGATCATTACATTTTTTTTTTTCTTTGCACGTATCATTTCGTTGAACCGTTTTCTCCTTCTTCTTAGACACATCATTTGACTAGATCACACCATTTTGAATGTCTGTCGTATCACTTTCAACGCCTAACATACCACTTCGAACGCGAATCGAACGGGTTTTGAACGGGTATCGAACGCGAATCGAACGGTATTGAACGGGTATTGAACGCGAATCGAACGGTATCGAACGCGAATCGAACGGTTTTGAACGGGTATCGAACGCGAATCGAACGGCATTGAACGGGTATTGAACGCGAATCGAACGGTATCGAACGCGAATCGAACGGTTTTGAACGGGTATTGAACGCGAATCGAACGGTATCGAACGGGTATTGAACGGTATCGAACGGGTATTGAACGCGAATCGAACGGTATCGAACGGGTATCGAACGGGTATTGAACGCGAATCGAACAGTTTCCCACATAATAATTACAACTATCGTCTTAATCTAGCGTACATGTAGGAAGTTGGGGGGAGGGTGAAGAAAAAACGTTTATGCATTAAAATTGATTATATTTTATTTAAGTATTTCTCTCTGGCGTTTAGACCACCAGTTGAATATTTTAAATACATTTTGCATAGCACAGTGTTTCACGTGTCTGCCACATCGCAGTGTATTAATTACATTTAGCTTATTTAGTGATTTGATATCCTCGTAGTCAATGTCCAGCGTCTCGATGACCACGTCCGCTATCGTATTTTCGTCGAGGAATTCCATGAGCCAACCGCGTTTCTGCAGTCCTTTAACGTATATGATATGGGATGTGTCATCTTCTTCGTCGATCGCATCAGCTACAGCTTTCGTAATTAGTCGTTTAGCCATACTGTACGGAACGTCTCCATCGTCCCACCGTAGTCCATGGTGTTTTGCCACCAGCCACCGAATGCTTGATTTGTCAGATTTCGTAAGAAGATATTGCGGCATCGAACTCCCAAAAATATAGTGCGAGAGAATTAATCCATTTCGTAGGACCGCCACTTCTTTGACGACAAATCGTCCATCGACGACGAACCCTTGCAGGTCAACAAATGTTGGTACAGCCATCATCGGTACAATTTGGAGGTCCGTTCGCTTCCAAGACAGACGGGGAGAATGCAGCCTTTCTCGTAAAGCATGTCGATTTTCACGATGAAATTTTGTGTGAATTTGACACAGGAGAGGGCGGGCAAGTAGCGTGACAATTTAATTGATTTTGCGCACCACGTTTGTCAGCGGATTGTATTCAACCACCCGATCGTGCAGAATCATACAGTATGCCGTAGTATTTGCAGGTACATTCTCTTTACACTCGAATTCTATGCGCACGTCCACGGTGCCATTCTTGATCGACTCATTTTGTCGCGAGCAATCAATCACCACGAGGGGGCCAAATTGTAAAAATTCAGCCACGGTGAATAATGCCTCGTTGCAACTATATCCATAATATGATTTATGAAATTGAGTATACATGTTAAACAAGATGGCATGCTTATTCTTGTCAAAGTCCAAGTTCAGATCATCGTATGGGTAAAATTCCGAGTTGAGAAAAAGTTTTACATTCGTCAATTTACAGTTGTTGAACATAGTAACGTCTTCGCTCATCACATTCTTTCGAGCAGTCTGTAGAGCAAAGATGATGTATCGCGGCTTCTCCAGCTGCACAGCTGCCTTCACAGCCCACGAATGTTTGGTCGTGCTCTGTAAGAGAGGATACTCGTACAAATCCCACGAGTGAAAACAAATGCTCAGGTTTTGTCCACTTTCCAAAGCACGTAGCAACGATAGCTTATTAACGTCGTTCAGCGTCACATGAGGCATCCGCCATTGCACTTTAAGTAATTCGATTTCTGGTTCCAACATCGGCGATCCTATTAGAGAATTGTTATCGTTGCGTGATCGTATTAAAATCAATTCGTGGCGAGCATTAATAATCATGCGTTTGTAGTCCTCGCAAAATCCCAGCAAATATTTGAGTGGGACGCAAAAATTAAAATGATTTTTCAATATTAGCCCATGGCGACGTTTCAAGCCCCATCCTGCATTCTCCATATTTTTGTCTTCGTCGGATGTCAGCGATACATAGTTTTTAAGCGTGCTAGTTATTCCGACGTTTCTGTTGCGGTCAATCTCCACGCCATTCAGCTCGTATCGAATCTCATCGAATAAGAACGCCATGCAATTATTTCCCAACGTCACAGTTAACGCATCATTTGGCTTATTTATCTTCAATTTCCCCTCCACATAGAGGAAACTTTCACACGGCAATGTGTACAAATCCTGCTGCTGTATAGGTATTCTTATCTCATCGCTGTATCCAAACGTCGTGTTGACGTATGGGTTGTACGTGTGAGTCTCGAGCTTGACGATGCGATCATCAAACGTCGGCTTCCCTCCAATGCTTAGAATGTCAGCCATTTTTTCAACTTAAATGCGCACAATGAATCCTAATGTTTTCAAAAATGCAATGTTCGCAGCACTGAGCCTCTTCTTTTTAGCGTGATCAGAGCTGTTGTTGTTGTTGTTGTTGTTGTTGTTGTTGCAAACAATTTCACTTGGAAGAAACGGGTTTCTGGAGTCGTTCAATACAAGCATCTCTTTCGTTCCCACCACATGTATTATCGTCGTCGTACGTGCAATCTGATGGTAATCTCTTCACCTCGAAAATCAAGCAACCGTCCGTCTTGATCCACAACGCGTATCGTCAGATCCGAAATGACCTGTGCGGTGATTGGAAGGTAAATGATTTGGGCAGGCGTTTCCGATATCTTATATCCTGGTGGGACTCTTGGAGAAAATTCGTGTATCGTATGTACACGCTTCCCATTGTTGTACGCCCCAGCGGTCACGCTACATTCTATGCGAATAATGTTCACGTTCATGATATTAATCGGATCGTCCGATTCGTGCCATCGTTCTGGTGCTAATACCCGATTCGTGGAGAATCCCAGTAGCGATCCAATGTTGTTGGGCTTTGTAAAGTCTACGGTGAACCGACAGTACAGTTCGCTTTTCATGGTGTTGTTGTTGGGACGCAACACTATAGGATACACATCATTGTCACTGTTATCGCCGGTGCCACTGAGATTTTGAGGATACCGTTCGAGTAATCGTTGCTTCAGGTACTTGGCAATGGCGTCTAGTTCGTAGGAGCCGTGGGGAATCGTAATGTATTCATGAGCGGTGTCGGTACTGTTGTTTACGATGAAGTAGAATTTATCGTTGCTCGAGTCGATGTTCGGTATTGTATGATAGGTTTCAAAGGTTGTTAGACCAAGCTCGTATTCATCGTCGCTCAAATCTATGGGTGGAAAGTAGCTCACCGCGAGGGTGCTACTCTTGCCGGTTAGAGTGAATGTTAACGACATATTCCGAGCTGTACGACTGGACTGGTACTGACTCAGAGTGGTGGGAAGTCAATCCTTAAATTTGGTGCCGATCGTTTGTAGAAAGCGTAGACATAGTTGTCCACAATTGCTCTGATTGTACTTCTGGTAAGACGAACGATTGTATTCAATTTCCACAGCATCTTTATCCAGATATTTTACCAATTCCTTGGGCGGTCAAAGATTCCCAAAGCTGTCGAAATATATAGCTCGACATCCTCTCTTCGCATATGCTACCCAATGAGTTCCTGATCCCGAAGCATTGTCCAAATTTACTATACCGCTCTCGTTTCGACGTACTCCTCCGGCTGGTAACGCGTTTCGCATAAAAACACCTCTAAAGAATGGGATACGCATACGTTTTGCCAACTCCTCCAATTGCAAATCGGTAGTTACGCCCACAGGCATTTTTATTTTCTTCTCGGCGTTTTTTTTTTCGTTTCGATATTCCCTGTCCGCGCTTGTACGGTGCGAGATAAAGTCCGCGACCTTCCATGGAGCGATTATGACGTTGCATTTCCTGCAGCTGATGTTGCGCCGCCTTATTATCATTGACCGCCTTGGCGATCCCCGCCGCTCCACCAGCTAACGATCCGAGGACACCTAGCAGCGGGAGAAGCGGTAATATACCACCCCGTTTTGCTACTGGAAGAATCCGTTTTTTCGATGCTTTCTTTGGAGTCCTTTTGCAGGTTTTAGTTTTCATCCCCATTCCGATTTTCGTCTTGGCCTTCATAGCTGCCCAAACAGCTGTAGCAGCACCTCTTTCACCCAGAGTCGAGTCTCGCGCAACGATGCGTTTTCGCGCTTTGTCAGCGAGTACCTTATCTGCCGCGTGCCTTTCGTCGAGGTCGTTGCTACGCGAATACGCAATATCGTGTTCGCGACACGCTGCGTCCAACGGATTGATGCCTCGATCACCTCTAGCCAATCGTTTTGCAAGATGAGTTCCTGGACCGCAAAACTGATATCCCGGGATATGTAATTCGATAGGTAGCGCGTTTATCGCCCGATTTAACAAACCACGACCTTTCTTTACTCTCGTCGGTGACATTCGCTACAGTTTTTAATCAATGGTGCCGGACCGTCGATATGCGTTCGCTGCCAAGGACGATTATAATGCTCCAGACACCGGCGATGCTGCTGAACCTCAGGATCTGCTTTTATATGCTCGGGGAGCCTGTTCCACAACTGATCAATGTGTCTACCAAACTCTCGCAGTAGAATAATCTTTGGTATATATTTCAACTGCTCAGAGGTTAGGGCTCGAATATTGAAATTATCCGACAGGACCAGAAGCATACTGCATACTGAGCAGTTTTGCTTCGGCGCAGACCTATAAATAGATCCGCTTCGACATATCAAAAATCATTTTTTCATGGTTCACGGACAGGATGCGATTCGTACGGCAACCTATGGCGATACGCGTGACAAATTTTGACGATAAATCGCAGCTGATGTCTCCGAAAACAATGCGCAGACACGGTAGCATGCTGCCAAACACTATCCGCTGTCTCATTTGCGGTCCATCAAATTGTGGAAAGACCAACGTGCTAGTGAGCTTGTTGGAAAGTCCTCACGGCGTCCGCTTCGAGAACGTGTACGTGTATTCCAAATCGTTGCAACAGCCGAAATATCAGTATTTGGATAATTTATTGACTCCTATAGATGAAATTGGCTACTTTACGTTTTCGAATAACAGTGACGTCATCCCACCGAGCGAATCGCTTCCGAATTCCATTTTTATCTTTGATGACGTGGCATGCGACAAGCAGGATACGATAAGGGAATACTTTGCAATGGGGCGCCACTCGAACGTTGACTGTTTCTATCTCTGTCAGACGTATGCAAAGATTCCCAAACATCTTATACGCGACAATGCCAATCTGTTGATTCTGTTTAAGCAGGATGGCACCAACTTGAAACATGTGTACAACGATCACGTAAACACAGACATGTCTTACGAGGATTTCTGCGCTTTGTGTCGTAATTGTTGGCAACGGGAGTACGGTTTCGTGGTAATAGACAAGGATAGCGCGATGTCCAATGGACGTTATAGAAAGGGATTTAACGAGTTTGCCGTACCGTGAGATGATCAATTGTCATCAAAACGTCGGTGGGAACGCAACGTCCGCGGTACAACGACGATGATTGATATCGATAGTCTGGAGATTAAGGATCGCGAGAGAATAGCGAAGGAAATTGCAAAAACCAGCGAAGCCATTCGCCGGAAACATCAGGCTTTGAAGACCGGCAAGATGGAGGAAGATATCGCGTTGGAGAAATACTTCAAACCTATTGTGGAACCCTTAAAACATATTGTGGAAAATACTGCAACAACAGAAGCTGACACATCACCGCCGATGAGCACAGACGTTGAAGAGAATGAAACATTAACGCCTAAAACAAAAATCGTGTTGAAAGGGAACACATCGCGTAAGAGAAAGAAGAAACGACGCATGTCATCGGAATATTCACTCGCAACCTCCACACCAGTTCAATCGAAGCATAAACGGCGGAATGCCGCATCAAACGAGTCTCCCGTTCCACCAACGCCAATAAATACAATTCCTCGCGTACAATCGCTCTCAACCATTGATGATGATGATGATGACGTTTTCGAAACTACACCAAACGAGTCGTTTGCAACATCTATTAGACATCAACTCCAAACACCCGAGGGACAAGAAACGTTTCGCAGTCATTTCGGTCCGCTGGGGCAAAAATACATGAGTGCGATCCTAAGTGGTGATAGGGATACGACAATGGACTATGTGTACGGCGTGTACTTTGGTAATAGTGGAACGATGCTTGGAGATAAGGCTTTCGATATAGACAGGGGCGATAATATAATCATAGATGGTGTAAGATACGGAGGAACACCCGGTCTTTACGAACTGATTTTCAAAAGAATTCCCGACGATGCTGTGTACACCGATGCCGATAAACAAAAATACAAAAGTATACTGCTGTCGACGAATGCCCACAGACGCGATCATAATGCTAAATACCCCATATTAAGCAACAAGGGATACAAGTACAAGCATGTAATTGCACCTCTACTTCCCCGTGTGTCGACTAGTAGGGCGGGGAAAGGTCTAACGGTGCCACGAGCCATGGTGGTAAACGATAACAAGATCGATTACGTGCACTGGGACGATCCCAACGAGTTGGTGGATCGGTTGCGTTTGCTTGAAGCGTCGCGTCAGGCGGGTAACAACTCTCACGATCCCGAAATTCTATCGATTATCGAGGAACTCCGCGAGGTAGGCCTCATTATAAATTAAACCGCACGCCAATGATTTGCACTGTATACGTCGAGATGCCGATCAACAAATTTGGGGTATCGCTCGAGAAAAGTGGAGCAGCTACAATGGACTATTACAAATGGACCGGTCTGCTTCGAAATTACATGCGAGATAACGCTCTTTGCGTGACCGGTGCCGACTTTGATGCAAAATCACGCAAGATACGGCGCGTAGCTCAGCCGGTAACCGACACCGATGCTGTCAATAAACTATACGTGGAAAAGAACATTAAACTTTTGCGAGAGCAGCAGGAAGAATTAGAGAGGAAGCTGGTCGTGTTTCAAAGAGATATGCTGATGTTGCAAAACAGCGTTCAAAAGATATCGGAGGCGTTGAATCCGCAGCGACAATGCGAAGCAGAATCATGCGAGACGGTTGAACATGCCCTCGGGCCGACGGGGAGCACATAATGCATGTACACGATAATTATCACATCATTCGCGTCAATCATGCAGTCACTGCCGAAATCCAAGAGTAAAGAAGAAAACCATGGTCACAAGAAGCGACGACTCGTTGACGAATTGCATGCTTCAGCTCGAAGACATTTCCCGCGGAGGCGCGTCATAGTGCGTGGATACGACGATCTGTGGCAAGCTGACATTGTAGAAATGCGACCGTACTCGCGATTCAACCAGGGTCACCACTACATACTCACCGTCATCGATGTGTTGAGCAAGTATGCATGGGCGTTGCCGCTCAAGACTAAAAGTGGTGCTGAGGTGACTAAAGCGTTTGCAAAGATATTTAGAGATCGATATCCTAAAAATTTACAAACTGATCAAGGAAAAGAATTTTACAACGCTGATGTGCAGAAACTCATGACAAAGCATGACATTAATCATTATTCTACGTATTCGGTGATGAAGGCCTCCGTCGTGGAACGTTTCAATCGAACATTGAAGAACAATATGTGGAAACTGTTTACGCTGAATGGAACCTATAGATGGACCGATTCGCTACCGCGTTTGCTCGCAGAGTATAACGCGCGAAAACATAGAACCATCGGAATGCGTCCTTGCGATGTTACCCCTGCGATCGCCGATAAGCTGCTAGCCACCGTATACAACAACATAAAGATCGCTGCTCCGGCGAGATTCAAGTTGGGCGATTTTGTGCGCGTGAGCAAATTTAAAACCATCTTCGATAAAGGCTATACACCGAATTGGACAACGGAGGTGTTCAAGATAGCCAAAGTACAGATAACTAATCCCGCGACCTATCTGCTGGTCGATTCCTGTGGAAAACCCGTTGCTGGAGGATTCTATGAACACGAGCTGCAACGCGTCGCCGATCCTGATGTATATCTAGTGGAAAAAGTGTTGCGTAAAAAGGGGGATAAGGTGTACGTCAAGTGGCTGGGGTTTGATAAATCACACAATTCTTGGATAAATAAAAATAATGTATTGTAAAATAATCAATAAATATAATTATACATTTACATGTGTGAACAATTTTTTATTTTTAACACGTTAATTCCACCATTTATAATTTCTATACATGTATGAATAATTTTTTATGCAATAATTCTACTATTTATAATAATTTCTATACATGGGGAATACAATTTCTATTTTACAATAAATACAATAGTTTCTATTTTTACAACGGTATATTATAATGTCCCCAGGGCAGAGTATCGGTCGAATCGGGTACGATATGTCGCTTGTCGTCGTACGGACTTAGAGCGATTTTAGACTCCGAAATGGTATACACTTTGTGCAATTTAGACCGTATGCACGATTGTCTGCGAACCATTTCGATCTCCCTATGCAAACACATCGCGTAGTCGTCGAAAGTTATCGTTCTGGCTATGACGTTGGTCTTGACACCTTTAGCCTTTTTCGTATCTGTTTTACCGTTTACGCGAAGCGCATACATTTTCGCTCTAAGACCTATGAATTCGGTCATTATCGCACCGTTATTTTCGTCCTTCATCAGCCCTGGAACCTTCTTATTTACACGCGGCATATTATATGGATTGTCCATAGGATAATCGCTCGTGTCGAATCTATCGATATTGTGTTTCATGGACTCGTAGATATCGTCGCATCGAATGTGATAAATGAGGCTGTCTGTGTCTGTGTATAGAATTTTACAATTTTGTCCGTGCAAGGGAGACATGTACTCGTGATGAAATTCGTACAAACAAATTTTTGATATGTCTAGAATGCACATACCCACGTATATCGGTTTGTTGAATTTTACCTCGAGTTTACGCAATTCAACAGCTATTAAATTTTCCGAAAAAACACTTCTGCTATGGAAATTCGGTTTCGCGATCATTGCCTCCGCGCCATATCGCCCTTCCCAATGTGTCAATAGCTTTACATCCACGTGGTTTCGTACATTTTCCATAGTTTTACCGAATACCGCGTTGTTCATCAATTTGTACAAATTTTTTTCAAAGTCGTTTGTCGCGCGTGTTCTAAACCGCGTATTGAGTTCGATGTAATCGCGGAGCCAGGGAGATTGAGCGAATTGAAGCACGCGGTGTATCTTTGTAATACGAAGACCGTGACGCGTGCACTGCTGCAGATTGCGATAGTGGATAACGTAACGCTGTTTATCGTATACCGTCGCGAGTAACTTGTCCTGCCTGCTGCCCGGTGGTTTGGCACGCGTCGGACAGAACGGTAGATCGGCGTGAGCGTCGTGCAGACGTTGCGGATATTCCAGATCTACCTCGAGAATGTATCCCGTGGGTGAATCGACCGGGATCGAAAACACGTCAAAATTTGCAACATCTTCGACCCATTGAAATTTGGCGTATGGCAGGGGCTGACACATTGCCCATCCATATAAATTGTTCACATCAAAGTACATCAAGTACGATGACTGTTCCGATGCGTCGTAAGATGGCATGTACTTGTTATTGGCATGTGCGTATCTTCCGGAACATTGGCTTAAACCCCCGCGTATACCGCGTTCGATAAACATAATCATATCGATGTCGGTGAACAATTCGAATGTAATTTTGGTATGTTTTAGCATTGCATCCCATGTGAAACCAGGTAAAGTATAATAATGCGCTGAATCTAATCCGTAGCTCTTGATACAACTTTCGCGAAAATTTTCAAAAATATCTGCCAATAACAAGACATCTGTTTTCAAATACAAATCGCTGTATTCACCCAAGGTTCTAATCCCGAAACGCTGCCAGACAGTCTCGGCGTGCGCGTAATCGGTCTCGGATACAGTCTCACCCGTTAACAAACTGTAGAATGACTCGCGCGGCGGTAAGCATGGATCCTGCAGCTTGTTCGCACAATCGAGGTATTCGTACGGAAAGACACCCTTTCGCGTTAGTAAATTGAAATCCTCGGTGGATAATGTTTCAAATTGGGATCGTAAAATTTTTAATTGATCTGTGCTAAGAAAAGACGCTAATTTGTCGAGACGGGTATTGAGAAATTTGTACGAATCGATGAATCGCAATTTAATACAATTTCGCGAGTCTGAAGCAGCCGTATCTTCAACATTTTTTGTGAATGAAATATACTTTTCTTTAGTTATAGGCAATACGTCAACGTGACCGTCGAAAGCGGTAGCTATTTCCTTGATAATGAAATGTGAATCGTAGCCGGATAAATTATGGAAAACTACGGGGATGTAAAACGCATTTTTATAATTTAAATTGCACTCCGAATGTGCCGGGCCTCTGAATCGTCCGGAGAGATGGCAATGATCGCGGACTCGTTTATCGCTAGCCTCGAATGGTTCTTCGCAAATATGACAGTGCGTTGCATCGCGAAATGTCATCAACTGTTCGTTGGTTAAATCCAGCATGGGAACATTACTGGTCAAGATGGGTTTGGCGAAGTTTGCAAAATTTTTAAGTTCTTCTACGAACCATGAAACGCAATCCGCGTCGCGGCGACATCGATACGTCGACAGTGATGTATCGTACGAACAATGCATATAATAGGCAATACTGTGCACTTTATGGTGCTGGTACGCGCGCAATTTATTATCTGTATCACCCACTCGGCGACTGTCCTCTGTTTTCTCGATGATGCACTCGAGATCTGCATATACCACGAAGGGAAGTCGCTCCTTCATGCGGTGGTTGTCAAAGTTGAGCAAATTTTTGCCTTCGCTGGGCAGCACGATGGCACAGTCGTTCATCTGCCCACAGTCCACTGTATGCGCCTCCAACTTTTCGGTTGAGCTAAAGTAGTGCATGCATCTGTAAAAACACAAAAATTTATTTTTATTTCTTTTTTCGCGAAACATTTCAATATTTCACAAGTTTCTATACGTACCGATCGCAGATGAATTTTTTTTTCTTCTCTTTGCTCAGCTGCGCGCTCACCAACCGGGACAAGTTCTTGATCCACACAAAGTGTCCTACATCGCCATGCTCTTGATTCGGTGTGTAGAGCAAATTTACATGCCGATCCCTCTTTTGATTGGTGAGACACAGCGGAAAGACCGTCGACCGTTTCTCCTCCTCGAAGGTGTATACGTTGACGGAGATGTTGTTGAGCCGTTCAAATTTCGCAATCTGTGCTAGGGACATTGGAAACTCAATGCCATGCAGATTTAGCACCAATGTATAGTGCGGATATGAGCTTGTGCGATCAACGTGTCTTTCCGCAGGATGGAGAGCGGCAACCACTGCCCATGCGAAACACGCGTTGTCCTCGGAGTGTATACTGATCGTAGCTTTCTTCAGCAATAAATCCCGCGGCAACTTGTAGCGGCATCCCGCGCGCAACGGATTGTACTTATTGACATTGACGATGAGGTGGAGGATTCTCGTCAATGCCCATCCGCTATCACGTTCCTGGAACTCTTCCAGCGATGCCAGGGTGGGTTCGATAACGCATCGTTGGTACCACTCCTGTAGATCGGATGTGTGGAAGAGTTCGCAGTTTCGGGTGTTGATGCTTTTACAAGCACGCTTATCACCCGCCACAAATTCACCGTTGAACATCGTGTTCACTTTGAGGTTCCGCTGTTTCCTCAAAGCGCTCCGCACATGCTCCAGCACAATGGTCCCCGCATCTTGGAGGAAGTTGCGCGGCTCGATATAGTTTGAATTTAGCACGACACCAGTTAATACGCGATTATCGAACGCAGTGTCTATTTCGCGCCACAAAAGTCCTATGTTAGAATGTCCGGCACCTTCGCGCACGAAACGGTCGCGCAACGAATGTTTCAGCCCTTCGAGGTGTGCGATTCGAGCAACCAACGATTGTCGAACACCGATCGATAATCGCGGGCGTTTCACACGGCTCTGTTCTTCCAACGATTCGATACACTCGTTGCACCGTTCTTCCCACGCGTGGTACTCTTCCCGCGAAATCAATCGCGCGGATTGATTCAACAATTGGCTTTCTACTTGCGCGAATTTTTCCATGGTCGTCAATGCAGTATGTCTTTTTTCCCCGCAACACGTTGCAACGATTTGAGGCTTTGTGCACTTTGGAGCGCGTTTTTATGCATGATTTGGTATCTCTGTCTAACTCTTTTGATGTACTCCCTCGAATGTAAAAACAATGATGCATCCCAACACGGTTCTATGCAGTTTCTGCTGATATCGCATAATTCTAAGATTCAACGTTCCCAAAAAGTATCATATTACATTCGACGCGTGTCGAGACTTTTATGCATGATTTGCTGTCTTACTCTTTGATGTATCTCCTCCCTCGAATGCAAAAGTATCATATTATATTCGACACGTGTCGAGACTTTTATGCATGATTTGCTATCTCTGCCTTACTCTTTGGTGTATCCCCTCCCTCAAATGTGCATTGATGTATACGTGTACGTGAATTTGTATAAAAGCGACGTTGGTCAGACCTGTGAACTTCATTACACCACGTTCGCTCGAGTGTTAAAGAGTATCGTTTGCGTTAACTTCTCCACCGATCAGTATAATCGTACATAGTGCATATCAAGATGTACAAACGCAGCTTCAACAATTCATCCTATGCATCCGCCATCAATGGTGATTACCCCAATAAACGCCAACAACAGGAACATCAGTTCAATACGAGGTATGTACGCGTTATTATACACTTTTCACTTTTCACTTACTTCTTTCACTGTAAACGCAAGCGAACCGAGTATTAATTTCGTGTGCATGTTTCTTACAGTTCTGGATCCACAACACCAAAACCAACAATCGTACGGATCCTGGGGCGTGATTACCCGTTGACCGCAACAGCTTATAAACGGTTAACTATTGGAATTCGCATCGGCATGGATTTGTGCCACGTCGAGATCGCCATAGTTGACAATAAAGGCTGTGAGGTATGTTTTTCAATGTCGACGTGGAAGCTCCTGCTGCAAAACGAGGCGGACATACTCCAACGATTACGCAGCAACGCAACATCGCCCCAAACCCACATCGTAATTGATCATTTGCGAATCGAATTCACGCGTATGCATGATGCTCAGCTCGTTAAAATCACCGATAATCGCGCTATGATATACATGACTGAAGCCACGATGCGTAAACTGTTCGCGTACCAACATTGTATCGAACATATGTATACCTGGCTAACTGAAAATATGTACTCTGTTAGTAGTAAATATGCAACCTTTGTAGAAGTGCTGCGTACCGCTCCCGTATCGACGAATTATGAAAAATTAATTTCCGAAAGCGAACACTTTGAGCAGCATTCATTGATCGATTGTGAATTGTTGGCGTTAGGATTACAATCCATGTTGCGTGATGTAAACCACATACCACTATAGTACGTTTTAATAATAAATGTATGATTTTCACATCAATACTTGTAACAATATATATATTCTTAATCGTATTTCATTGTACCATTTTCTTTACCCGTCTTCCTTCTCTCCTCATCATCTAATTCTAAGATTTGCTGACGTCGCATAATTCTACTTCGTTCTTCGCGCTGTGAAAATGACATCACCCTACCCAACCGTTCCAAAGGATTCGAGTTACGCGCGTTGCAAAGGTACACACTTCTCGATTTCATGATAAGAGTCCCTTGAGCGAGCCTGGAGATGTAGCGAGACCAGTCGCACTTCAAAGCCTAAAGAGGCTACAAGTAGTTTTTAATATTATAAAGTTCATAGTTCAAAGTTTTTAATATTATAAAGTTCATAGTTCAAAGTTTTTTATAATGGGAATAAGACGTATTGCCCCGAATTATGATCCCGAGGTATGTACTTTAAAATATTTTTTTACATTTATCGCGTTTAACCTTTTAAATCGAGCAAGATCAAATCAAATGTTCGAGTCAATATTAAATCGTGGGTTTCTATCTTTTAGATCTTGCCACCAGCGTCACCTCCGCCGTCGCCGTCGCCACCATCATCGCCGTCGCCACCGCCATCACCGCCACCGCCACCGCCTCCGCATGTATATAATACTTTCCACTGTTTTGTGCGTTTTTGATGTTTATTCACGTGCTAGTGATATATTGACGTTTGTGTTCTAGGAACCTCCTATGCTCTACATGGGGCGGTTAGCGCAAATTTTAGAGGCGCAGCCAAATGCGGCGGCTGTGCGACGCCTCTGGAGGCGAAATCAAAACAACCGCGTGGAAAATTTGCGGCGACCGCACCCTACCTCGCCTCCCTCGCCTCCCTCACCATCGCCGCCACCATCACCGCCACCGCCTCAAAATTTTTAAATTTATATCTATTTTTTACATCGTTTTTTTTCTTTTATTATATTCTTTTTTTATTATATATTAATTTCTTCCTTTTTTTATTATATTTCATTTTTATATACATTTTTTATTTGTAACAATATATATTCTTAAACATATATTCTGCCTCCCATCTTATTTACCCGTCATACTCCTCCAGCTCTCCTCATCTAATTTTAAAAAATTCTACGTTTAAATAATTATTATTTCTCTCTCTCTCTGCGTTGGGAGAAACATTGCTGCCGACATCGTATAATTCTATTTCGTTCGTCGCGCCGTGAAAAAATGTCGTCACCCTGCCCGGCCGCTCCAGAGGATTCGAGTTACGCGCGATCTCATGGAACGCGTGCTATTGTATTGCTGCCTCTCTCTCCTCCGAATTAAAAATGCTTTGTCTCTTTCCCTCCTCCGAAGACGCGGTGTGTATCCTGAGGATTCGAGTTACGCGCGATCTCATGGAACGCGTGCTATTGTATTGCTGTCTCTCTCTCTCCTCCGAATTAAAAAAATGCTTTGTCTCTTTCCCTCCTCCGAAGACGCGGTGTGTAAAAAGCCGACATCGTCCGATAAAAAACGAACGCGTGTGACGCTCGGCATATATACCATTCGGGAAAGACTAATGTCGGAGAGCCGACGTTGGGGGAATTGGTTAGGCGGTTGACTCGTACCGCGGAGGTCTTGGGTTCGAGCCCCGTCGTCCGAGATTCGGTTTTTTCATTTATTATATTAATATCATAAATTAATGTTTCCTTCCTTACCAACAGGTTGGAGTTCAGGGTGACACTTCTGTATTCTTCAAATCTCGCGCCCATTACTCCGCCATCTCTATGATGTCATCAGCCGCGCGGTCCGCTGTTGTTGGAGTCCAGGATAGCAGCACTCTTCTTCTCACCCGCGGTTACTCCCGCTGCTCGATACGGTTCGGTATCGGTTCGGCATCGATTGATTCCCGGTATTCTTCAGATCTCGCGCCCATTACTCCGCCATCTCTACGATGTCATCAGCCGCGGTCCGCTTATACCCCCACCACTGCGCCGCCCGCCGCCGCGCTTATACCCCCACTACTCCGCCATCTCTACGATGTCATCAGCCGCGGTCCGCTTATACCCCCACCACTGCGCCGCCCGCCGCCCGCCCGCCCGCCGCCCGCCGCCCGCCGCCCGCCCGCGATGGATTTCCTGCGACCTTGAGACTCTAATTTGGATTTCAAGGTCGGGGGAGGGGGAATGGCCTTCAAACTGAAATGTGACCTTGAGACTCAAATTTGGATTTCAAGGTCGAGGAGGAGGGGGGGGAATGGCCTTCAAACTCAAATTTGGGTTAGAACCCGTGTTGTATACCTACTCGAATTGAGATTAAAATTAAAAAATTAAAAAAAAAAAAAAAAAAAATTTAAAATTTAAAGTTTGGATTTGGATTTGGGATTGAATTTTGATTTCGGTTTTGATTTGAATTGAAATTGAGGTTAAATTGAAATTAAGTTTGGAATTGGAATCAAAACAGGAATTGGGTTCGATTAAATTATATTAAATTATATTAAATTGATTTTATTAAATTAAATTAAATTAAATTAAATTGAAGTAAACGTGGGAGGAAATGTAAGAGGTGTAACCTCACGAATAATTAACATTTTCGAAGTAAATTTTCTGTAAATGAATTACATTTAGTAACCATATTAGTATAACTTTTGGCTTTGTCAGGCAGTAATGAGCTAATGCTCGCGCTGCATGTTTTTACTCGTTAATAAAATAAAAAATAAAAATGTCCCTATCTACTGACTGCCAAGATGGCCGCCGTGAGTGCAGACGCGTCGCGAGTCGCTCCGCATAATACTTATAGTTTCAGTGGTTTATTCTTGTCAGAAATTCAAACCGAATAGCAGAAAGTGAAACGCAAGTGACAGCGATCATTCTGTGATAATAAGCAGTGTTTTCCATTCAGTGAAACGGAAACCCCAGACGAAAACAGCGAGCGTGCCCAGATAACCTCATTTCGGTCGCTTCGGAACGCCACCGTCGAGCGGGGGCTGGCGCCACCGTCGAGCGGGGGCTAGCGCCACCGGTGCTACCGCGGGCGATTCAAATATCGGAACTGCAAATAGTGCAACGAGTGCCACAGTGAAATTGGTGATATAACGCAACGGACGTTTAAAGTCACCCTCTGTCACGGCGAAACCAACACGACGCTGGAGACTTGTGTTCCATACCTGAGATAGGAAACAACACGCCGCTGGCGTCTCCTACTTTTCTCCTGCGGGAGAAAGCAATACGCCGCTAAAACGGTACAAAAGCATGTCCATACTATCCATCACGGACGAAATTAAGATGGAATGTGAGCCGAGCGTAAGCTCAAAAAGGAAGCTTTCAAGGAAGAGGAAAGACGAGTCTGCAGACACCGCAGCGGAGTCTGATTTCCAGGACCCAATCCCCGGTAAAACTATAGGAACGAAAAAGAAACGTTCTACAGCCCTCTCAAAGGAGTGGATCCCTGATACCTCGGACGACGAGGCGAATAAGGTCAGCCAAAGACCTCATCGAAATCTGCAGCACTCTGGAAAAGGCGCCAACTACCTCTGGGATTAGGATGGCCAAAAACAAAGCGCTGGAAATTGAGATAATCCTCAAGAACCTGCTGAAAGAAAATAGAAGCCTGAGAACCCAAATAAAGGAGAAATTAGACATGAAAGAGCGCATTACCACACTCGACGCGACATTGAACGGTGCCGTTGCCAAGTTATCAGAACTCAGACAACATTTCACGGAACCTAAGCAGACATACGCGCAAAAAGTAAAGGTAACGTCAAAAATCGTGCCTGCCCGAGCTGTTAAACCTCCGAGAAACCTGGTCACCATCTACCCAGGGGAAAAGAGCAAAATAGAAACGAGCGAAGAAACCAGGCAGATAGTTATGGCAAGTATAACTCCGACAAAGGAGAAACTAAAAATTAGAAGCCTCCGAAACATAAATAACAACGGAGTCATACTGGAAACGGAGACCAAGTCAGACTTGGAATTTGTGCTGCAAAATGAGAAGCTCCGAAATGCCGGCCTCAAGACGGAGCAACCTGCAAAGAAAAAGCCTATGATGATTATCTACGGCGTATCCAAGGAAATTAACGAAAAGGAACTAGCCATGGCCATACGACAGCAAAACACTGAGAACATCTCCAGAAGTGCCCTCGCAGAAGAACTCACATTGCGGTTCAAAACCGGGGACAGGAGCAGAGACACCGTCAACTGGGTAATAGAAGTTTCCTCAACACTCAGGGAAACATTAAGGAAGAACAACCGGATTTTCATTGGTTGGCAATCGTGCCACATAAGGGACTACATCCCCGTAAGTCGATGCTTTAAATGCCAATCTTTTGGACATATCTCAAAATTCTGTAAAGCAACCACTGATACGTGCGGTCATTGTGGCAAAGACGGTCACTCTTTCAAATCCTGCCCCACGAAAACATTGCCGCCGATCTGCGTTAATTGTAAACGAGCAAATAAACCATGCAGCCACTCATCGAGAGCCAAAGACTGTCCCGCTTTCAAATTCGCGGTCGAAAACTATCTAAACAAAATTGACTATGGTAACTAAGCCCCAAAATGCGACAGTACAAATGCAAAAGCTTAAAATAGCTCAAATCAATGCACAAGGCTCCAAGACCGTAATGGACGAGCTAAGACAAGCAGCACACCAAAACCAGACTGATATACTTCTGATTCAAGAGCCATACAGCTTCCAAAACAAAATAACAGGTCTTGGCATGGCAACTAAAATCGTTGTCGACAATAAAATCTTCGCGAAAATCAAAACTGCAGCCCGGGTAAAAGCGGCAATTGCCATCTTCACTAAAAATGCGAACGTCTTGAAATTGGAAAGTCTAAGCAACACACACTTTGCCTGTGCTGAAATTAGCACTGATACAGACAGCTTCTACCTGGTTAGCGCGTATTTCCAATTTTGTGAAAAAATCGAACCATACTTGTTGCACCTAGATATGACCCTAAAGGCCCTGAGGGGCCAGAAAGTAATCCTCTGCATTGATGCAAATGCAAATTCCACCCTGTGGAACAGTAGCTTCACCGACGACAGGGGAATAGCAATAGAAAATTTCATCGCGCAATACGGCCTGTTCACGCACAACAAAACCTCTGATGCACACACCTTTGAAAACGCCCACGGGAAGTCAAATATAGACATAACATTATCAACAAACCTCTGGCAAAATGACATATGCAATTGGAGAATACTAACGGAGGAAACAACCAGCGACCATAAAATGATCACCTTTGACATAAAAACCATCAAATCCAACTTCAGCCAACACAAATCAGACCGCTTTAACATAAAAAAAGCAAACTGGGCAAAATTCGACAAAGTACTCCACGAGAAACTCGCAAGTGAATTCACCACCCCGGATACTTATGCAAATATGCAACCTCAAGAACTCTCCGAAAGACTCGAGAAAATAATCATTGAGACAAGCGAAAACGCCATTCCGAGGAAGACGGTCTTCTCGAAATCCGTTCCCTGGTGGACAGAAACCTTAACTCTGCTAAGGAGGGAAGTCAACAGAACCAGGCATAAGTACCAGAAATCCAAAAACGACTCACGTCGTCACGAACTCAAAATGCAATATAATAAAACGCGCAACAAGTACAACTCCGTCAAACGAGCAGCCAAAGTGGAAAGCTGGAAAACCTTCATATCAAAGAAAGGGAACGAAGACCCATGGGGACCTGTCTACAAAATCCAGCTCAGAAAAATCAAGCTGGACAAGGCCTGTGAAAGCTTGAACATTGGTAGCTCGCAAACAAAAACTTGGAGATCGTCAATGGAAGCGCTTCTGAACACCTTAATGCCTTACGATGACGCATCCAAGGAGACACGCTGGCACACGAAAGTGCGAGACGACACACTGCATCCTCCTGACACAGAATACTCACCACCCTTTGCTGAGCACGAAGTGGAATCCGCCATTAGGAGCCTCCGGAACAAAAAAGCACCGGGACCAGACATGCTAGACGCCGAAATCATCAAGCAGGCCTGGCCAAATATTAAAGAGATCTTAACATCTCTTTTGAACAACTGCCTCGCACAGGGTGTCTTCCCCAGGCAATGGAAGCAGGGCCAAATAAAAATTCTCCTAAAAGGAGAAGATAAGGATGCAACAAACGTTCGATCGTACAGACCGATCTCACTTTTATCGGTCATTGGAAAAATCCTGGAGAAATTAATCTCCAAGCAATTAAGGGACCTCTTCCATAATCACCCGGACACATCGGACAGACAATTTGGTTTCAAGCCCGGAAAATCCACAGAGGATGCAATAGTCAAGCTAAGAGACCTGGTAGAAGAGACAGAGGAAAAATACGCAATAGCACTCCTCTTTGACATCACCGGTGCGTTCGATAATGTTTGGTGGCCGAGCGTACTGCGGATCTTGAAAAAGCGCAACTGCCCCAGCAACATATACCGTCTCATTCATAGCTACCTTTCCGAAAGGACTGCAAAAATAAGTAGCTGCAATGTAATCGTAGAAAAACATCTAACCAAGGGCTGCCCACAAGGGTCAATTCTCGGCCCGCAGTTCTGGAACCTTATTTTTGACGAAGCAATAGAACTGATAAGAAATGAAGGTCAAGAAACCATAGCCTATGCCGACGATATAATTGTACTAATTAAAGGGAACTCACGAATACAACTACAGGAACAGGCAAACGCAGTCACAAAAACACTAACAAACTGGTGCAGCAAACAAAAAATGCAGCTCTCAGCCTCCAAATCAGAAATGGTACTCCTAAAGGGCTTTCTGGACATAAGACGACCTCCTACGGTCCGAATAGGAGACAAGTCAATTAAGATGCCGCAAGCAGTGAAGTACCTTGGAATTCATCTGGGCACCAGATTCAATATAACGCCACACATCAAATACATATGCGAGAAATCGAAGAAAACTTTTAACGCTCTTGCACGCATCGCAAACTCTCATTGGGGTATAAACAGTAAAACAATGAGAACCCTGTACAAAGGAATTTTCATCCCGGTGATGTCGTACGCCGCAGCTGGGTGGACGGATAAGTTAAATGCACACCACATCCGAAGTCTCAGGCAAACCCAGAGACATGTCTTAATACGAGTAATCAAGGCGTACAGGACCATCTCCTTTGAAGCGATAACAGTATTAGCGGACGCACCACCCATCGAGCTACTACTCCAAGAAAGATCGGCAATATATCGCGTGAAAAAAAACCGCAGCTGCGCAATAGGTAACCTCACTTTCACCACGACGCAGGAGCCGCCTGAGAGAAAACAAGTAGACAGGATTAAGGCCGAAATTCACCAGGAAACCGTAAGAATCTGGCAAACGAAATGGGACTCATCCACCAAGGGCAGAATCACATACAACTTCTTCGAAGACATACAGAGCAGAAGCGCATCCAACTGGATAGAACTAAATTTCCACTTGATACAAGTTCTGTCGGGACATGGCGATGTGAACGACCGACTGAAAGACCTTGGACTCTCGCAGACCGGGAATTGTAAATGCGGCAAACCCGACTCCATCGAGCACATCATATTCAAATGCAAGAAATTAGACAGCATTAGAAATACGCTCACAGGAGCTCTAGCAGCACTCCAAATCCCATGGCCATGTGCTCCGGCACGACTTGTTCGCCAAGATACGTTCCAGTTCTTCAAGGACTTCGCCGTACAGGCAATGACGCAGAGAGAGGACACCCCTGAAACCAACCATAAGAAACAGAAAAGAACAAGGAACTAGGACTAACGTTCAGACCTACAGAGGGGCGCTCAGCAATTCGCGGAAATCCCAGCACATCAAATTGCCTGCTGAAGAGCCACATGGCCCGGTCAGCGGTAATTTCACCCGGTAAGCAAGCAAAAGGCTGAGACTAGTTCTGGTGACCCCGCCTCCTCGTGGCCCCCACTGGAAACGCTCGCGCGGACCGTCGCTCGAAAGAGCAGCGCTCCGCGCGAGGCAGCAAAGTGGGTCACCTCCCGCACACGCGGGACAGCTATACTTCCTAATGATCCTTAAGTGGTGAAGGGAGAGTTTTTCCGAGTCGCGTCTCCCCTTCGCAGTGGTTTACGCCCCCCAACACCTGTCGGTATAAGCGAAAGCTTCGGTCTGGCAGAGCCGCTTCTTTTAGCCACTTTCAAGCTCAATGACAATCAATGTCCCTATCTACTGGTAGCAATCGGCTTTTATGGGCTTTCCGCGTCATATGCTTCTGCATATCATTCGGTCAAAACCCCCAACCTAGCTGATGCTTCGCCTATATCTGGATTACGCAGACGGTCTTGATCCGGGGCGTCAGGTCAGTTGGTAAAACTGACCCAAGACGCAAGGACTGGCTCCTGTGGCATTCCGGTGCAGCAACAAGCTTCGGCGAAGTAGGCGGGCTCATAATGGTCAAACCCACTTACCTCACCTTCACGCGGTGCTACCGGGACCATGCACGGCTTGCTTCATCAAAGTGCATGGTGCGGAAGAGAAGTGGTAACAATCCCAAGGGCCACGGGTAACCGGGACGGGGGCTGCGACCCCGGGGACACCTTAGCAAGAGCAGGGAGCGGACTGCTTTAAATTAAACACTCCCACGTGTTGGCCGTGCGTGGCAACCCCTGTCGTCGGAAAGAAGGATCCTGGGATCTGAGGGAGCCCCCTGCCTGCGGGAGGGACGTTCCCAACACGTACCTTTGGCCTTTGCTTCGGCTAGACGGGCGGCTAGGCGACAAAGTAGCCCTTGGCCTAGCCAATCGGCTTGGAAGACGTTTGCTTAAGTAAGGGGATTCTGCTGGGCGAGGAAACAGACCGAGGAGGCAGGCCCGGGGAATATATTCCCTGGGAGACACCCTGTCGGCCGCGGTAGGTGGACTATATCCTGGGTGATGTCCTAACCCGGTGGATACCGGGTTCCATTTGAAGGTCCGAGGAGGCTGGGACACGCAGCAGGATGAATTCGAACAACCATTTTATGGATACCAATACGTGCGCTCCCAAAACGTTGAAAACAACGACAGCCACCCAGGGTACATCCGTGAGGATCAATCCTCTAAGTGTCACCCACGGGAATGTGGGTGGAACGACGAAAGCTGTGTCAGCTACCAGTCGGACCACCCTCCACAGGGGAAAGACGGCATCGCCGGAGGCCCCTAAAAAGCCAATTACTCGACCCGCTAGCGAGCCGAGTAAGAAGCCCACGACCCGTTCGCCCGCAACCGATAAGGGTGCGGCGCCTACGGGAGGGCCGAAAAAGAGTCCTGCTGCGAATAAGGAAACCGTTCGCAGCAGCGCAACGTCGGTAAGACCGTGTCGGCGTTGCGAATACTTCGGTGGGAAAGTCACCGAAGAAGAAGGGGACGACCCCTACAAAGGAGATCAAGGCAGAAAAGCCTGATTCTCCAAAAGGCAAGACCTGCAACTCCGCTGAAAAGCAAGATGCGCAGGTAGGGAGCCAGCTTGAAGGAGACGGGTGGGAACTCGTCTCCAAATCGAATAAGAAGGCCAACGCCGCGCCCGCTGCTGATAAGGACGCCGCGCGCGGAAAAGGCCAAACTCCCCCGAAAGGTACGCCCGCTGCTGATAAGGACGCCGCGCGTACCAGCAAGGGGAGAAAGGGAAAGGTATTGAATACAGCAATACCTGTGCCCACTGTACGAAACCTCGATCTCATACGAGAAGAGGCCAAGGCCGTTACCGGAGACCTAAGGACCTTTTGCCTTCGACCTGAGTCGAAGATCAACAAGGAGTCCGGCCTCCGTGTATTGAACGCCGCCGACACGCTTAACGCGCTGGTACAGGAGCTGCTTCTTCGGAACAGCTTTCTGGAAGGCCAGCTCGCCGCAGTGCGCAGCGACCTGATAAGGACGCAAGCGACTGCACAAAGCGTGGCAAAGGAGCCGCGGAGGGTCGCTCAGCTTCCCAAAGTGGCATCCCCACCGGCGAAAATCGGCTCGTACGCCCAGGCTGTAAAACTTACCAGTCCTCGAATTTCCCCAGATGCGGTGATGCCTCCACGAAATATCGTGCGCATATTCCCGCTGAAGGGCAAGGAGAAAAACAGCGAAGCTACTAAGTCAGCTGTACTCTCCTTGGTGAAACCCATGAAGTCGAAGATCCGCGTAAAGTCGATACGACGCATCCACTCCGGTGGCATAGCCGTCGAGACCGAGCGCAAAGAGGATCTCACTGCTTTCACGGGGAATAGCAAATTCAAGGAAGCGGGTATTTTTGCCACCCTGCCGATCAAGCGGAACCCGACACTGATAGTGTACGACGTTCCCCGATCGATGACTAGGGAAGAGGTTCACTCCAGTATTAGGAAACAGAACCTGGATATGACCAAGAAGGAATCTGAGTCCTGCCTAAAGGTCCGGTTTCAAACCGGAACCAAAGGCAAGGACTCTGCCAACTGGGTCATCGAGGTCAGTCCGCAGGTCCGCCTGCGGCTGATCTCGAAATCCGAAGGCCGTGTTTACGTGGGATGGGCGTCCTGTAGGGTCCAGGACTACATCACCGTGACACGGTGCTTCAAGTGTCAGGCGTTTGGCCACATGGCCAAACACTGCCGATCAGACGAGGTTTGCGGTCACTGCTCCGAAAAGGGGCATACCTTTTCCACCTGCAAGCAGAAGAACAGGCCTCCGGTCTGCTCCAATTGCAAAGCGGGCGGGAAGAAGCACGACCATAAGTCGAGAGACAGGGCTTGCGCGTCCTACCAGGACGCCGTAAAGCAAGTGGTTTCCCGTACTACTTATGGTTAGACGAAAGAACAATTCGCCTTCCCAGAGCATCCGGGTGCTGCAGCATAATATGCGGCACGCCCATGGAGTGCTTGACGAGGTGAATGCCCTTATGAGCGACAAAGGCTTTGACGTGTTACTCGCGCAGGAGCCCTACTCGGCCGACGGTCAAATCCGCGGCCTGGGGCTGGCGACCAAGATCATCTCAGGTGGCAACCCGGTGATGGCAGCAATTGCTGTCAGAAATCCAGGGATAACGGTCACTAAGGTCGCGCACCTCTGCGATACACACATAGCGTGCGTACACATAAGCGGGCAGTTCAAAAGCTTCTACCTCGTAAGCCAGTACTTTCAATGCTCCGAAAAGATTGAACCAAGTCTGGCGCGATTGGGGAAGACACTTCGCGCGCTCCAACACACTCGAGTCGTGATCGCAGCGGACGTCAACGCGAAGTCCCCTATGTGGGGCGGACCAAAGACGGACGCGAGAGGCGAGAAACTCGAAGAGTTTATTGCCCGGCACGGCTTGAGTATCTTGAACGAGGCTGGCAGTATTCCTACATACTCCAGCCCTAGCGGTGAATCCTGGATCGATATCACACTTGCGACTAAAGACATTGCGAAACAAGTGAGAAACTGGAAAGTTCGGTTCGACTGGACTACCAGTGATCACAGAGTAATCGACTTCAGCATCGTGCCCGCAGGCGGTGATGAAAACCGAGTTAATCCTTCTGGAAATCGGTTTAACACTCGCAAAGCGGACTGGCCGAAATTCGACAGAAAATTGCTTAGGCAATTGGACCCGACGTCCGCTGCCTGCTCTAGCAGGCGGGACGTCGAAGCTGAAGCGCAGGATATCGAGAAATCGGTCATCCACGCGTGCGAGCAGTCCATGCGCCGAAAGCAATGGCACAATAAATCCGTCCCCTGGTGGACGCCAGAATTGACCGAACGGAAGAAATACGTCTACAACCTTAGACGGATCTTCCAGCTAGAGAAACGACACGAGGAGAGAGCAGCCAAGAGGGCGATGTATCTCTCAGAGAACAACGCCTATCGGGCTCAAGTGCGCGCTGTGAAGTCAAAAAGTTGGCAAAACTTTGTGACCGAGCAGGGGAACAAAGACCCGTGGGGTATTGTGTACAGGATTGCCAGGAGCAAGCTCTGCACTGAGACAGCCGTTTCGAACATTAGAACGCCCAATGGCTCTACAATGACTTGGCACTCCACCGCTTCCACGCTCCTTGACGCGTTGATCCCGGACGATTCGTCCGCGGACGACACTCAGGAGCAAGCGAGAGTAAGGCTAGAAATTGCTACCGACCCACCGACGGAAGACGATCCTGTCTTCACTAGGGAGGAGGTTGACGCGGCAGTGAAAGGCCTGAAAAGCGGAAAATGCCCTGGACTCGACCGGATAGAGGTCGACGTAGCGAAGCGCGTGTCGAGAATTTCTCCGCGCGCCCTACTGAAACTCTATAACGGGTGTCTGGAGCAAGGGGTGTTTCCCTCTCGTTGGAAAGTCGGACTAATCAGAACTATTCTAAAAAGTCCTGACAAACCTCCAGAAGAGGCAAAGTCATATAGACCAATCTGTCTACTATCAGTGCTCGGCAAAGCTCTTGAAAGACTGATCGCAAGCAGACTCACGACTGTGTTCCTAAACCAGGACTTTTGCTCCGATCGACAATACGGATTCAGGCCTGGGCGATCCACGGAAGACGCGTTGGTAAAGCTCAGGGAATTGACATCTGGCCGAGAGGAAAAATATGTCCTGGCGCTCTCCTTCGACATTTCCGGAGCATTCGACAATGTCTGGTGGCCGAGCATACTCAAGAAATTGAAAGTGCGAAGCTGCCCCCGAAATCTATATAAGCTTATGGCTGACTATTTCGCCGATCGGCAAGTTGTTATGGTTAGCAGCTCCGATAGCGTGCGGAAGAAAGTCACCAAAGGCTGCCCGCAGGGGTCAATCCTCGGTCCAAGTTGCTGGAACCTAATCTTTGATGAAGTTCTGCAACTCCTCTCGAACGCCGGGCTCTGCGAGCCCATCGCCTATGCGGACGACCTGCTCGTGATTGTCTACGGCAATTCGCGACGGGTACTGGAACAGAAAGGCAAAGGAGTTGCGCTCGTTATATCTGAGTGGTGCGCCACACAGAAACTAACGTTGTCAGCTGCTAAGACCGAGATGATTTTATTGAAAGGTTCTCTGGATATGGAAAGACCTCCTGTGATAAAGATTTATGGGAAGAATGTGGCACTCAAGCCCACCATCAAGTGGCTGGGTGTCCACATTGACCAAGGATTGGGTATTAATTCCCATATCAATAATATTTGTGCCAAAGCCGAACTTACGTTTTATACGTTAGCGAGGCTCGCTCGAGCCGATTGGGGATTGAGACATCCGACCCTGCGCGCCCTGTACACGGGTCTGTTTGTCCCAATCATAGCATACGCCGCCGCAGGCTGGGCAGACCTCCTCGATGTGAAGAAAAGTTCTCGACTTCTCGGATCGCAGAGGCGGATTCTGATCAGCATCACTAAGGCCTACCGTACGGTGTCGACCCACGCGATCACTGTGATCGCGGGAGAGATACCGGTGGACCTTGTGTTAGCGGAGCGCGCGTCGAGCTATAAAGCCCGAAAAGCAATAAGCATCGAACTTGGAGAATGTCGAATAAGTCACGCCGAGTTGGCGTCTGGAGATGTCTCCGTAGCCACAGCGAAAGCGATGGTGCGGAGAGAGATCCTTGCAAAGTGGCAATCGAGATGGTCGTCATCAACGAAGGGAAGGATTACCTTCCGATTCTTCGAAGATGTTCGGAACCGTCTGGAAACCCGCTGGTTGATAATTGACCACTACACAACGCAATTCCTAAGTGGACACGGAGATTTCCGTGCGAAACTGCTGGAATTCAACTTGGTGGAGGACGGAAGATGTGCATGTGGAAAAGTCGAAACTTCGACCCACGTCCTATTCGACTGTCCTACGCACGTTGAGGCGAGAGAACTCCTGAAGCAAGCGGCGGAAGCCAGCGGCCAGCAATGGCCGGTGGTGGAAGCTGGCCTTGTATCGAACGCTAACCTATCACGGGAGTTCCGGAACTTCGCCAAAACGGTGATAACCACCAAGAGTCGAACGCAAAACGCTGTGTAGTAGACATGACTCAGCAAAGACAACTCGAACGCCGAAAGACCGAAGCATAGATGCTTGTGACTCTGCCTTCGCGTGGCCCCCACTGTTAAGTTCTAGACGGATTCTGAGTGATCCCCGCCTGGAACGAACTAAAGGAGTCATTACCTCGTAACGAGGACGGTCAACCCTTCTACCCCTGTTGTCGGGAAGAGGAAGGGAGTTTTTCCGAGCCCCCCTTGAAAGTGGTTAGCTAATCTGGAACACCTGGAGGTATAAGCAGAAAAAATCTGCTCTAGGTACTCCAAAGCTGTGGCCTTGTGCCCCATGTGCTTGCACAGACTAAATGTCCCTATCTACTCTCCCTCAGGGGCTGCAGCATGCCGGGGTGGCATGCTGATCAGTACGGGGAGTGGCGCCCCCGGGGCCCGAGCTACCGTAAACCCTCGGCGTTGCGACGACCCATTGAGACTTGTCTCGATGGTATGTGGCGCCGGGGGAACGGGGGTCTTGCCTTAACCGGCTGGGCCGCGAGGAGAAAAACCTCTCTAAAAAATCCCTAGCCCTAAGCTATGGTGCGTGGCGAGAGGGCACGCGTCCGACTTCGCTCGGGCGCGTGGCTGGTGGGTGCATCAGCCGGTAGCGACCAAGGTCGGGATACCTGGCGCCCTCCCGATCTTGCGGACGTGTGCATGCATGCACACGTTCGCAGCCTTACCCCCTCATAGGTGGCTCTGAAGGGGGTGGACCTTAATTCCACCATACTCGTGGGATTAATATGAGTGATTCAAATAAAAATAAACAAATAAAACAGTATACACAAAAAAGCCAAAAAAAAACAAAAAACAATGGAAATGATGCGGGAACAGGTGATGACAAAATGGAAGTGGAAAATGAAAAAATGGGAACTGTAAGCGGATTAAGCAGAACTAGTTCTCTCTCGTCGGTTTCATCTGTGTCGGTGGCGCGAGGTAGGCCCGGGCCGCGATCTAAATCAGTAAAAAGGAAGAAGTCTACAGTTGAATACGAAGATGAGGTACCTGAAGAAGTAACCGGAACCTCGCTTGAGGATGTCAGAGTAGAGAGGGCCCGGCTGGAAGATTTCCTTTTTGATGAAACTAACAAAGTAACAAGGACTGCAATCAAATTTATTTTAGAAAAATGGTCACTATTAGAATCAAAATTGCAAAAAGAAATACTAGCAAATGAGAAGCTGAAGGCAACTCACCAGGCCGTGGCCCCGCCGATGTTGAATTCTTATGCCAGTGCGGCGTCTCGTGCTGCCCGCCCCGCCTGCCCTGGGTCGGTGCCTGCAATAGAAAAACAAAAAATACATAAGGAAACGTTTGAAGTCTTGCTTATTAAACCGGTGCTAGAAAATGATAATAGAAATAATGAAGAATTGAAAACAGATATTATTAACAGATTAAAAAACATAAAAAGCAAACTTAAAGTTAAAAATATCAGGCAAATGAAGAAGAAAGGAATTGTAATGGAAGTTAAGGACAAGGAAGATGTGGATATGATAGCGAAGAGTGGATTAGAAAACGTAGGTCTAAAAATCGAAAAACCGAAGAAAATGGACCCATCTATAATAATATATGACGTTGAAAAAGAACATACGTCTGAAGAACTAAAAGAAGACTTCATTAATAAAAACTTTGAGGCTAGTGGATATGACCTACAGGAATTAAAGGACAGTTTAATTTTTCGACATAGTTTTAAAACCAAAGAGAACAGGGTTAACTGGATTGTGCAAATTCCAAGTAAATTTTTCGGAACTGTGGTAGATCGAGGAAGAATCTTCATGCTATGGAGAGTATACCGTGTCAAGGAATACTTGAACATAACGAGATGTTTTAAATGCCACGGCTATGGACACATAGCCAAGGTATGTAGTGTGCCGGATCAGCTGTGTGACACGTGCGGATCAAAAGACCATTTACGTGAGAAATGCGATAGAAAGGAACTTCCTCAATGCATAAATTGTCAGAGGATGAAAAGAAAGGATGTAGGACACTCAGTACGGAGTAAAGACTGCCCGGAATACATAAGGAACTTGGAAATATATAAAAATAAAATACAATGGAACTAAAGGTTGGACAAATAAATGCACAACGTTCCACTGCTGCAGCTGCTAATTTAGAATTGATAATGAAAGAAAACGAAATTGACATTCTCTGTCTCCAGGAACCGTATAGCTATAAGAATACAGTTAGGGGCTATACGTCCCCTGAATTACGGATAATACATACATATGGAGAATACCCTTGGGTAGCAGCAGTGGTGAAGGAAGAAAAGATGGAAATACTAACGGTTCCATGCGTAATGAATGAACATGTTATGTGTTTCCAAGTTCGGGCAGAAGACCTTGAGTTTTATGTAATAAATGTGTATTGTCAATTTTCGAGACCTCTGGAACCTTTTCTAAAGCAACTAGAAGAAATAATGAGAAGTCTTAAGAACAGTAAAATTATAATAACGATGGATACAAATTCTAAGTCGGAAATGTGGTTTTCAGAAGAAACGGATGAACGAGGCAAATTAATGGAAGAATTTATAATAGCGAATAACCTCCAAGTGGTGAATGAACCAAATAACTCGCCAACGTTTTCATCTCTAAATGGTGAATCGAATATAGACATAACGTTAATGAGCCATAACATGCTGTTAAATCAGCATAGCTGGAAAGTGGATACAATTTGCACCACTAGTGACCATAATCTTATAACGTTTAATGTCAAAGGCTCGATAAATCGTAAGAGAATCTGGAGTACCGAGGTAGGGTACAACCATGAGAAGGCCGATTGGAGTAAATTTAATCAAATTGTGAACTGTGAGTTCAATGAAAGGGTTGTAGAACAACTGGCAAAAGAACCTCCCGACAAAGCAGTACATAAATTTAATAAGATATTAAATAAATGTTGCGAATTCTCAATCCCTAAAAGGAAAAGGGCCGATCGGGCTATGCCCTGGTGGAGTGAGGAACTAAGCACCCTAAGAAAGAAATCCATGGCAGCAAAAAAGCAACTTAGCAGAGCAAGAAGATTACATTTTGATGATGTAATAGAAGAATATGCCCAAACGTACAGAACAGCTAGGAACGCATACGTAAATGCCATAAGACACAACAAACGACAAACATGGCAAAACTTTGTCACAACCGAAGGAAACAGGGACCCTTGGAGCATCGTGTACAAGATTGTGAGAAATAAAATAAAAAAAACGGATTTTATGAGCTCGTTGATACTTCCCTCGGGAGACATTACGACAAATTGGGCGGACACTATGAATGCTTTAATGGATAAGTGCGTACGGCAAGAAAATATAGGAAACGAATCAAGGGAACAAATAGAGTTGAGATTAGGGAACAATGCATATAGAAATAGCAATATAGAACCTGATATAGAGATAGATGAGATAGAGGCGGCCATTAAAAAGAGTAAGATTCGGAAAGCACCAGGATTCGATAATTTTACTATTGAAATCTTAGCAAAGCTATGGCGGTGTAATAAAAATATACTGTACAACTTATACAACAACTGTCTAAGAAATTCGGTATTTCCAAGAGATTGGAAGGTATCGAAACTGAAAATAATATTAAAGGACAAGACAAAGGATAAGAAACTTTTAAATTCATACCGTCCGATTGCTCTCCTATCCGTAGTAGGTAAACTATTCGAAAGGATAATAGTTAATAGAATCCAAACGCAGTATAATGAAATGGGACTTGAAAGTGAAAAACAATTTGGATTTAGGGAAAAGAAATCTACGGAGGATGCGCTTAATAACTTAAAGTACGGAATAGTAAATGTCGAAAAGAAATACACTGTAGTACTTTTCGTAGATATTGAGGGTGCTTTTGATAATTTATGGTGGCCAGCGATCATAGCAAGGATAATAAAAGCTGAGTGTAGTACTAGTCTCATCAGGATTATTAATAGCTATTTTAAAAGACGGAAAATGACAGTAGTGTCAAAATTCGAAAGAATTACAAGAACGATGCAGAAAGGGTGCCCGCAGGGCTCCATCATCGGGCCCATGGCTTGGGGCTGGTGCATGGATTCTCTTCTCAAGCAAATCGAAACTGAAATCCCTGAACAGGAAGTTGAAGCGACTGCATATGCAGATGATTTAGCAATAGTAATAAAAGGAAATTCCAGAAACGAAATAGAGAATAATGCGAGGAAAGCGTTAGACTTATTAAACAATTGGTGTATATTGCACAAACTCAAAGTATCATCATCTAAGACGACAGCAATGATCGTGAAAGGGAAACTAGATAGAGAAAGGTTACCTGTTATGAAAATTAACAACGAAAATGTCAAGTATGGTACACAAGTAAAATACCTAGGGATGATACTAGATGAAAAAATGACATTCGTTCATCACGCAAAGTATTTGAGAAACAAAATAATAAATCTAGTCATGTCTATTAGAAGAGTCGCAAAG
>OZ020481.1:21763783-21783783 GCA_963971345.1 Andrena flavipes | reverse complement strand
CGAGACAGCGTCTCCCCCCGGGCACCGGGCGTTGACTCCTTGAGAGCAACAGCGTCTCCCTTTTCTTCCTCTTCTTCCCTCGGTGTGGGGAGAAGAAACTCTGATCCTGAAGGGACGAAAATCGTGTCCTTAAACTTCAGGAATCCGAAGCCAAACTCGACCGATCCTCGAAACAACCATTGAACTCGATTCCTCGGCCCATTGCGAAGGTATTACTATAATGGTTCGACCACGGTAGTCGCGCTGGTTTTCGAGATAATCGCGAATAACTCCAATCGCTCCGGAAAAATTTCAAAGTCCCGACGGATTTCAGAGTCCTCCGGCACTATCGTCCGAAGCCAAACTCGACCGATCCTCGAAACAACCATTGAACTCGATTCCTCGGCCCATTGCGAAGGTATTATTATATTGGTTCGACCACGGTAGTCGCGCTGGTTTTCGAGATAATCGCGAATAACTCCAATCGATCCGGAAAAATTTCAAAGTCCCGACGGATTTCAGAGTCCTCCGGCACTATCGTCCGAAGCCAAACTCGACCGATCCTCGAAACAACCATTGAACTCGATTCCTCGGCCCATTGCGAAGGTATTACTATAATGGTTCGACCACGGTAGTCGCGCTGGTTTTCGAGATAATCGCGAATAACTCCAATCGCTCCGGAAAAATTTCAAAGTCCCGCGATATAATTTTGGAATGTCGTTTGTGACCGAGTATGTGTCGTGGTAATGTTCGCGGCGAATGTGTATAATAATTCGTTTAGTCGGTTTACTCTTGTCTCCGACACTGTCCGCGGCTAAGTCCGAAAGTGCCGGGCGAGCGGTCTGTTGTAGCGGCGGTTTACACCCATAAGCGCCCGTGCGTAAGGTACGGCGGCGCCGGCGTTCCGGCCGGCCGTTCGGTATCTATAAGGGAGAGCGACGGTCCGAGCGTCTCGGTCGGAGCAGCGTTGGGCGCGTGGCTATTCTACGACCTCGGTCGAGAAGCAGTCACCGCTCCTCGAGATTCTGTCTCGACTGTTCTTGCCGTGTTGCGTTTCGGATTTCTCCACACAGCATAACCACGGGTCGGTGTCTAAGACCGAATGGCCCTTATGTGGTGAGCGTCCAAAAGTGACGTTGGTGACACATATGCAATTCTGTGTATGCTTGTACGAAATCATGCATTCAACTCTTTATCCACGCAGATGGACGATTTGAACTTAACAAAACGCTAAGTAAGGCTAGCGTCCGGGTATATTATAAAGTATCGAACTAAATGTTCGAACTTTGAAAGAGGAAGAAAGTAGATACAAACCCAAGAGGTGTCAGATCTCGATATGCCTAGCGCGCACATTACGTCCCAACTCGTTATGCCCAGCATGGCACGATTCGCGCTTTCCCGTTTGCTCAGCATGCACTTGTCCGCGCTATTACGTACATGACCAGCGTGAATGTTACGCGCTTTGTCGATTTGTCCAGCGTGTAGTGGTCCGTGCTTATAGGGTTGATGCTAGCGTGTCCGTGTACTCCGTGCTTCCCGATGGATGGTGCGGGACGCGTGATTTACGCGCTTTATCGAGCATCCGATGCCATCCTTATTTATAAGGGAAATTTAATGAATTTTGTCCGAGATCTTTCTGTGAACGTATATAAAAGGCACATATCCGATTAACATTAGTCCGTGGAATAATCGAAACGATATGATGTCCGAGTATAATAATAGCGTCTCTAGTGGAGAAAATCCTACAGAGGAGAGAGACGAGGAGGCGGGCACATATCCGAGATAGAATTGGTGGAACAAATCGAGGATATGATGTCTAAAACTGCTGCACACTGATGTTGTGCAAGTTTTATAAAATTTAACATGGGGCATCGTCGATCCGTCTCTAAAAGAGAGGACGACGCGATGAGAACAGAAAGAACACAAAAGTGTGTGAATTCGAATAGAGAGGGAAGCTTCGCGAAGCTCCCTGGTTGATCCTGCCAGTAGTCATATGCTTGTCTCAAAGATTAAGCCATGCATGTCTCAGTACATACCGAATTAAGGTGAAACCGCGAATGGCTCATTAAATCAGTTATGGTTCCTTAGATCGTACCCACATTTACTTGGATAACTGTGGTAATTCTAGAGCTAATACATGCAAAACAGAGTTCCGACCAGAGATGGAAGGAACGCTTTTATTAGATCAAAACCAATCGGTGGCGGATGGTTCGCCTTCCGTCCCATCGTTTGCTTTGGTGACTCTGAATAACTTTGTGCTGATCGCATGGTCATCTAGCACCGGCGACGCATCTTTCAAATGTCTGCCTTATCAACTGTCGATGGTAGGTTCTGCGCCTACCATGGTTGTAACGGGTAACGGGGACTCAGGGTTCGATTCCGTAGAGGGAGCCTGAGAAACGGCTACCACATCCAAGGAAGGCAGCAGGCGCGCAAATTACCCACTCCCGGCACGGGGAGGTAGTGACGAAAAATAACGATACGGGACTCATCCGAGGCCCCGTAATCGGAATGAGTACACTTTAAATCCTTTAACAAGGATCCATTCGAGGGCAAGTCTGGTGCCAGCAGCCGCGATAATTCCAGCTCCAATAGCGTATATTAAAGTTGTTGCGGTTAAAAAGCTCGTAGTTGAATCTGTGTGTCACAGTGTCGGTTCACCGCTCGCGGTGTTTAACTGGCATTATGTGGTACGTCCTACCGGTGGGCTTAGCTCTTCACGGGGCGGTCCAACTAATATCCCATCGCGGTGCTCTTCACTGAGTGTCGAGGTGGGCCGGTACGTTTACTTTGAACAAATTAGAGTGCTCAAAGCAGGCTACCTTCGCCTGAATACTGTGTGCATGGAATAATGGAATAGGACCTCGGTTCTATTTTGTTGGTTTTCGGAACCCCGAGGTAATGATTAATAGGGACAGATGGGGGCATTCGTATTGCGACGTTAGAGGTGAAATTCTTGGATCGTCGCAAGACGGACAGAAGCGAAAGCATTTGCCAAAAATGTTTTCATTAATCAAGAACGAAAGTTAGAGGTTCGAAGGCGATCAGATACCGCCCTAGTTCTAACCATAAACGATGCCAGCTAGCGATCCGCCGAAGTTCCTCCGATGACTCGGCGGGCAGCTTCCGGGAAACCAAAGCTTTTGGGTTCCGGGGGAAGTATGGTTGCAAAGCTGAAACTTAAAGGAATTGACGGAAGGGCACCACCAGGAGTGGAGCCTGCGGCTTAATTTGACTCAACACGGGAAACCTCACCAGGCCCGGACACCGGAAGGATTGACAGATTTATAGCTCTTTCTTGATTCGGTGGGTGGTGGTGCATGGCCGTTCTTAGTTGGTGGAGCGATTTGTCTGGTTAATTCCGATAACGAACGAGACTCTAGCCTGCTAAATAGACGTAACTTATGGTATCACGAAGGTCCCCGACTTCGGTCGGTGGGTTTTTACTACCAACGTACAAACAAATCTTCTTAGAGGGACAGGCGACTTCTAGCCGCACGAGATTGAGCAATAACAGGTCTGTGATGCCCTTAGATGTTCTGGGCCGCACGCGCGCTACACTGAAGGAAGCAGCGTGTTTTCCCTGGCCGAAAGGCCCGGGTAACCCGCTGAACCTCCTTCGTGCTAGGGATTGGGGCTTGCAATTATTCCCCATGAACGAGGAATTCCCAGTAAGCGCGAGTCATAAGCTCGCGTTGATTACGTCCCTGCCCTTTGTACATACCGCCCGTCGCTACTACCGATTGAATGATTTAGTGAGGTCTTCGGACTGGTGCGCGGCAATGTCTCGGCATTGCCGATGTTGCCGGGAAGATGACCAAACTTGATCATTTAGAGGAAGTAAAAGTCGTAACAAGGTTTCCGTAGGTGAACCTGCGGAAGGATCATTAACAAGGCTCAAAGAGCAAAAAGCAGAAAGCTTAAAACCGTAACTATGCAAAAACACTATATAAATGCGGATGCATTTATATAAACAGATACCAAAAACTAAATGTGAATGCATTTAAACAGATACCAAAAACTAAATGCGAATGCATTTAATAAACAGATACCAAAAACTAAATGCGAATGCGTTTAAACAGATACCAAAAACTAAATGCGAATGCGTTTACACAGATACCAAAAACTAAATGCGAATGCGTTTACACAGATACCAACGACTAAATGCGATTGCATTTAGCAACGCCGTGGCACGGCTTACGTGGGGAGGTCGCTACAGACGGAGAACCTGGTTTCTCACCGCGATGCTCCCGTCCGCTGCCATCGGTGAAGCGCAAAGAGAGAGAGAGAGCAGCAAGCAAGCAAACGCTCCAGACCGCCAGACGCGCCCCTCTTTGAGAACGGGAAGACGATAATAATACGAACGCAATCACGAGTGCGCTCGCGCGAGGTTTCTCGAGAGACCGTCGTTAACTGGATCGGGAAGAACCAAGACCCCGTCGTTGCGATCGTGTTCTCTCTAGGTAACCCGCCGCCTCGTCGATTCGCGTAAACCCTCGTATCGGAGGCGTTTGCCCGTGTCTGTGCGTGTTTGTCTGCGCGAGCTTGTAGATGCTCGTATCGAGAAAGGAGTCACTCGCGACCCAAGACAGGGAGGAAAACACACCACAAGCGCTCCGAGTGGTGGTGGTGGTGGTGGTGGTTAATTGAGAGAAGAGAGAGCAGGAACGAGCCGCCGTCGAAGCCTCGGCTTCGCGACGTTTTTCTCTCTTTCTCTCGACGACGCTTCTTCCACTCGCATCCCGCTTCCTTAGTTTTGGTCGCGCGCTCCGAAGAGTCCTGTGACGGACACTCTCCTCGGAGAGGATCCGGGTAACCTAGGGGTTGCGGCGCTCTTACCATCCATCGCGTCGAGGTGCATCCCGAGTATCATCGCTCGCTTCTTAATCGCGTGCCCCGTTAGCAAAATGAAAGGGACCGGCTGTGAAGCTTCGATAGCGAAAGTCCGATTGGACCGATCGAAGCCGGCCGTGCGTCCGCTTTCGGGCGACTACGACGATAGAGAGAGAGAGAGCGTGTAAGTAGAAGAGGATGCTGCCGCGTACGGTGGTCTGGGCCCCCGCCTCCGTGTACACGCAATTACAAAGGGTCTCGTACCCAACCGCCGTGTACCTCGATGGTTTTTAAATGAATAATATACGCTCGGCCGTCGGACGTGTCGCGCGGTGTTTCCGCCGCGGTACGTTTCGACGGTGTTCCCGTCCTGGACACAAATCACACACAGTGTCGTCAACGCTGGCGACGCCCGGACGAACCTCCTTCGCGCGCTGGTTGGAGGCGCACGGGCCTCGGCTTCACCCGAACCGAGAACAAAGATAAAATTACGAACATATTTAATAAAACACGATTACCCTGAACGGTGGATCACTTGGCTCGTGGGTCGATGAAGAACGCAGCTAATTGCGCGTCAACGTGTGAACTGCAGGACACATGAACATCGACATTTCGAACGCACATTGCGGTCCACGGATACAATTCCTGGACCACGCCTGGCTGAGGGTCGTTATCACGTACAAAAGACTGCTTGCGTCGGATCTCTGCGTATTCACATCCTCGCCGTCCCGCGTTTCCGACGATGTAACGCGTTTCGGAGTCGGGTCGAATGATACACGCGAGATACGCGACGTACGAGCGAAAGTTGGGTCGTTCGTCGGCGTTTGCAACGGGCTCGCTTGAGAATCGTGAAGCGTGTGTACTCTCTCCGGTGCGAGAACCAGAAAGAGAGAGGCGAGAATGTGATGAATGATCGTTTGGGGACTCGCGTGCGTGCTTACACGGCGTTGTGCGTCGTTGCTTTATAACGACCGCCCGTGTGCTGCACCGCTCCCCTTGGATCACACACAGCGGCCTCTCCGCTCGCACTGGTGTGTAGAATATGCCTTCACGTTCCGCGCGAGATCTTTTACCGTGCTCCCGACGTCGCCTGAAATGAAAAATTTGTCCCGAGAAAGAGAGACCCAAAAAAGAGCGAGATGATAGAGAGATAGAGCGCGGAGTGCGCGCGGCATACGTGCGCGCCGATCTATATCGTCGCGTTCACGCGGCCCCAGGGATTTTAAAAAGAGAGAAGAGGGTCGTCGTTTTGACAGTGAGAGTGAAAAGTCACAATCTATACATCGAGGGCACAACAACACATACTCGTTCTTCGGGACGCCGTGAAGATCCACAAGGATGGTGTACATGAATGGAGAGGCGCCTGTGCGGGATGATAAATAAAAAAACCACTCGTTAACATGATCGGGTCGATTTATTTCCCCGTCGTTGCGCGTGGCCTCGCCTAGCCCTCTCGTCATTCCCTCCCTATGGCCACGTTCCGTCGACACACAGAGAGTGTAGTTTGTATGCGCCAAACATCCGATGAGAAGAGAAGTGGTTGCGCTCCACGCCGTCGTTTAAAACGTTTCTGTACCCAGTTTCTCTGAATCCTCGTTGGCGCGGCTGCGTGAATTTGAACTTTGACGAACCGAAAGGCGCCGATGCCGCGAAAGGTGTGTAAGGAAAGACTCTCACTTCGTAGAATTGAAGAGAACGAGTTTCCCCGATCGCCCCATGTCTTTGTCGCGTTGTTGGTCGATCGTATACGAGAGCCGCGGGTCTCGCCGGTCGTTCAGTCCACGGAAGAAAAGCTTATTTTTCCACGGTTCCCTCTGCTGCGAGTCACTGCTCGCGGCGTGAAGGGATAGCGGAATCTCAAAGCTGATAATAGCGGACGAACGTTAAAGTAAAAACCGGTGGTCGTTCCGCGAGAGTCTCTGATCGAATCGACGATGCGCGACGAAAAGACACTTTGGTGAGGCGCAAATAGAGGTAGGGGTGAACTCTATAATTCTCTCTCGATTAGAGAAGAAGAGAGATAGTCCAATGTACCTTTTCTCTGAAAAAATCATGCGATGGCACCTCTGGATACTACACGAGATCGATGATCACCATCATCGACACGACAATATCCAAAAGAGGGATCATGATTCATATACCGGAGGCGCGCCGCGCGCTTCTCCAAAATATCTTCTCTCTCTACTTGGCGGTCTCGGTTTTTTTTCTCTGATGACACATTTGTATAATATATAACGATTGACGACCTCAGAGTAGGCGAGATTACCCGCTGAATTTAAGCATATTACTAAGCGGAGGAAAAGAAACTAACAAGGATTTCCTTAGTAGCGGCGAGCGAACAGGAATTAGCCCAGCACTGAATCCCGCGGTTCCGCCGCAGGGAATTGTAGTGTTCAGGAGGATCCGTTTATCCCGTGACGTCGCACCGCGTCCAAGTCCATCTTGAATGGGGCCACTTACCCGGAGAGGGTGCCAGGCCCGTAGCGACCGGTACGCGTTTCGGGAGGATCTCTCCATAGAGTCGGGTTGCTTGAGAGTGCAACCCTAAGTGGGTGGTAAACTCCATCTAAGGCTAAATACAACCACGAGACCGATAGCGAACAAGTACCGTGAGGGAAAGTTGAAAAGAACTTTGAAGAGAGAGTTCAAGAGTACGTGAAACCGTTCAGGGGTAAACCTGAGAAACCCAAAAGATCGAATGGGGAGATTCATCGTCGACGAGGCTGGCTCCCGTCGGTGCGCGATACTCCGGATGGACCTTCGTGGTTCCATTAACGAGGGTACACCACCGGCGGCGAATGTTCCGGCCACGTAGTCGTGCACTTCTCCCCTAGTAGAACGTCGCGACCCGTTGCGTGTCGGTCTACGGCCCGAGCGGTTGCCTGTTTCGTTGCTCCCAGAGCACGCGACAGACCCTCGGCCGCCTAGCCGGCTGCGCGACGGTACTCTGAGACGGTATCGGGCCGCAACCAATCCATTTTCGAATGTGTGTGCGTCAGGCCCGCCGCAAGCCCGGTCAGTTCTTACCCGGAGGCCTGGCCAGCTGTTAGCAGGCGGTGTCCTTGGACTGGGCCAAGCTTCGAATTACCGGTCGGCGACGCTACTGCTTTGGGTACTCTCAGGACCCGTCTTGAAACACGGACCAAGGAGTCTAACATGTGCGCGTGTCATTGGGAGAAAGAAACCTAAAGGCGGAATGAAAGTGAAGGTCGACCTTTGCGTCGACCGAGGGAGGATCGGCCGCGTTACGATGCGGCCTCGCACTCCCGGGGCGTCTCGTTCTCATTGCGAGAAGAGGCGCACCTAGAGCGTACACGTTGGGACCCGAAAGATGGTGAACTATGCCTGGTCAGGACGAAGTCAGGGGAAACCCTGATGGAGGTCCGTAGCGATTCTGACGTGCAAATCGATCGTCGGAACTGGGTATAGGGGCGAAAGACTAATCGAACCATCTAGTAGCTGGTTCCCTCCGAAGTTTCCCTCAGGATAGCTGGCACTCGCTCGTTCCTACGCGAACGTGTGCGAGTTTCATCTGGTAAAGCGAATGATTAGAGGCCTTGGGGCCGAAACGACCTCAACCTATTCTCAAACTTTAAATGGGTGAGATCTCTGGCTTGCTTGGATCATGAAGCCACGAGATTATATTGAATCAGAGTGCCAAGTGGGCCAATTTTGGTAAGCAGAACTGGCGCTGTGGGATGAACCAAACGCAGAGTTAAGGCGCCTAAGTCGACGCTTATGGGATACCATGAAAGGCGTTGGTTGCTTAAGACAGCAGGACGGTGGCCATGGAAGTCGGAATCCGCTAAGGAGTGTGTAACAACTCACCTGCCGAAGCAACTAGCCCTGAAAATGGATGGCGCTGAAGCGTCGCGCCTATACTCCGCCGTCAGCGGCAAGTGGGGAGGGACGTGCCACCCGCTCGCGGGTGACCGTCCTCCATGAAGCCCTGACGAGTAGGAGGGTCGCGGCGGTGTGCGCGGAAGGGTCTGGGCGTGAGCCTGCCTGGAGCCACCGTCGGTGCAGATCTTGGTGGTAGTAGCAAATACTCCAGCGAGGCCCTGGAGGACTGACGTGGAGAAGGGTTTCGTGTGAACAGCCGTTGCACACGAGTCAGTCGATCCTAAGCCCTAAGAGAAATCCTATGCAGATGTGGTGTCCTAAAACAGTTTTTTTTGAGACACACACCCGTTGGGCGAAAGGGAATCCGGTTCCTATTCCGGAACCCGGTAGCGGAACCGCAAACCATTCGGGCCCTCGTAAGAGTGTTCGTCGGGGTAACCCAAAATGACCTGGAGACGCCGTCGGGAGATCCGGGAAGAGTTTTCTTTTCTGTATAAGCGTTCGAGTTCCCTGGAAACCTCTAGCAGGGAGATAGGGTTTGGAACGCGAAGAGCACCGCAGTTGCGGCGGTGTCCGGATCTTCCCCTCGGACCTTGAAAATCCAGGAGAGGGCCACGTGGAGGTGTCGCGCCGGTTCGTACCCATATCCGCAGCAGGTCTCCAAGGTAAAGAGCCTCTAGTCGATAGATTAATGTAGGTAAGGGAAGTCGGCAAATTGGATCCGTAACTTCGGAATAAGGATTGGCTCTGAGGAGCGGGGCGTGTCGGGCTTGGTTGGGAAACGGGTTTGGTTGACGAGCCGGGCCTGGGTGAGGTGAACGGTCGGGATTTCGGTCTCGCATCCGGGATCCGAGCTCGGTCCCGTGCCATCGCCTCCCGCGGATCTTCCTTGCTGCGAGGCTTCCGTGTCGGTTTCACCGTCGTGGTCGTCCTCTTCGGCCGCCATTCAACGCTCAGCTCAGAACTGGCACGGACTAGGGGAATCCGACTGTCTAATTAAAACAAAGCATTGCGATGGCCCCCGAGGGTGTTGACGCAATGTGATTTCTGCCCAGTGCTCTGAATGTCAACGTGAAGAAATTCAAAAAAGCGCGGGTAAACGGCGGGAGTAACTATGACTCTCTTAAGGATTCCTACAAATGCGGCGGTCCAACTGTCGAGCCGTAAACAACGTAGAGTCGACTATGGGCGAGTGCAGAAGACCTGGAGGAAAAATCCGAGACGAGCCTATGATGCCGTAATGAGCGGTTCCAGCGCTAACCAGTCCCTCCCCAAGGAAGTGATGGTCCCATATTGGGAGGCTATCATGACTGGTGCACGCGACGTCTCTCCTCCACGCACTCCCCAAGATGAGCCGATCTATGAGTTGTGGGCCCCTGTGACTCCCGACGAGGTGCAACGAGGCCTTCCGGAGAAAACAACGGCGCCGGGCCCTGACGGCCTGTCTGCACGGATTCTCCATAGGGTTCCCTTGGAAATCCTGACACGAATTTATAACCTGGTGTTATGGTGTCGCAGACTCCCTCTCCAACTCAGGGCCGCCAGGACGGTGCTCATCCCGAAAACGCCTTCTCCAGTGAATCCGTCCGATTTTCGGCCCATTACTGTCCCCTCGGTTCTCGTTCGAGGACTACATAAGATCCTAGCAGGGCGCATGGGGCGACTAATCGGGCTGGATGAGAGGCAGAGGGCCTTTCGTACCTCGGACGGGTGCGCGGACAATATTTTCCTTCTCGACCTTTTGTTGCGGCATCACCACGCTCGCCATAAGCCGCTGCATATTGCGTCCATTGATGTGGCGAAGGCATTTGACACTGTGTCCCACCGTTCAATTCTCCAGACTCTGGAGGCCAGGGGATGTCCTGGGCCAATGTTGAGATATATGGAGGCTGTCTACGCTGATGCTCAAACGACTATTGTCGCTGGCGGATGGCAGTCGCATGCTATTCACCCGAAGCATGGTGTGAGACAAGGTGATCCCATGTCTCCTTATGTCTTTAACATGGTCCTTGACAGGCTCCTGAAGAGTCTTCCCCAGGATATCGGGGCAGATATTGACGGCGTCCGGGTTGCGGCGTCGGCCTTCGCCGACGACCTCATTCTGGCTGCCTCCACGCCGACTGGACTTCAGCAGTTACTCGACTGTGCGCAGAACTTCCTCGCGGGGTGTGGCATGACCATCAATGCCGGAAAATCCTTCACGATTAGCCTCGGAACTGTCCCGCATCTGAAGAAAACCACCGTAGACCCAGGGAACTTCAGCCTGGAAGGACAAAAGTTGGCATCGATGAAGAGGTCTGATACGTGGACATACTTAGGAGTCCCGTTTACCCCCGAGGGACGTCTGCGCTCGAATCTGGAGTACCGAGTGGCTGCTGCACTGCAGAAGATCTCGAAGGCACCCTTGAAGCCGCAGCAGAGGTTGTTTGCATTACGGACGTACCTGCTGCCGGGTGTCTACCATGTCGGGTCGTTGGGGGACGTCAGACTGGGGACGCTCAATCGATGTGACCGTGCGGTGCGAGCAGCGGTGAGACGGTGGTTGGACCTGCCGCACGACACCCCTATGGCGTACTTTCACGCCAACGTCGATTTCGGAGGACTGGGTATTCCGTCACTCAGATGGTCCATTCCCAGAATTCGGCTAAACCGCCTGGAGCAACTATCGCTGTCTTCCAACGCGGCGGCTGCGCTGCCCGGAAGTTATCTGCTAGTCGAGATCGGGAGGGTACGGCAACGCCTTAATGACCATGGCGTGTCTATTGACTCTCCAGTGAAGGAAGCACGACGGTGGAGGGATGCCCTTTATCGGAGTGTCGACGGCAGTGCCCTTAAAGAATCGAAAAGGGTCCGGGGACAGCATAAATGGGTCGCCGAGGGTACCCGCTTCTTGTCTGGAAGGGACTTTGTCCGGACCAGCAAGTTGCGCATCAACACCCTACCAACAAGGTCTCGCACATCCAGAGGCCGGAGGCAGGATAGGCAGTGTAGGGCGGGCTGCACCGTCCCGGAGACACTGAACCATGTGCTACAACAGTGCCATCGTACGCATGATGCTCGGATTAAGCGGCATAATGCGATAGTAGCATATGTGGCCCGGAGCCTCGAACAGCAAGGCTTCGAGGTGCAGCGTGAACCGACCTTCCAAACTGACGTTGGAGTACGGAAGCCAGATCTGGTCGCCAGCAAGAATAGCAGATGCATCGTCCTCGACGCGCAAGTAGTAAGCGAGCAATCGATACTCGACTTGGCGCATAAGAGCAAAGTCGAGTACTACGCCGGAAATGACAGCTTACGAGGACGAATTGCATCTGGCTGTGACGCAGAGACAGTAACCTTCCACTCGGCCACCTTGTCGTGGAGGGGACTGTGGAGTGCTAAGTCCGCGCGGGATCTCCTCGAGGCCGGGATCATAGGGAGAAAAGACCTGAAGGTGGTTTCAACGCGCGTCTTGATCGGAGGAGTAGCAGCCTGGGGAATTTTCAACCGCAGAACAACTATGCGGCATGACCGGCGGGGAGTCGGGTGAGCGAACTGCTGGGGTATACAGGGTGTCCCAAAAATGCTGCGGTTCCTTGAAGGGGGTTATTCAGGGGGTGATTGCAAACAACTATTTCCTTTGCGAAAATTCTCTCCGAGGCTTCGTTAACGAGATATTAACAAAAAGCACCGACCAATCAGAGCGCGCGCCTTCCGTCCGAGCTCCCGCGGTAGCGTTGGCTACGCGGTAGGCGACTGCGCTTGTACTACGAACGTACGAACAAGCAAGTCGGCATGCAAACCGCGTTACACATTTTTTTTAAAAGTATAATCTTAAATAAGAATTATTTGAAGTGAGAGGATAAGAAGTATGTAAATTTCGATTTTAAATAAGGCATAAACGAAAAGGTAATGTAGCAGAAAATGTACGACATGTGATCGTAATTCGTTATTGACGTAAAAATCCGTAGTTTAATAACGGCCAACACAACTAAATTTAAACAATAATATTAGGTGTATGAATAAATTTTTTCCGACTGGATTTACATAATCAGTACAAAGGTACTGAATTTCTATCGCGGTGGTATTCATAAGCTGCCAGAAAAATGGCAAAAGGTAATGAACAATAATGGAAATTATGTCGACGATTGAATTGTTTTCATATTTTTTTAAATCGAACTGTTATTGTACCCTAAAATCGGAAAGAATTTATTTCTACACCTAATAATCACCAATAAATTAAATAAAACTCACCCATTCGGACATTCCTTTCCTTCCTTTTCGGAAACCTGTGTCACTGGGTCACTGTACCGATTCTGGTCATCGGTGGACGAAAAGATTTATGGTAGGGTAGCGCCCAGTGCTCAGCTGATCGCAGGTATTCGCAGGACACCACCCGAAAGTAAGGGTCGCAACGTCAAGTGCGTCCGGGTTAATGTATCTAATATTCACTTCACTGCACTGATACTAACACTGATCACATAATTTATTTTCTACGGAACGTGTTGTTCCTACGTTCCACTGTCAACGCTCGCACGGTAGCACTCGCGTCCCCGTCGTTCCGCGCGTACACCCAGAACATAGCGTAATACTCTTCGACGGAGTACATTTCTGGGCCGAGATTACTAGCTGACTGACAGGATTTTTTCCCAAACAACTTCCTCTACCCCCAAGTAGTTTCTCTCGTCCTATTATGAGTTTACTCCCACCAGGACAAGAGGCTTTAGGTAAAAAGAAGCCAGCACATTTTCGAAACACACGTGTTTTGCAGAAGTGCAAGGAACGAACCATCTTACACTTTCACAAAAGCCCGCGCTCCGTCCTTCTACTGCCAATGTACCCATTGCTTCGAGATAGAAAACAGACACCACGTGTATCGGTTGGAAAGGGTCCGAAGGGAAGACAAGCAGAAAGTCTTCGAGTTGCTATAAAGAAGAAAATTCACGTCTGCTACGAGGCGGAACCAATTAAGTCATAAATTATCCGAAACTGTAGGAAACCGTTCTCTAGCGCCGACTTGCGGGACAATACGGTCATAAACCGCGACCCTGACGAAATGGTCTGGCTGATCAGTCTGATTAATTTTGGAGAACTAGAAATTACAAAGTATTATCCAGCATCAATACGTCTCGCGGAGAGACTCATGAAAAGAAGGGTAGTCCGCTGACTGCGCGTAGTCCCGCCTGCTTCGTCCTACCCTCAAATTAAAGACGGATCCCTTATCTCTCGAGTATAAACACGCGCTCGAATTTCAAAACGCAAGCACGCGTCGACGTATTCGGTGCGAGGGACTGGGGGCTTGAAGTCCCATTGGCCGCAAACTAACCAATCGGGCCTGCTTATCTCTCGTGTCTAAACACGCGCTCGGATTTCAAAACAAAAGCACGAGTCGACGTATTCGGTGCGAGAGAAGGTGGGCCTTGGGGAGGAGATATTGCTGTGAAGAGGGCCTCTTCAGGACAGTGGCCATTTGGGGGGATGCAGGGCAGATTGGTTAGTTTGTGGCCAATCGGACCTGCTTATCTCTCGTGTCTAAACAGGCGCTCGAATTTCAAAACCAAAGCACGAGTCGACGTATTCCATGCGAGAGAAGGTGGGCCTTGGGGAGGAGATATTGCTGTGAAGAGGGCCTCTTCAGGACAGTGGCCATTTGCGAGGGATGCAGGGCCAATCGGGCCTCAAGCCCACAGTCTCTCGCACCGAATACGACGACTCGTGCTTTTGTTTTGAAATCCAAGCTCGTGTTTAGACACGAGAGATAAGCAGGCCCGATTGGTTAGTTTGCGGCCAATGGGACTTCAAGCCCGCAGTCTCTCGCACGGAATACGTCGACGCGTGCTTTTGTTTTGACACGAGAGATAAGCAGGCCCAATTGGCTAGTTTGGGACCAATCGAACTTCGGGCCCACCTTCTCTCGCACGGAATACGTCGACGCGTGCTTTTGTTTTGAAATTCGAACGCGTGTTTAGACACGAGAGATAAGTGATCTGTTTCGAATTTGTAGGGTGGACGACGCAGGCGGGACTACGCGCAGTCAGCGGACTACCCCTTTTCTTCCTGTCTCTCTCCGCGAGGTGTATTGATGTTGAATAATACTTTTTAAATTATAGATCCCCAAAATTAATCAGACTGATCGGCCAGAGCATTTCATCAGGGTCGCGGTTTATGACCGTATTGTCTCGCTAGTCGGCGGTAGAGAATGGTTTCCTACAGTTTCGGATAATTTATGACTTAATTGGTTCCGCCTCGTAGCAGACGTGAATTTTCTTCTTTATAGCAACTCGAAGACTTTCTGCTTGTCTTCCCTTCGGACCCTTTCCAACCGATACACGTGGTGTCTGTTTTCTATCTCGAAGCAATGGGTACATTGGCAGTAGAAGGACGGAGCGCGGGCTTTTGTGAAAGTGTAAGATGGTTCGTTCCTTGCACTTCTGCAAAACACGTGTGTTTCGAAAATGTGCTGGCTTCTTTTTACCTAAAGCCTCTTGTCCTGGTGGGAGTAAACTCATAATAGGACGAGAGAAACTACTTGGGGGTAGAGGAAGTTGTTTGGGAAAAAATCCTGTCAGTCAGCTTGTAATCTCGGCCCAGAAATGTACTCCGTCGAAGAGTATTACGCTATGTTCTGGTTGTACGCGCGGAACGACGGGGACGCGAGTGCTACCGTGCGAGCGTTGGCAGTGGAACGTAGGAACAACACGTTCCGTAGAAAATAAATTATGTGATCAGTGTTAGTATCAGTGCAGTGAAGTGAATATTCGGTACATTAACCCGGACGCACTTGACGTTGCGACCCTTACTTTCGGGTGGTGTCCTGCGAATACCTGCGATCAGCTGAGCACTGGGCGCTACCCTACCATAAATCTTTTCGTCCACCGATGACCAGAATCGGTACAGTGACCCAGTGACACAGGTTTCCGAAAAGGAAGGAAAGGAATGTCCGAATGCGTGAGTTTTATTTAATTTATTGGTGATTATTAGGTGTAGAAATAAATTCTTTCCGATTTTAGGGTACAATAACAGTTCGATTTAAAAAATATGAAAACAACTCAATCATCGACATAATTTCCATTATTGTTCATTATGTAAATCCAGTCGGAAAGAATTTATTCATACACCTAATATTATTGTTTAAATTTAGTTGTGTTGGCCGTTATTAAACTACGGATTTTTACGTCAATAACGAATTACGATCACATGTCGTACATTTTCTGCTACATTACCTTTTCGTTTATGCCTTATTTAAAATCGAAATTTACATACTTCTTATCCTCTCACTTCAAATAATTCTTATTTAAGATTATACTTTTAAAAAAAATGTGTAACGCGGTTTGCATGCCGACTTGCTTGTTCGTACGTTCGTAGTACAAGCGCAGTCGCCTACCGCGTAGCCAACGCTACCGCGGGAGCTCGGACGGAAGGCGCGCGCTCTGATTGGTCGGTGCTTTTTGTTAATATCTCGTTAACGAAGCCTCGGAGAGAATTTTCGCAAAGGAAAAAGTTGTTTGCAATCACCCCCTGAATAACCCCCTTCAAGGAACCGCAGCATTTTTGGGACACCCTGTATATTGCGAGGACGCCGCTCGCTAACATCTTGGCCATATCTACACCCGCGATAGGTGTTGTAATAGGATGTGGCATATTCAGGCGCAATAACCAGCGAAGTAGGAGTAAATCCTTCGTTAGGGAAAAAAAAAAAAAAAAAAAAAAAAATAGCCAAATGCCTCGTCATCTAATTAGTGACGCGCATGAATGGATTAACGAGATTCCCTCTGTCCCTATCTACTGGACTTTCCAAGATGGCCGCCGTGAGTACAGACGCGTCGCGAGTCGCTCCGCAGAATACTTACTGTAAAGTGGTTTATTCTTGAGAGAAATTCATTTGGCATAGACGAAAGTGAAGTGCAAGTGATAGCGAGCAAACAGTGATAATAAACAGTGTTTTTCGTTCAGTGGATCGAATTCTACAGACCAAAATAGTGAGTGCGTCAGCTAACCTCATTTTGACCGCTTCGCAACGCCACCGTCGCGCGGGGGCTGGCGCCACTGGCGCTACCGCGGGCGATTCAAACGCCCTAAAGTGTGAAAAGTGCGACGAGTGTCACTGATGATATATAAACATACAGACTTTTAGTTAGCCTTTGCCATGGTGAAAGCAATACGACGCTGAAGCTTTTGTTCTGTACCTGTGACAGAAAGCAACACGCCGCTGGCGTCCTGAAATTTTTTTTTTTCTCTCTTTCTCCTGCGGGAGAAAGCGATACGCCGCTAGATCGGTGCAAGAGGCATGACCACGCGCCCTATAATGGGCGAAACGGCGATGGAATTCGAGCCGAGCGAAAGCTTAAAGAGGAAGCATGCAAGGAAACGGAAAGATGAATCTGTTGACACCGCAACCGAGTCTGACTTCCAGGACCCAACCCCCGACAAAACTGTAGGAACAAAAAAAAAACGCTCCGCAGTCCTCTCAAAAGAGCGGATCCACGATACCTCGGACGACGAGGCAGAGGAAATCGACTCCACGCTCAGTTCAAACGCAAGTATAATGACAGCCAAAGAGCTCGTCGAAATATGCAGCAACCTCGAAAAGGCGCCGACCACCTCAGGAATCAGGAAGGCTAAAAATAAAGCACTAGAAGTTCAAAGCATCCTCAAGAACCTGCTAGAGGAAAACAAAAGCCTGAGATCTCAAATAAATGAGAAATCAGACATGAAAGAGCGCATCAGCATCCTTGACGCGACATTGAATGGCGCTGTTGCCAAGCTATCGGAACTTAGGCAACATTTCACGGAACCTAAACAGACATACGCGCAAAAAGTTAAGGTAACGTCAAGAATCGTGCCTGCCCGAGCAATTAAACCACCGAGAAACCTGGTCACCATCTACCCAGGGGAACAGAGCACAATAGAAACGAGCGAAGAAACTAGACGATTAGTTATGGCAAGTATAACTCCGACAAAGGAGAAACTAAAAATTAGAAGCCTCCGAAATATAAATAACAACGGAGTTATAGTGGAAACGGAAACCAAGTCGGACTTGGAATTTGTGCTGCAAAACGAGAAGCTTCGCAACGCTGGCCTCAAGACAGAGCAGCCTGCAAGAAAGAAGCCAATGATGATTATCTACGGCGTCTCCAAGGAAATCACCGAGAAGGAACTGACCATGGCCATACGACAGCAAAACACTGAAAACGTCTCAAAGAGTGCCCTCGCAGAAGAGCTTGCGCTGCGCTTCAAAACCGGAGACAAGAGCAGAGACACTGTAAACTGGGTGATAGAAGTATCCCCAGCACTCAGGGAAACATTAAGGAAGAACAACCGGATCTTCATTGGCTGGCAATCGTGCCACATAAGGGACTATATCCCGGTAAGTCGCTGCTTCAAATGCCAATCGTTCGGACATATTTCGAAATTCTGCAAAGCAACCACCGATACTTGCGGACATTGTGGCAAAGATGGGCACTCTTTTAATTCCTGCCCCACCACAACACTGCCGGCGATCTGCGTAAATTGTAGACGAGCAAACAAACCCTGCAATCACTCATCCAGAGCCAAAGACTGTCCCGCTTTTAAATTCGCGGTTGAAAACTATTTAAATAAAATTGATTATGGTAACTAAGCCCCAAAACGCGACAGTACAAATGCAAAAGCTTAAAATAGCTCAAATAAATGCACAAGGTTCGAAGACCGTAATGGACGAGCTAAGACAATCAGCACACGAAAACCAGATTGATGTACTTCTGATACAAGAACCATACAGCTTTCAAAATAAAATAGTAGGTCTTGGCATGAAAACTAGAATCGTCACTGATAATAAAATCTTCGCGAAAATCAAAACTGCAGCCCGGGTAAAAGCCGCAATCGCCACCTTCAACAATAATGTAAATGTTCTAAAATTAGAGAATCTAAGCAACACGCACTTTGCCTGTGCAGAAATTAGCACAGATACAGACAGTTTCTACCTCGTTAGCGCGTATTTTCAATTCTGTGAAAAAATTGAATCATACCTGCTGCACCTAGATAAGACCCTAAAGGCTCTCAGGGGGCAGAAAGTAATCCTTTGTATCGACGCAAATGCAAACTCCACCTTATGGAACAGCAATTTTACCGACGACAGAGGGGAAGCAGTAGAAAATTTTATAGCGCAGCACGGTCTTTTCACGCACAACGAAATCTCAGAAGCATATACATTCGAAAATGCCCACGGGAAGTCAAATATAGACATAACTTTATCGACAAACCTCTGGCACAACAACATACATAACTGGGAAATACAAACAGAGGAAACAACTAGTGATCATAAAATGATCATCTTTGACATAAAAACCACCAAATCTAGCTTCAGCAAACAAAAGTCGGACCGCTTTAACATAAAAAAGGCAAACTGGGAGAAATTCGACAAAGTACTCCACGACAAAGTCAAGAACGAATTCGCCAATCCGGACTCATTTGCAAACATGTACCCCCAAGAACTTTCCGAAAGGCTCGAGAAAATAATCACTGAGACCAGTGAAAATACAATTCCGAAAAAGACCATCTTTTCGAAATCCGTTCCCTGGTGGACTACAGCACTAACCATGCTAAGAAGAGAAGTCTGCCAAACCAGGCATAGGTATCAGAAATCTAAAGACAACCCGCGCCGCCAAGAACTCAGGATGCAATACAATAAAACGCGAAACAAATATACCTCAGCCAAACGAGCAGCAAAAGTGGATAGTTGGAAAACTTTCATATCAAGGAAAGGAAATGAGGACCCATGGGGGCCTGTTTACAAAATCCAACTGAAGAAAATTAAGCTGGAGAAAGCCTGTGAAAGCTTGAACCTAGGCGAATCGCAAACGAGAACGTGGAAAACGACAATGGAAGCGCTTCTCAACAACCTAATGCCGGACGACGACGCGACCAAGGAAACACGCTGGCACACAAACATACGAGAAGAAACATTACACCCACCGGACACAGAGAACTCACCTCTCTACGGAGAACAGGAAGTTGAATCCGCCATTAGGAGCCTCCGGAATAAAAAAGCACCGGGACCAGACATGGTGGACACCGAAATAATCAAGCAAGCCTGGCCAAACATCAAAGAAATTTTAATTTCACTTTTGAACAATTGCCTTACACAGGGTGTTTTCCCCAGACAATGGAAGCAGGGCCTTATCAAAGTTCTCTTGAAAGGGGAAGATAAGGATGCAACAAATGCAAGATCTTACAGACCCATCTCCCTCCTATCGATCATGGGAAAAATACTCGAGAAATTAATTTCTAAGCAACTAAGGGACCTTTTTCACAATCACCCAGATACGTCGGACAGGCAATTTGGCTTCAAGCCCGGGGAATCCACAGAGGATGCTATAGTGAAACTA
>OZ020481.1:21733783-21758783 GCA_963971345.1 Andrena flavipes | reverse complement strand
ATATTTCTGGAACATTGTTTCGGAATATTAGAGGAATTTTTCGTGGAACGTTTCGGAGATCTTATAGGAATTTTTCGTGGAACGTTTCAGAGATCTTATAGGAATTTTTCGTGGAACGTTTCGGAGATCTTACAGGAATTTTTCGTGGAACGTTTCGGAGATCTTACAGGAATTTTTCGTGGAACGTTTCGGAGATTTTACAGGAATTTTTCGTGAAACGTTTCAGAGATGTTATAGGAATTTTTCGTGGAACGTTTCGGAGATCTTACAGGAATTTTTCGTGGAACGTTTCGGAGATCTTACAGGAATTTTTCGTGGAACGTTTCGGAGATTTTACAGGAATTTTTCGTGAAATGTTTCAGAGATCTTATAGGAATTTTTCGTGGAACGTTTCGGAGATCTTACAGGAATTTTTCGTGGAACGTTTCGGAGATCTTACAGGAATTTTTCGTGGAACGTTTCGGAGATCTTATAGGAATTTTTCGTGGAACGTTTCAGAGATCTTATAGGAATTTTTCGTGGAACGTTTCGGAGATCTTACCGGAATTTTTCGTGGAACGTTTCTGAGATCTTACAGGAATTTTTCGTGGAACGTTTCGGAGATCTTACAGGAATTTTTCGTGGAACGTTTCGGAGATCTTATAGGAATTTTTCGTGGAACGTTTCAGAGATCTTATAGGAATTTTTCGTGGAACGTTTCGGAGATCTTACCGGAATTTTTCGTGGAACGTTTCTGAGATCTTACAGGAATTTTTCGTGGAACGTTTCGGAGATCTTACAGGAATTTTTCGTGGAACGTTTCGGGAAAATTGCACGAATTATTCGTTCACCGTTTCGGGGATACTGTAGGAATTATTAAATAATTAAATTATAACATATTTTAATTTATTAAACATATTTTATTTATCTGTGAAAAAGCATAATAATAACAACAATAATATTAAAAATAATAATTATACTAATGCGTTCGCAGGGGAGGGCTGCAGTGCGTTTTCAGGGGAGGGCTGCAGTAAGTTCGCAGGGGAGGGCTGCAGTGCGTTCGCAGGGGAGGGCTGCAGTGCGTTTTCAGGGGAGGGCTGCAGTGCGTTCGCAGGGGACGGCTGCAGTGTATTTCCAGGGAAGGGACTCTCCCCGCTGCAAGACGGCTCACTTAGGTGGGCATGGTTAGCGCCCTTATTCGTGCGTACCTCTGCACGCATGATCCGTGTGTTGGTCTGGGCGAACCATTTAGATGCCGCGAGTATTATACTCGCATCGGTACATTTATGTACGCTATCCTTACATATAGCGTGTACAGCTCCTGGGAAAATACATACATTTATTTTACAATTTTAAGTGTTAAAATGAGACAAAATAATGAAATTACATACCCAGTATTAACTGCACAATGTTTGTGAATTGTGTGAATGGTTTTTTTTTTCCTGCCATGCCAGCTGTACTGTTCAGCCACAGAATTATCTATTAGCTTGCCCATAACTGTGGCTGTGGTAATCGACACGTTTCCTCCGCCGATCTTCTTCAGAAAATGAATCTATAAAATGTCATTAATAAATTATTTAAATCCTGAAAATTAGCTTCATTAAAAGCAGTGTTCATATATTGTTAATCACAGGATGCATTTAATCAATGAAAAATAGCAATCACCATTACCATTACTTTAAATAATTGTACATTTCTCATTAAAATATATATATAAATGTTTCATGCTCTCCAAAATAAAGTCAAAGTTATACAGTATATGCATTGTTACAACGAAACTGTATGAAAAGCTTTTGCTTGTAGCGCAGAAAGCAAAAAAGGGTGTCCCAAAATTGCGGGACAATCTCAAACATGCAATATCCCGATGCAAAAAGACATCGAAAAGTGCCGTGGTGGGAGGGGAGTGTTCGTGAGTGAAGTGTGCCGCTGAACGTCAACAACCCACCTTACAGTTTACACACATAGTACGGCAGCTATTGGCCACAGGGTGGGTGAACTGCTCACGGCGTCGCTCTTCGCTTTGCTCACGAGCAATCGAGAGCGCTCTTGGCCGCCGCAGCATAGTGATTCTCTAAACTCTAGACAGTGATCGGAACAACGTGTTTCGTCGCTGATTGGTTGCTGCGATTTGGAGCAAAATCGGAAGTAGACTGAGAAAGAAACTGTAAAAAAGAAAGAGACAGAAATACTGATAGAAAGAGACAGAAATACCGATAGAAAGAGATAGAGTGAACGATTAGGTTATGTTTATTTCCGGTTTTGCTCCAAATTCTGACAAATGGCGGTGGTTATACCGATCACTTCCTGGAGAATCACTACCGCAGCCTGGCTGTGCAGGCCTGCGGCGTAAAGAACTTTTCGATGTGTTTTAAGGGGTTAGGACACAGTAATGGGCCAAGAAAGCAGATGATTTTTACACGACAATAATAAGAAAAGTAAACAATCGATTAATATAAGGTTTTGTGTTTTATATTATAAACTATAAGAAAAACATATAATATTTACAAAATAGCATTTGTACGCCGAGCAATGTCTCCATTTAAAACCTCCTTTTTCCCCGGATGGCCAACTGGTGGGCCGGATTCCGGGAAATCGTATGAACTGTAACAAAAACCCCAAAAGTGTCATAAACTATAATATATTTCCTAGGCATTGACGATCCAAAATTTTAAATTTTTTAATTATTGTACAAAATATAGACAAAAAGATTCACACTCTTCTGTCGAAATTTGATCATTATTTTTCAAACATCGGCCATTTTGTCAATTTTTTCAAAAATTGAAATGTTGGATCGTCAATGCCTAGGAAATATATTATAGTTTATGACATTTTTGGGGTTTTTAATACAGTCCATCCGATTTCGCGAAATCCGGCCCACCACCAGTTGGCCATCCGGAAAAAAAGGACATTTTAAACGGAGACATTGCACGGCGTACAAATGCTATTTTGTAAATATTATATGTTTTTCTTATAGTTCGAAATATAGTGAACTAAAACACGAAACCTTATATTAATTGATTGTTTACTTTTCTTATTATCGTCGTCTGAAAATCGTCTGCTTTCTTGGCCCGTTACTGTGTCCTAACCCCTTAAGGGGGTACTGCACTGTGAACGGTCGAAAAATCAAATTATTTTTAAAGATTTTTCCTCAGTAAATACAACATATAATGAAATAAATTTTTTTGATATTTATTAAGCTACTCTTATATTATACCAAAAAAATTAAAAAGAATATTTTCAATGTGTGTTACTTGTTTTTTTACAGCGTCAATATGGCACTTAAACAAAAACAGTGTGTTCGTGGTGCAGGTGATTTCCCGACTTGAGCTTATCCGAAACAAAAAATTCGAAAAGATTCTTAATCTGTATGAGTGTCGCTATCGTCCGTACCTCAATTAACAATTTTTATTGAAAAATAACCGAGATTTTTCTCGGGGAACATTTAAGAAACACCATTTTGGGGAACTTTTTCCTTCAAACAGGCGCCATTTTGTTATTTTTCAATAAAAATTGTTAATTGAGGTACGGACGATAGCGACACTTATACAGATTAAGAATCTTTTCGAATTTTTTGTTTCGGATAAGCCCAATTCGGGAAATCACCTGCACCACGAACACACTGTTTTTGTTTAAGTGCCATATTGACGCTGTAAAAAAACAAGTAACACACATTGAAAATATTCTTTTTAATTTTTTTGGTATAATATAAGAGTAGCTTAATAAATATCAAAAAAATTTATTTCATTATATGTTGTATTTACTGAGAAAAAAATCTTTAAAAATAGTTTGATTTTTCGACCGTTCACAGTGGAGTACCCCCTTAACATCGGGATATTGCATGTTCCGGATTGCCTCGCAATTTTGACCCGTATGTGCAAGAAAATCCCATCGCCGTACAATAGTAAAAGTGCAGTGCAATGCATTTTAGAAACTACAGGCATGTTGCTATTGTTTACAATACTCAAGTACTTCTCTTTAGTTAATCCATATCTTCACATGACTGCAATGTAGTAAGACAAACTAGCTGCTCAATATAAAAATAATTAATGTAAAGTTAAATTTTTCACTTCATGATACACCTAGAACATTTATTATTTTTACGTGACCGGAAAACGTACCATATTATGTAAAGTCGGTCGATCATGTAATTTTAGATTAAAATTGCTCAGATCCGTTTCTGTTTTCACCGGAAGGGAGAATTCGCTGTGATGATCGAATAATCGGTCCGAATCATTTGCATTATTAGTCATGTTTAAGAGTCTCTCCTCAATTCGTTGTAATCGCTTTTGCATATCATTCATGACCTCTGATGTGTTTTTGGCCTGTCCAATCATAAATTTCTGGAAATCTGAATAAAAATAAAAGAGGTTAATTAACATATATGATTTGTTAAGAATAATCAGATTTAGTCAATATTTTACCAAATGTTGGGTAAGTTGGTTCATTCGGCTGTGACGACACCGGCGATGCCCTTAATAGCTGTCGTACGCTAGCCGGTGAAATTTGAATGGAATTTTCTTCTATAATTGACGGTAAGGTTGGGAATTCGTCTAAAATGGTGGATCTTTTGTTCGGTGTCCTTGACGGCGTGGACGAACATTTAGGCGCTGGATTGGAACACGCAATTCATCATACAATTATCACCATGCTCAGACAAATGTGCAAATGTTCATGCGGGTGTCCCAAAATTGCGTGACTTGTCGGAACATGCAATGACACATCGAAAAGTCCTTTAACGTTTTCTGATCTGGGCTTTAGTTCTCCACATATTAAAAGTTGAATATTAGCGGTACTTACAACTGGCGGGCCGCGCGAGTCAGCTGAACGCGCGGCAGCGTAGGTACGGTAAAGGACTTTTCGCTACCTGTTTACATCAGGATATAGCATGTTCAGTGAAGTCCCGCAATTTTGGGATACGCTGAATATTATTTCATTTTTATTTACATAATAAACAATGAATTAATAATATAAAAATACCGTTTTCCACATCCACTTCCGAGACACCACAATGTTTGACTTTTTTTTTTCTTTTTTTTGGGGAATTCGGCGGTTGGCATGTCTATACCGTGATCGCGTTTCCTTTCCCGTTCTTTGCTTTTGGTTGTTTGAGCTGTTTCCTCAACCACGTCTGAATCCACAATGGTGGAGGTGTCCATCGCCTTGTCACGTATTTCAGTGGCCCGCTTATATGTATCTGACACAAATAATTCATTGATACGTAACACATTAAGTTATGCATATTGAGGTTCAATTAATAGAAATAATGCTTCAATGAAAAAAATTTACCTGCTGATCCAAACCACTTGAGAATTGCCCATTTATCCCACTGATGGTGGGCATCATCCATCTCAGGTAGATCAGCTTGAATGATGACTTTGTTTAATTTGCACAAGTTCTTTACATAGCCTGGCCAAGCACTTGCAGTTTTATCTGGATTCATCCAGCAGGATGGAATCACCTGGACACCATCGGCGAATTCGACGATAGAATATTTTTTCACCATTTTTCTAACTAAAAAATAATTGAGAATTTATTAAATAAATTACCCTGCACTTAATACTAAATACTGCAGTATGACAGGTTTGTCTTTACCCTGATGTTACTCGTACTTACCGATAATGGAAGTGATTCCCACGGTATACGAAGATCACTCTGCCGATACACCACACTAACCCGCGAAAAAAACTAATAATGAAAAAAAATTAAAAAAAGAAAACACGAACTATAAAAAGTATAAAACAAAATGGAATATATTCTAGAAAACACACTAACTATAAAATATTAAAAAGTTAAAAAAATGATATATATATATTTTAAACACAAACTACTACACTACCTATAAAAAGAATAATAAAAATTGAATATATATATATATATACTTAAAAACATAGACTAACACACTAACTGTAAAAAGAATAAAAAATGGAATATATATATATTTAAAAACACACACTAACTATAAAAAGAATAATAAAAATGGAATATATGTATATTTAAAAACACAAACTAACACACTAACTATAAAAAGCCTAAGAAAAACGGAATGTATATATATAAAAGCACGAACTAATACACTAACTATAAAATATTGAAAAGTATAAAAAAAAATATATATGTTAAAATGGAAAAATGTGGTGGAAAGCTAAGATGTTTGCGATTCGACAGTTGACTTCGATCTGAGGAGCGATGGATCGCCGTTTCGAACGCGGTACGAGGGAGGGCGGAAGTCGAGTGACGTAGGAAGGAGTAGTAGAGGGGGAACAGTTTATATAGAAATAAGGTGATGTGAATTAATTAAACGAAAACTACCAAACATAATTTAATGGGACTTTTAACACGCAACATGTTATTAGGTTCGACTCCATAGCTTCTTGTAACGCTAAAAAGAGTCTATGAAAGTTGTAACGGAAGTGACGCAGGGTCGACGATTCCGAGCCGTCAATGATGCGCGAGTGAGTGAACCAAAGAGGGAGCGAGAGGGGACGGCGCTGACACACACATGACCACAACGCCTATAGGTGTTCGCCCTCTCGTAAATCGGTGTTCCTATACATAACGTTGCCTGGCAACCCTGGCACACAAAGTTACGAAAGCCAGATTTTCAGTACCAGATTACACTGTCCAACATTTAACTTTTTTCTGATTTGTAAGATTCAATAGCCGTTACTTATAGATTTTTGTGCGCTGAATACGAATCCGCACATCGTTGATCGCCATCACTCTCAGTTTTCGAGAAATTCTATTTAAAAAAAAAACAAATTTTCAACTTTTGGACATCATATGTGTTCAAACAGCAATAGTTATTCGTTTGCTTGTTTCGTCAAATTATGGTAGGAACCCTCGCGAATACAACAATCTAAGTTATTATTGAATTAAGATCATTTAAATATGTTTAAACAACGATTAAAGGGAGAAGGACACCCGAAATGCACGAATTTTTCCACATATCTTTCTGTGTATTTCAAAAAGTAAGGGTCTAGGAGAAAATCTGACTACTCCACGCGATACAGCAGACATTTTTATCCGGAAACCATTCACAGAAGTGGTATAAAAAAAAACATTTTGTTTTCAATACAGAAATGATAGAGTTGGCCAAAACGTGCGGCGCCGACAGTGGTAGTCAATGGCGGTGGGCGCCATCGTTCCCGTTGTTACCCCCGAGACTACCACTATTTATATAGAGAAAAACTATTTTCAAGTTTTACGTAAAGGGGTTTTATCCACGCATTCCCCGCTACTTAAATGCCTATAACTAAGTACAATATAGGTTGAACATTTTGGCAAATATATTTTCTTGTATGCGTGTTGTGTGTCACTGGGCGAGTTAGGGTCGTTGGTAAAACACGATGCATCACCCCGGGGCCAGCGACGCGCTCAGCAACTGAAAACGCCAATTTTATAGTTATATGACTCTTGGAAAACCCCACGTTTCCCGACCGTGAAAGCCAGGGGCGTCTTAAGCGGGGGTGCAATAGCTGCGCGGCACGTGGGCGGCTGTGCCTAGGCGACCCCTACTCACACAGGCTCGTCCCTGTATGCAAAATTAGGCACTTGCATAAGGCGTACGAATAAAAATTCAAAGTAACGAGATGAAAAACATGAAATAAATATATTATTATAATAATACTATAAAAAATTACGGTATTTGGGCAGTTCGCCTATGGCGCAAAAAAGGTTCGAGCCGGGCCTTCCGCCTACCCTCATGCGGCGTGCGATCCACCGGCCATCGCTCCTCAGATCGAAGTAAACTGTCGAAATACAAGCATATTCACCACGTTCTTTCTGTTTTTAAATATAAATTTCATTTTTTTTCTACTTTTTAATATTTTTTAGTTAGTGTTAGTTTGTGTTTTAAAATATATATTCCATTTTGTCAATCTTTTTATAGTTAGTGTGTTAGTTTGTGTTTTAAAATATATATTCCATTTTTTTCATTCTTTTTAATATTTTATAGTTAGTGTGTTTTCTAAATTATATTCCATTTTTCTTTTATACTCTTTATAGTTATTTTTTTTTACGTGTTATTTTTGTCTTTTTTCCATTGTTCTTTGAAGTTTCGCGTGTTGGTTTCTTGTATGAAACAGCGTACTTCGAGTACCGTCGAAATCACTTTCATCATCGGTAAGTGCGAGTTCCATCACAATTATATGTATATTTATGAATAAGCCAAACAAAAAAAATCGCAGAAGTGAATAAGGAAAGTGTTTTTTGTAACTAGCATAAGGGAAGTTCGGCAATCCGGAAATTCATAAAATAATGCACTTTGTGTGCATAGAGTACTTAGGTATAGAGTACTCTATTCTTGCTTGCCTCGTACGGCTTATTCACAAATATAAAAGCATACTTTTATAAAAGCACAGGGACAGGCAGTTATCAATAAATTCTCATTATTTTTAGCGAAAAAGGATAAAAGATTCTGCCATCACTGCGCGCACTACTTTTAAATTTTTGACGTGCATTGTCCAGTCCGTCCATTGCATTTCATCATCCGGTAAGTACCAGTGATGAAGTAGATCATCTGAAGCTGTATATACTTTTCAATAAATTGTTACAATTATTTTTCATTCCTGTATGTTCAGGTTATTATGGCGGACCGAAAACGTTCCAGAAAGGATTATAGTCTATGCTCTGACAGACATAAAAGGAGAATAGTCCAACAATATGTGGAACGTGTTAAAGGGCAAATCGGACAAGGCAGTGCTGCCGAATTACAAATTAATAAATTTGTTCCTACGCAATCGCATTCCTTAGAATGTGAGAATTCCGATTCAAATGGACACATATCGGACAATGGAAGAAATAGTTTGCAGGAAGATTACGAATCTTCTAATGAAATACTTACAATTAATGAAAGTGATGGAGAAGAAGAAGAAGTTGATTCATTATTAGATGAAACTAATGATTACTATCATTTTATAGAGGATAAAGACTCATCCAGTGATGAGTCAGGGAGTGATATTGACGATAATGAACCTGAGAGCCCTACGTTAAGAGTGACTTTATCTAATTGGGCCCTAACAAATAATATCACTCACAAGGCCATTAATGAATTATTGAAAATTTTTGTATCCAACAATCCGAATTGTTCATTGCCGACAGATGCCAGGACATTATTACATACTCCCCGTACAAATAATTGTACCGAAATAGAAGGGGGAGAGTATCTACACTTCGGTGTAGAAAAAATTTTGCACTGTTATGCTGAAATGTACGTTGAGGCAAAGATAAGCGTAAGTCACATCAAGCTATCGTTAAACATTGATGGTTTGCCGGTGTCGAGGGCCTCCTCCAGCAGTTTCTGGCCCATACTATTAGCAGAGGATATATTCAAGGAAATAAAGATGGTTGGGGTATACTATGGGCATGGTAAAGCAAATTCATGCAACGAGATGCTATCGCAATTCATAGACGAAATTACATTTTTTATAAATAATAGGTTCAAGTACGACAATAAGGAATTTTCTGTCACATTGTCAAAGCTTATTCTTGACGCCCCAGCAAAATCCTTTGTACTATACACAAAAGGCCATACTGAATTTTCCAGCTGCTCCAAGTGTACCATTGTTGGGAAATCAATCCAAAGAACTACATGTTTCCCATATACCGGAGTCCTTGATACACTCCGAACAGATGAAGATTTCAAACGGCAAAGTGACGAAAACTATCATAGAGGAATAAGCTCTCTTTTAAAAATTCAAAATATTGGACTAGTCACGAATGTGCCCCTAGATTATATGCACCTTGTTTGTCTGGGGGTCACGACGAAGCTGCTGTTATTATGGCTTAATGGACCACTAAACGTTAGAATTGGTGGGTCAGCCACAAATTCAATTTCGCAGAATCTAATGTTTGTGGGGAATTATGTGCCGCGTGAGTTTTCCAGGAAGCCGAGAAGTTTAACGGAGATAAAATATTGGAAGGCGACAGAATTTCGACAATTCTTGCTATACACAGGCCCTGTAGTATTAAAGCCTGTACTATCGAAACATATTTACCGTCATTTTTTAACTTTGCACGTGGCTATAACTATATTAGTTAGTCCGACTTTAATTAAGAACCAATCCAATATTACCTATGCCGAGCAGTTATTACAATATTTTGTTAAAAATTTCGCTGGATTATATGGAAAAAAATTTATTTCCCACAACGTACACAATCTTCTACATTTGTGTAATGATGTGAGAAATTTTGGGGTACTAGATAATTACAGCGCATTTCCCTACGAAAACTTTTTAGGAACGTTAAAGAAATCATTACGGAAAGCTGAAAAGCCGTTGCAGCAATTGGCGAGACGGTATGGAGAACAGGAGCGGGGATTTGTTCCCAAATCGTTACCAACATTCAAAAAATTGGTTTGTAAAGGTTCACATGACAATGGACCACTACTGCCCATTTTTCTTAATAAACCTGTCAAACAATACAAACAATTAGAAACAGAAGCATATTATATACATACCGAGGACAATCGAAACAATTGTTTCCTGTTGAAGGATGGAACGGTTATTAAAATTGTAAATATAGTAAAAATAGGAACGGGCGAGGTTTTTAATATAATAGGGCACAAACGACAAATAGCTGATCATAATTTATATAAGAAACCCTGCCCATCTTCATTCATAAAAATTTTTAGTGTTTGTGAAGAGTCAGGACGATTACATTATTGGCCAATATCTCAAATAGTATGCAAAATGTGGGTCATTAAACGAAAAGAAACACAGGACTATGTCCTACCATTGCGACATACGCACAACTAAAGGCGGAAATGTACTGTTGTAGCGAATTCACTAGTTCGCACTGACTCTGTGCTGGTGCCACAAAATGACTTGGATTGTTTGTTTCTGATAGAGACGAAGATAACTGTAATATAATAATCAAGCAATGAAAGTCATTTTCCGGCACCAGCACAGAGTCAGTGCGAAGTAGCGAATTCGTTTTCACTATCAGAACCACACTGAAGTGACCTCATGGATATCATCATCATTAAATCACAAATATTTATAACAAAAATTGCGTAACAACGACGCCACCAGAGGAGAATACCCCCTTAACAAACAATTTAATGTATGTGCTGTATACGCAGATAGCTTACAGCATCTTAAAGACGTCGTAATAAGAGACTGTAAGACGTTCACGCTTTAACACGTCGCGTCATATCTGAGTAATTGTCTGCATTAATTCTAAATATATGGGTGCGGTATATCACATGTATAATATATATATATATATATATATAAAGACTTTTGTGAGTGTGTAGGGATGAATGTGTTTGCGCGCGGTTACATATCATTTAATGATGAATGAGTGAACTTAATTCTTATTTTTTACACTGCATGTTTTACCCTTCATTTCATATTAAATGATGATATTGCTTGTAATGAAAATATTTATCTATCTACTGTACATTATAAATAAAATAATGATTTATTGACTTTAGAATAATGATGATGTTTATGTTTGTAGCTCATGTATTGTACAGAATATAATTATTATGTGGTATAAATATGGTGTGTGTTTCTGTACCCTCTACCTCACCAATGCTAGAGCAGTAATCTCTCATAATAAATAATATATACACTTATAGTACTTATAGTAATATTTCCATGTTCAGTTAACATTTTCACTAAATTTTTTTAACCAATCACTAAAAACAGATGGGGTACAATGGGTGACAGGGATACAGGCAGCAATTTGTACATCTAATACTTCTTTAAAAAAATCGTTTACTGCTGTATATACTTTTAAGGGCCTTTTACACGATGAGGCATGTATCGATACAGATCGCGATACAGGTTTTATGAAACTGGCATCTTGCTCACCAGCCAGGGTTTAAACAAATTCATAACGTATATACAGCAACAAAAGATATTTGAAAAAAGAAATATTAGATGTGCAAAGGACTGCCAGTGTCTCTACTATTGCCATATAATCTATTGTTCATAACAAAAAAACGTCCCGCGATGTCGAGTGTAAATTTAGAAGTCTGTATTATTGACGAACGTTGTAGGAACGTCACCGTGGGTCGTTCAGGCAACATTCAAACATAAAACGGATTGACGCGGAGCGTACGTGAAATGCAAACACACGGAATACAGTCTTAAATACCACAGGAAACCTCCGGGGAACATAGGCGACCATGGAAAGTATGTGATATAAATAATTAATAACATTTCTTAATTATAACTATACGGTTCAAGGAAGGTGTTAAACTGTAAACAGCAACAAAAGATATTTGTAAAAAAGAAATATTAGATGTCCAAAGTACTGCCAGTGTCTCTACTATTGCCATTTAAGACTATATTCCGTGTGTTTGCATTTCACGTACGCTCCGCCTCAATCCGTTTTATGTTTGAATGTTGCCTGAACGGCCCACGGTGACGTTCCTACAGTGTTCGCCAATAATACAGACTTCTAAATTTACACTCGACATCGCGGGACGTTTTTTTGTTATGAACAATAGATTAAATGGCAATAGTAGAGACACTGGCAGTACTTTGGACATCTATTATTTCTTTTTTACAAATATCTGTTTGGGAATGAATCAAGTTCCCCACGCCGCCACACTCACACTCGCGGCAGCACCTCGCGGACTGCTAGTCAGCGACGCGGTTCGATGGGCGAGTCGCCAAATCAATATCGATCGATGGGCGAGTCAGCAATGAACGCTGATCGATCAACCAATCAGCGCCACTCGATCAGCCAATGAGAGAGCAGCTTCGCTGCTCTAAGGGAATCGAGAAGAAGCGCAAGCGGAAGTCCGCCATTAATTCAATCTCTTTTGTGATCTCGCAAAGTAAAGACGCGTCATATTTCTTTTTGCATTTTTCGCACTCACACTCGGTTCCCAATTAATATAATTGTAGAGAACACCTCGGGGTGGACCACCGCGCGGTTAATCATCATTCAATCGCATCAATCAGTGTAAAGATTAATATAATCTAAAATCCACCACGTGTACACTCCCAATCATTGTTTTAATAAATCAAAGACAAGGTGTTATTCACCGCAAAATCAGTGCATAAAATCAACCTGTCTAAGAATCCTCCATCCCGTTAAACATTCAAACAGTTTTGTGGTCCTTCGAGCCGGAGCTTAAACAGGTTGTTAAAAATCAGTGCAAGTGAACAATCAGTGCCAGTGAAACTCAGTGTGCTCCCACGCTAGTGAACATTCCCACTCACGGAGAACATGGCCGGTGACGAGCCTACCAAAAAGACGGCGTCCTCCAGAGGCACATCACCCACGCCGCCGGCAGTCTCGGTCACTCTTCCCACAGAGGCTCTGGGGAACAGTGGCTTGGGAGAGAAGAGGGAAACAAGATCTTCTTCACCGGCGACTCTCCCATCCGAGCTGCAATTTAAGTGCGAGACGCAGCGCGATCGCATCGATGCACTGAAGGCCCTACGGGACAGCTTGCCCGACTGTGCGCCCAACGTGAGCCTTGAAGAAATCAAGGTGTACACGCAACAGGTGGACGAGATCCACAAGGCGTTTACCAAGGAGCACGCCTACTTCGAAGCGGTGTGGCCAGCGGCCCACCGCAACCATGAGTACTTCATGAGTAAGGCACACCTCACCGAGTCACAATTGTGCCTCAATATAAAACTCAAGTTGGGCAAGCTTAAGCAGGAGCTCGAGCCATTTATGGCGCCATCATCCTCCAACTCATCGGCAACGCCAGGGAAGCTCCCGGAGTTGGCACTCCCTACATTCTCGGGCAATTACCTCGAATGGCCGGCGTACAGTGAGCTATTCACAGCACTCATCGGCTCGAGTAAAACACTCACCGACATAGAGAAGCTGCAATACTTGCGGTCCAGCCTATCAGGCGAACCCGCTCAGAAGGTGGAAGCTCTGCCTCTGAAAGGGACATCGTTCACTCCAGCGTGGAAGCTCCTCAAGGAGACCTACTCTAATAAAAGGAGGCTGATACAGGCGCAATTGGACAAACTGTTCAACACTAAGCCTGTGCAGCAAAAGAGTGCTGTTGCGTTGAAGCAACTGATCTCAACGATAGATGAGGCCCAGACGTCACTCAGCACCCTCGGAGTTGCTGCGAACCTGGGTGACTGCATCCTCACCTACCAAGTGACACGCCAGCTTGACAAGCAGACGCGTGAAGCCTGGGAGACATCTGTGGGTTCAGCCACAGAATACCCCACCTTCAAGCAGGTGAAGGAGTTTGTTTCAAACAAGGTGAGGGCGTTGGAGAGTGCGGAAGCTCCGCCCTCCCAAGGCACCACCTCTGCTGCAGCCAAGCCCTCCACCAAGGCCAACACCACTCAACGGGCTTCTACACACTCAGCATATCAAGGGCCTCCCAGCCAAAGGAAGTTCGTGTGTGATTGCTGCGGTGGAGACCACTTCATCATTGCTTGCAGCAAATTCAGAGGCCTGAGCGTGCAGGAGCGACGGAAAATCGTGGCGAATAGCATGCTGTGCTATAATTGTTGTGGGCGACACTCGTCTGCAAACTGCAAGTCCCCACACAAATGTAAGCAGTGTGGAATCCAGCACCACACCATGCTCCACGTGCCGACGGCAAAAGAAGCGAACCAAGCAGCACAGTCCACTGCACAATAACTCATCGGGGCAGTCGTCAGCCCACAATCCCACTCTACGCAGCCTCACTCTACGCAGCCTCACTCTATGCAGCAACACTCTACGCAGCCTCACTCTACGCAGCTCCAATCATCGCAGCTCCAATCATCGCAGCAACAATCATCGCAGCCTCAATCATGCTGCAGAATCACGCTCCTGGCTACTGCACGAGCGCAACTCGTCACTCCCACGTCAAGTCAACAGGTTCGCATGCTTGTTGATTCTGGTTCAGAACTGACCTTCGTGAGGGAAGAGCTCCTCACACAACTCAATCTGAGACGCACTCAATCAACCATCTCCATCATTGGCATCGGAGGAAAGAAGTCCACGCAGACAAGAGGTGTCGTCCTATTAACTCTGCAATCCAACTATCGACCATTGACAATAACTCTACGAGCACACGTTCTCAGGTCAGTAACTTCAAGAATACCCTCAGTCGAGGTGCCTAATCACAACTGGCAGCATCTATCAGAACTCAAGTTGGCAGACCCTGACTTTCTTAAACCTCAATCTGTCGACATTGTCATTGGGGCGGACACCTATGGACAAATCATAAAGCCTAATATCATCAAGGGCTCTCCATCCATGCCGATAGCACAACTTTCAGTCTTTGGATGGCTCGTACTTGGACCTATTACCTCCTCGACACTCACTCAGTCATCTTATCACACGTCACTTGTACAAGAGGATGAATCGTCCGTACGTGATTTATTAGAGAAGTTTTGGATTCAAGAGGAGCTTCCGAATGACACGCAATCAAAACTCACGCCAGAGGAGCAAGAGTGCGAAGATCACTTTAGAACAACGCATACCAGGGATGCTTCAGGAAGATACATCGTACGCATTCCTCTCAAGTCACCATCCAGTTTGTTGGGAAATTCGTACCACGCAGCGCATGCATGCTTGAAACGCACACTCAACAAGTTCAAGAGAGAAGAGGAGTATCGTGAACTATATCAAGCTTTCATGTCAGAGTATGAAAAACTCAATCATATGGTAAGAGTGCCTTCAATCTCTTCTTCCAATAACACAATCTTTTACCTTCCTCATCATGGAGTACTCAAGCCTGACAGCCGAACCACCAAGCTGAGGGTTGTCTTCAATGGCTCGTGTGCAACATCTTCTGGTCACTCACTCAATGACCTCATGCACACAGGACAAAATCTTTTACTTAATATCTCGGACGTGCTGTTGTGGATTCGGCAACACCATTACATCTTCGCCACGGACATCACAAAAATGTACCGGCAAATCCAAGTCCATGAGGACGATCAAGATCTACAACGAATTCTGTGGGTGGATGAAGAAGGAAAGGAAACATCATTTAAACTCACGACGGTCACTTACGGTACGAAGGCTGCACCGTTTCTGGCTGTCCGAGCGCTGCTGCAGCTGACGGAGGACGAAGGGCATCGCTTTCCATTGGCTGTACCATCAATCACACATGCACGATACGTCGACGACATATTTGGCGGCGCTGACACAGGTGAGCAACTCATAAAAATTGCACAACAACTTAAAGACCTGTGTCACGCGGGAGGCTTTCCACTCGCCAAGTGGCATTCGACACATCCTGCATTACTCGAGGCTATTTCTCCCAATTCAAGAGCTCAAAGCTCAACAATCTTACTCGACGACTGCCATACCAAAATTCTCGGATTGCAATGGAACAGTTTGCAAGACAACTTTACATTTTCTTCAAAGCCTAATTCAACCTCAGTCCCAACGAAAAGAATCATTCTCTCAGAGGTTTCGCAAATCTTTGATCCACTCGGCTTCCTTTCTCCAGTCATAATTCGCGCGAAGATGATTTTGCAAGAGCTGTGGCTGCATAAACTCAGTTGGGACGATCCACTGCCACCTCAAGTTACATCTCGTTGGTACAACATCAGAGAAGACCTCACAAGCCTGGCCAGGCTCTCCATTCCAAGGTGGTTCAACACCTATTCAAACTCTACTGTGGAACTCCACGGATTCTCTGATGCATCACAACTCGCCATGGCAGCGGTAATCTACATTACCGTTTCATCACCGTCCACAAATCAAAAAGTGTCGACACTTGTGTGCTCCAAAACCAAGGTAGCACCCCTCAAGAAAATCACTATCCCGAGACTCGAACTCACAGCAGCAGTGATGCTGGCAAAGCTTGCCAAATATGTTCAAGCAACTCTTCAAATCAACATTGCATCTACTAATCTGTGGACGGACTCTCAAGTGGCACTTATATGGATCAACGCTCAAGCCTCACGTTGGAAGGAGTACGTTCGGAATCGTGTTTCACAAATTCAAGAACTCGTCCCTCAAGCACATTGGAGACACGTTCCAGGCACCTCGAATCCAGCTGATTGTGCATCTCGAGGCCTCACGACATCACAGCTTGAACACCATCAGCTATGGTGGACGGGACCACCATGGCTTCTGAAACCCAGTGAATCTTGGCCATCACAACCAACAATGCAGGACGACTCTAGTGAACTGGAGGCTCGTCCAGGAATCTCGACCTTACTCAACATTCAAGAAATCAAATACCACTGGGATCTTATATACAAATACTCTACATTCAACAAACTTATTCGCATTACCTCAGCTTGTTTCAGATTCATTTCAAGACTGAGGAAACTCCCTGTCATATTGCCACTCACTTCACATACACCAAAGGATTTGGAAAAGGCCCGCATCTTCTGGATCAAGGCAACTCAAGCACTCTACTTCAAGCAAGAATTCAAAGTCATCAGTTCTGGCGCAACGCTACCATCATCCCATGTCTTCAGTCGACTCACTGCGTTCATTGATGAGCAAGGAGTCATGCGAGTGGGAGGCAGACTTCATAACGCTTCCATCAATTATGAAGGTAAACACCCTGCCATCTTGCCTCGCCGTTCACGTCTGTCTGATATGATTATAGACCACTCGCATAAGCAAACTCTACATGGAGGGACTCAGCTTACACTCGCCCACGTCAGACAAACCTACTGGATCATCGGAGGTCGAGCTCCAGTGAAGACTCACATTCTTCGGTGTGTGGTGTGTGCTCGACAAAGGGGGATCCGTGCCCATCAGCTGATGGGCCAACTACCTCTTTCTAGAGTCACACCCTCACTACCATTCACCAACACTGGAATTGACTACGCTGGTCCAATCACACTCAAGACGTGGAAAGGGCGAGGAGCTAAAACACAAAAGGGCTGGATTTGCGTTTTTGTGTGCATGACGACATCAGCTGTCCATCTTGAACTGGTGACAGATTACTCATCTGAAGGATTCATCGCAACGTACAGGCGTTTCACTTCTAGAAGAGGAATTCCACATACTGTTTATTCAGATTGTGGAACAAACTTCATTGGTGCGGACGCCAACCTCAAGAGCATGTTCACTCAGGGGTCAAAACAGAATCAGCAGCTGGCTTCTCTATTCGTCAACGACAACACCACATGGTGTTTCAATCCACCTGCAGCACCTCATATGGGAGGAAAATGGGAAGCAGTGGTAAAATCCATGAAGTATCACTTAAGAAGAATTGTTCATGAAACTCTGCTTACTTACGAAGAGTTCAGCACGCTTCTCACTCAAATTGAAGCCATGTTAAACTCACGATTCTGAAGATATTTCAACACTTACACCAGCACATTTCCTCGTCGGGAAACCTCTATCAACTTTGCCGGAGCCATCTGTGGAACACTCGTCACTCTCCCCATCAGCCAGATGGCAATTCATCCAGAAGAAAATGCAGCAGTTCTGGTCGCAATGGTCAACGCACTATTTGCAACGTCAGCAAGCTATCTCCAAGTGGCATCACCCATCCAATGACATCAAGGTCGGGTCATTGGTATTAATCACCGATGAGCGATTTCCTCCGAGCAAGTGGCCACTTGCTCGTGTAATCACTCTGCATCCTGGGAAGGATGGACTCACGAGAGTCGTGACCATCAAGACAGCAACCACCACTCTAATCAGGCCAATCGCAAAGTTGGCAGTTTTGCCTGTTTCAGGTTAACCTCATCAACTCTGTTGCTGAATGCGGGAGGAATGTTTGGGAATGAATCAAGTTCCCCACGCCGCCACACTCACACTCGCGGCAGCACCTCGCGGACTGCTAGTCAGCGACGCGGTTCGATGGGCGAGTCGCCAAATCAATATCGATCGATGGGCGAGTCAGCAATGAACGCTGATCGATCAACCAATCAGCGCCACTCGATCAGCCAATGAGAGAGCAGCTTCGCTGCTCTAAGGGAATCGAGAAGAAGCGCAAGCGGAAGTCCGCCATTAATTCAATCTCTTTTGTGATCTCGCAAAGTAAAGACGCGTCATATTTCTTTTTGCATTTTTCGCACTCACACTCGGTTCCCAATTAATATAATTGTAGAGAACACCTCGGGGTGGACCACCGCGCGGTTAATCATCATTCAATCGCATCAATCAGTGTAAAGATTAATATAATCTAAAATCCACCACGTGTACACTCCCAATCATTGTTTTAATAAATCAAAGACAAGGTGTTATTCACCGCAAAATCAGTGCATAAAATCAACCTGTCTAAGAATCCTCCATCCCGTTAAACATTCAAACAATATCTTTTGTTGCCGTTTACAGTTTAACACCTTCCTTGAACCGTATAGTTATAATTAAGAAATGTTATTAATTATTATTATCAACTACTTTAAATGGTCGCCTATGTTCCCCCGGAGGTTTCCTGTGGTATTTAAGACTGTATTCCGTGTGTTTGCATTTCACGTACGCTCCGCGTCAATCCGTTTTATGTTTGAATGTTGCCTGAACGACCCACGGTGACGTTCCCACAGTGTTCGCCAATAATACAGACTTCTAAATTTACACTCGACATCGCGGGACGTTTTTTTGTTATGAACAATAGATTATATGGCAATAGTGGAGACACTGGCAGTAGTACTTTGGACATCTAATATTTCTTTTTTACAAATATCTTTTGTTGCCGTTTACAGTTTAACACCTTCCTTGAACCGTATAGTTATAATTAAGAAATGTTATTAATTATTATTATCAACTACTTTAAATGGTCGCCTATGTTCCCCCGGAGGTTTCCTGTGGTATTTAAGACTGTATTCCGTGTGTTTGCATTTCACGTACGCTCCGCGTCAATCCGTTTAATGTTTGAATGTTGCCTGAACGACCCACGGTGACGTTCCCACAGTGTTCGCCAATAATACAGACTTCTAAATTTACACTCGACATCGCGGGACGTTTTTTTGTTATGAACAATAGATTATATGGCAATAGTGGAGACACTGGCAGTACTTTGGACATCTAATATTTCTCTTTTACAAATATCTTTTGTTGCCGTTTACAGTTTAACACCTTCCTTGAACCGTATAGTTATAATTAAGAAATGTTATTAATTATTTATATCACATACTTTCCATGGTCGCCTATGTTCCCCGGAGGTTTCCTGTGGTATTTAAGACTGTATTCCGTGTGTTTGCATTTCGTGGAACGTTTCGGAGATCTTACAGGAATTTTTCGTGGAACGTTTCGGAGATTTTACAGGAATGGCCCCGCAAGGTTTCGGGCAGTAGGGCAAAAAAAAATAACGGTATTTTACATACATATATTCCGGATGTGTCTGTGATGGGGGGTCGGGGTGGGGGGGGGGCCGATGACATGAGATGTGCAGAATCGTAGTAGCATAACAACGTCCGTGTGTCATTTATAAATTAAAAATATTTTTACCTTGAGGGAGATTCGAGAACCCGCGACATGTAGCACCGTAGACGAAGACTTTACCGCTGCAGGTATAACTGTTAATTAGGAATTTCGCTTACGTATTCGAACTTATATTTCTACCGTGCAACACTTTAAACCCAAATTATTATTCAAAAGTGAATATTTGTTTTGACAAACCCCATTACATCTCCCTAATTGTGGAGCGGATATCTAACAACGAATTCATTTCAACACTGGATGTTGTATTAAGTTGATTCATATTCTGTTATGAAATATTCTGCGTTGTACAAGAAAATAATGTTTTTTAGTTTTTAACACATTTTTAATACAATCGTTTAACATAAGTTTTTTTGTATATTTCTTTTTATTTTCTAGTTTTTAGTGTTTGTGGATTTACATTTCACAGCTCAGACTTCTTTACAAATATCTTTTATTGCTGTATGCAGTTTAACAGTTTGCTTAGACCTTATAGTCCTCGCTTCTAGCTACCCTATCATAAAACGCTCGCGTCGTCTTCAGCCGCGTATTCGACGAGTCAAGGGTACTCGCCAAACCGACCACGCGGTGACCAGACGTAGGGAAAAACCCCAGGCCCGAGGTTAGCTTTCCAGGCCCGCAGCTTACAGTTGCAAGTACAATGTAAGACTCTATTGTATTTGTCGACATATGTGATTTAAGCAATTAATACAATTACTTAATTAACACTGTAGAGTTTAAACAAATTCATAAACTATATATATTATACAGCAACGAAAGATATTTATAAAAAAGATATATTAGATGTCCCAAGTACTGCTCGTGTCTCTACTATTGCCATTTAATCTATTGTTCATAACAAAAAAACGTCCCGCGATGTCGAGTGTAAATTTAGAAGTCTGTATTATTGGCGAACGTTGTAGGAACGTCACCGTGGGTTGTTCAGGCAACATTCAAACATAAAACGGATTGACGCGGAGCGTACGTGAAATGCAAACACACGGAATACAGTCTTAAATACCACAGGAAACCTCCGGGGAACATAGGCGACCATGGAAAGTATGTGATATAAATAATTAATAACATTTCTTAATTATAACTATACGGTTCAAGGAAGGTGTTAAACTGTAAACGGCAACAAAAGATATTTGTAAAAGAGAAATATTAGATGTCCAAAGTACTGCCAGTGTCTCTACTATTGCCATTTAATCTATTGTTCATAACAAAAAAACGTCCCGCGATGTCGAGTGTAAATTTAGAAGTCTGTATTATTGGCGAACACTGTGGGAACGTCACCGTGGGTCGTTCAGGCAACATTCAAACATAAAACGGATTGACGCGGAGCGTACGTGAAATGCAAACACACGGAATACAGTCTTAAATACCACAGGAAACCTCCGGGGAACATAGGCGACCATGGAAAGTATGTGATATAAATAATTAATAACATTTCTTAATTATAACTATACGGTTCAAGGAAGGTGTTAAACTGTAAACGGCAACAAAAGATATTTGTAAAAAAGAAATATTAGATGTCCAAAGTACTGCCAGTGTCTCTACTATTGCCATTTAATCTATTGTTCATAACAAAAAAACGTCCCGCGATTTCGAGTGTAAATTTAGAAGTCTGTATTATTGGCGAACACTGTAGGAACGTCACCGTGGGCCGTTCAGGCAACATTCAAACATAAAACGGATTGAGGCGGAGCGTACGTGAAATGCAAACACACGGAATATAGTCTTAAATGGCAATAGTAGAGACACTGGCAGTACTTTGGACATCTAATATTTCTTTTTTACAAATATCTTTTGTTGCTGTTTACAGTTTAACACCTTCCTTGAACCGTATAGTTATAATTAAGAAATGTTATTAATTATTTATATCACATACTTTCCATGGTCGCCTATGTTCCCCGGAGGTTTCCTGTGGTATTTAAGACTGTATTCCGTGTGTTTGCATTTCACGTACGCTCCGCGTCAATCCGTTTTATGTTTGAATGTTGCCTGAACGACCCACGGTGACGTTCCCACAGTGTTCGCCAATAATACAGACTTCTAAATTTACACTCGACATCGCGGGACGTTTTTTTGTTATGAACAATAGATTAAATGGCAATAGTAGAGACACTGGCAGTACTTTGGACATCTAATATTTCTCTTTTACAAATATCTTTTGTTGCCGTTTACAGTTTAACACCTTCCTTGAACCGTATAGTTATAATTAAGAAATGTTATTAATTATTAATATCACATACTTTCCATGGTCGCCTATGTTCCCCGGAGGTTTCCTGTGGTATTTAAGACTGTATTCCGTGTGTTTGTATTTCAGGAACCCTTTGCGTAGGTGAGGTGTGAAAATATGTAAGTCAATATTCCACGGCAATGTGTGCGCTATATTCCGGGAGTATTGTACCGCACTATGTGCGCAATATTCCACGGCAATGTGTGCGCTATATTCCGGGAGTATTGTACCGCACTATGTGCGCAATATTCCACGGCAATGTGTGCGCTATATTCCGGGAATATTGTACCGCACTATGTGCGCAATATTCCACGGCAATGTGTGCGCGATATTCCAAGAACATTGCACAAACGTGGCCATTGCAATATTCCACGGCAATGTGTGCGCATTGTTCCAGGAGTATTGTACCGCACTATGTGCGCAATATTCCACGGCAATGTGTGCGCGATATTCCAGAAACATTGCACATACGTGGCCATTGCAATATTCCACGGCAATGCTTCTACAATATTGCAGTAATAATGCAATGCAACCTGCAACCAAACGGTATCATTGTAATGTTCAGCAACGTTTCTGCAACGTTCCTGCAACTAAGTGTGCTGTAGGGGCACGGTAGTCGCGCTGGTTTTCGAGATAATCGCGAATAACTCCAATCGCTCCGGAAAAATTTCAAAGTCCCGACGGATTTCAGAGTCCTCCGGCACTATCGTCCGAAGCCAAACTCGACCGATCCTCGAAACAACCATTGAACTCGATTCCTCGGCCCATTGCGAAGGTATTACTATAATGGTTCGACCACGGTAGTCGCGCTGGTTTTCGAGATAATCGCGAATAACTCCAATCGCTCCGGAAAAATTTCAAAGTCCCGACGGATTTCAGAGTCCTCCGGCACTATCGTCCGAAGCCAAACTCGACCGATCCTCGAAACAACCATTGAACTCGATTCCTCGGCCCATTGCGAAGGTATTACTATAATGGTTCGACCACGGTAGTCGCGCTGGTTTTCGAGATAATCGCGAATAACTCCAATCGCTCCGGAAAAATTTCAAAGTCCCGACGGATTTCAGAGTCCTCCGGCACTATCGTCCGAAGCCAAACTCGACCGATCCTCGAAACAACCATTGAACTCGATTCCTCGGCCCATTGCGAAGGTATTACTATAATGGTTCGACCACGGTAGTCGCGCTGGTTTTCGAGATAATCGCGAATAACTCCAATCGCTCCGGAAAAATTTCAAAGTCCCGGCGGATTTCAGAGTCCTCCGGCACTATCGTCCGAAGCCAAACTCGACCGATCCTCGAAACAACCATTGAACTCGATTCCTCGGCCCATTGCGAAGGTATTACTATAATGGTTCGACCACGGTAGTCGCGCTGGTTTTCGAGATAATCGCGAATAACTCCAATCGCTCCGGAAATATTTCAAAGTCCCGGCGGATTTCAGAGTCCTCCGGCACTATCGTCCGAAGCCAAACTCGACCGATCCTCGAAACAACCATTGAACTCGATTACTCGGCCCATTGCGAAGGTATTACTATAATGGTTCGACCACGGTAGTCGCGCTGGTTTTCGAGATAATCGCGAATAACTCCAATCGCTCCGGAAATATTTCAAAGTCCCGGCGGATTTCAGAGTCCTCCGGCACTATCGTCCGAAGCCAAACTCGACCGATCCTCGAAACAACCATTGAACTCGATTACTCGGCCCATTGCGAAGGTATTACTATAATGGTTCGACCACGGTAGTCGCGCTGGTTTTCGAGATAATCGCGAATAACTCCAATCGATCCGGAAAAAAGTCCCGCGATATAATTTTGGAATGTCGTTTGTGACCGAGTATGTGTCGTGGTAATGTTCGCGGCGAATGTGTATAATAATTCGTTTAGTCGGTTTACTCTTGTCTCCGACACTGTCCGCGGCTAAGTCCGAAAGTGCCGGGCGAGCGGTCTGTTGTAGCGGCGGTTTACACCCATAAGCGCCCGTGCGTAAGGTACGGCGGCGCCGGCGTTCCGGCCGGCCGTTCGGTATCTATAAGGGAGAGCGACGGTCCGAGCGTCTCGGTCGGAGCAGTGTTGGGCGCGTGGCTATTCTACGACCTCGGTCGAGAAGCAGTCACCGCTCCTCGAGATTCTGTCTCGACTGTTCTAGCCGTGTTGCGTTTCGGATTTCTCCACACTGCATAACCACGGGTCGGTGTCTAAGACCGAATGGCCCTTATGTGGTGAGCGTCCAAAAGTGACGTTGGTGACACATATGCAATTCTGTGTATGCTTGTACGAAATCATGCATTCAACTCTTTATCCACGCAGATGGACGATTTGAACTTAACAAAACGCTAAGTAAGGCTAGCGTCCGGGTATATTATAAAGTATCGAACTAAATGTTCGAACTTTGAAAGAGGAAGAAAGTAGATACAAACCCAAGAGGTGTCAGATCTCGATATGCCTAGCGCGCACATTACGTCCCAACTCGTTATGCCCAGCATGGCACGATTCGCGCTTTCCCGTTTG
>OZ020481.1:21686283-21731283 GCA_963971345.1 Andrena flavipes | reverse complement strand
CAAAAAGCAGAAAGCTTAAAACCGTAACTATGCAAAAACACTATATAAATGCGGATGCATTTATATAAACAGATACCAAAAACTAAATGCGAATGCATTTAAACAGATACCAAAAACTAAATGCGAATGCATTTAAACAGATACCAAAAACTAAATGCGAATGCATTTAATAAACAGATACCAAAAACTAAATGCGAATGCGTTTAAACAGATACCAAAAACTAAATGCGAATGCGTTTACACAGATACCAAAAACTAAATGCGAATGCGTTTACACAGATACCAACGACTAAATGCGATTGCATTTAGCAACGCCGTGGCACGGCTCACGTGGGGAGGTCGCTACAGACGGAGAACCTGGTTTCTCACCGCGACGCTCCCGTCCGCTGCCATCGGTGAAGCGCAAAGAGAGAGAGAGAGAGAGAGAGAGCAGCAAGCAAGCAAACGCTCCAGACCGCCAGACGCGCCCCTCTTTGAGAACGGGAAGACGATAATAATACGAACGCAATCACGAGTGCGCTCGCGCGAGGTTTCTCGAGAGACCGTCGTTAACTGGATCGGGAAGAACCAAGACCCCGTCGTTGCGATCGTGTTCTCTCTAGGTAACCCGCCGCCTCGTCGATTCGCGTAAACCCTCGTATCGGAGGCGTTTGCCCGTGTCTGTGCGTGTTTGTCTGCGCGAGCTTGTAGATGCTCGTATCGAGAAAGGAGTCACTCGCGACCCAAGACAGGGAGGAAAACACACCACAAGCGCTCCGAGTGGTGGTGGTGGTGGTGGTGGTTAATTGAGAGAAGAGAGAGCAGGAACGAGCCGCCGTCGAAGCCTCGGCTTCGCGACGTTTTTCTCTCTTTCTCTCGACGACGCTTCTTCCACTCGCATCCCGCTTCCTTAGTTTTGGTCGCGCGCTCCGAAGAGTTCTGTGACGGACACTCTCCTCGGAGAGGATCCGAGTAACCTAGGGGTTGCGGCGCTCTTACCATCCATCGCGTCGAGGTGCATCCCGAGTATCATCGCTCGCTTCTTAATCGCGTGCCCCGTTAGCAAAATGAAAGGGACCGGCTGTGAAGCTTCGATAGCGAAAGTCCGATTGGACCGATCGAAGCCGGCCGTGCGTCCGCTTTCGGGCGACTACGACGATAGAGAGAGAGAGAGAGAGCGTGTAAGTAGAAGAGGATGCTGCCGCGTACGGTGGTCTGGGCCCCCGCCTCCGTGTACACGCAATTACAAAGGGTCTCGTACCCAACCGCCGTGTATCTCGATGGTTTTTAAATGAATAATATACGCTCGGCCGTCGGACGTGTCGCGCGGTGTTTCCGCCGCGGTACGTTTCGACGGTGTTCCCGTCCTGGACACAAATCACACACAGTGTCGTCAACGCTGGCGACGCCCGGACGAACCTCCTTCGCGCGCTGGTTGGAGGCGCACGGGCCTCGGCTTCACCCGAACCGAGAACAAAGATAAAATTACGAACATATTTAATAAAACACGATTACCCTGAACGGTGGATCACTTGGCTCGTGGGTCGATGAAGAACGCAGCTAATTGCGCGTCAACGTGTGAACTGCAGGACACATGAACATCGACATTTCGAACGCACATTGCGGTCCACGGATACAATTCCTGGACCACGCCTGGCTGAGGGTCGTTATCACGTACAAAAGACTGCTTGCGTCGGATCTCTGCGTATTCACATCCTCGCCGTCTCGCGTTTCCGACGATGTAACGCGTTTCGGAGTCGGGTCGAATGATACACGCGAGATACGCGACGTACGAGCGAAAGTTGGGTCGTTCGTCGGCGTTTGCAACGGGCTCGCGTGAGAATCGTGAAGCGTGTGTACTCTCTCCGGTGCGAGAACCAGAAAGAGAGAGGCGAGAATGTGATGAATGATCGTTTGGGGACTCGCGTGCGTGCTTACACGGCGTTGTGCGTCGTTGCTTTATAACGACCGCCCGTGTGCTGCACCGCTCCCCTTGGATCACACACAGCGGCCTCTCCGCTCGCACTGGTGTGTAGAATATGCCTTCACGTTCCGCGCGAGATCTTTTACCGTGCTCCCGACGTCGCCTGAAATGAAAAATTTGTCCCGAGAAAGAGAGACCCAAAAAAGAGCGAGATGATAGAGAGATAGAGCGCGGAGTGCGCGCGGCATACGTGCGCGCCGATCTATATCGTCGCGTTCACGCGGCCCCAGGGATTTTAAAAAGAGAGAAGAGGGTCGTCGTTTTGACAGTGAGAGTGAAAAGTCACAATCTATACATCGAGGGCACAACAACACATACTCGTTCTTCGGGACGCCGTGAAGATCCACAAGGATGGTGTACATGAATGGAGAGGCGCCTGTGCGGGATGATAAATAAAAAAACCACTCGTTAACATGATCGGGTCGATTTATTTCCCCGTCGTTGCGCGTGGCCTCGCCTAGCCCTCTCGTCATTCCCTCCCTATGGCCACGTTCCGTCGACACACAGAGAGTGTAGTTTGTATGCGCCAAACATCCGATGAGAAGAGAAGTGGTTGCGCTCCACGCCGTCGTTTAAAACGTTTCTGTACCCAGTTTCTCTGAATCCTCGTTGGCGCGGCTGCGTGAATTTGAACTTTGACGAACCGAAAGGCGCCGATGCCGCGAAAGGTGTGTAAGGAAAGACTCTCACTTCGTAGAATTGAAGAGAACGAGTCTCCCCGATCGCCCCATGTCTTTGTCGCGTTGTTGGTCGATCGTATACGAGAGCCGCGGGTCTCGCCGGTCGTTCAGTCCACGGAAGAAAAGCTTATTTTTCCACGGTTCCCTCTGCTGCGAGTCACTGCTCGCGGCGTGAAGGGATAGCGGAATCTCAAAGCTGATAATAGCGGACGAACGTTAAAGTAAAAACCGGTGGCCGTTCCGCGAGAGTCTCTGATCGAATCGACGATGCGCGACGAAAAGACACTTTGGTGAGGCGCAAATAGAGGTAGGGGTGAACTCTATAATTCTCTCTCGATTAGAGAAGAAGAGAGATAGTCCAATGTACCTTTTCTCTGAAAAAATCATGCGATGGCACCTCTGGATACTACACGAGATCGATGATCACCATCATCGACACGACAATATCCAAAAGAGGGAGCATGATTCATATACCGGAGGCGCGCCGCGCGCTTCTCCAAAATATCTTCTCTCTCTACTTGGCGGTCTCGGTTTTTTTTCTCTGATGACACATTTGTATAATATATAACGATTGACGACCTCAGAGTAGGCGAGATTACCCGCTGAATTTAAGCATATTACTAAGCGGAGGAAAAGAAACTAACAAGGATTTCCTTAGTAGCGGCGAGCGAACAGGAATTAGCCCAGCACTGAATCCCGCGGTTCCGCCGCAGGGAATTGTAGTGTTCAGGAGGATCCGTTTATCCCGTGACGTCGCACCGCGTCCAAGTCCATCTTGAATGGGGCCACTTACCCGGAGAGGGTGCCAGGCCCGTAGCGACCGGTACGCGTTTCGGGAGGATCTCTCCATAGAGTCGGGTTGCTTGAGAGTGCAACCCTAAGTGGGTGGTAAACTCCATCTAAGGCTAAATACAACCACGAGACCGATAGCGAACAAGTACCGTGAGGGAAAGTTGAAAAGAACTTTGAAGAGAGAGTTCAAGAGTACGTGAAACCGTTCAGGGGTAAACCTGAGAAACCCAAAAGATCGAATGGGGAGATTCATCGTCGACGAGGCTGGCTCCCGTCGGTGCGCGATACTCCGGATGGACCTTCGTGGTTCCATTAACGAGGGTACACCACCGGCGGCGAATGTTCCGGCCACGTAGTCGTGCACTTCTCCCCTAGTAGAACGTCGCGACCCGTTGCGTGTCGGTCTACGGCCCGAGCGGTTGCCTGTTTCGTTGCTCCCAGAGCACGCGACAGACCCTCGGCCGCCTAGCCGGCTGCGCGACGGTACTCTGAGACGGTATCGGGCCGCAACCAATCCATTTTCGAATGTGTGTGCGTCAGGCCCGCCGTAAGCCCGGTCAGTTCTTACCCGGAGGCACGGACCTGGTGCCGTCCCCGGGCCTGGCCAGCTGTTAGCAGGCGGTGTCCTTGGACTGGGCCAAGCTTCGAATTACCGGTCGGCGACGCTACTGCTTTGGGTACTCTCAGGACCCGTCTTGAAACACGGACCAAGGAGTCTAACATGTGCACGAGTCATTGGGAGAAAGAAACCTAAAGGCGGAATGAAAGTGAAGGTCGACCTTTGCGTCGACCGAGGGAGGATCGGCCGCGTTACGATGCGGCCTCGCACTCCCGGGGCGTCTCGTTCTCATTGCGAGAAGAGGCGCACCTAGAGCGTACACGTTGGGACCCGAAAGATGGTGAACTATGCCTGGTCAGGACGAAGTCAGGGGAAACCCTGATGGAGGTCCGTAGCGATTCTGACGTGCAAATCGATCGTCGGATCTGGGTATAGGGGCGAAAGACTAATCGAACCATCTAGTAGCTGGTTCCCTCCGAAGTTTCCCTCAGGATAGCTGGCACCCGCTCGTTCCTACGCGAACGTGTGCGAGTTTCATCTGGTAAAGCGAATGATTAGAGGCCTTGGGGCCGAAACGACCTCAACCTATTCTCAAACTTTAAATGGGTGAGATCTCTGGCTTGCTTGGATCATGAAGCCACGAGATTATATTGAATCAGAGTGCCAAGTGGGCCAATTTTGGTAAGCAGAACTGGCGCTGTGGGATGAACCAAACGCAGAGTTAAGGCGCCTAAGTCGACGCTTATGGGATACCATGAAAGGCGTTGGTTGCTTAAGACAGCAGGACGGTGGCCATGGAAGTCGGAATCCGCTAAGGAGTGTGTAACAACTCACCTGCCGAAGCAACTAGCCCTGAAAATGGATGGCGCTGAAGCGTCGCGCCTATACTCCGCCGTCAGCGGCAAGTGGGGAGGGACGTGCCACCCGCTCGCGGGTGACCGTCCTCCATGAAGCCCTGACGAGTAGGAGGGTCGCGGCGGTGTGCGCGGAAGGGTCTGGGCGTGAGCCTGCCTGGAGCCACCGTCGGTGCAGATCTTGGTGGTAGTAGCAAATACTCCAGCGAGGCCCTGGAGGACTGACGTGGAGAAGGGTTTCGTGTGAACAGCCGTTGCACACGAGTCAGTCGATCCTAAGCCCTAAGAGAAATCCTATGCAGATGTGGTGTCCTAAAACAGTTTTTTTTGAGACACACACCCGTTGGGCGAAAGGGAATCCGGTTCCTATTCCGGAACCCGGTAGCGGAACCGCAAACCATTCGGGCCCTCGTAAGAGTGTTCGTCGGGGTAACCCAAAATGACCTGGAGACGCCGTCGGGAGATCCGGGAAGAGTTTTCTTTTCTGTATAAGCGTTCGAGTTCCCTGGAAACCTCTAGCAGGGAGATAGGGTTTGGAACGCGAAGAGCACCGCAGTTGCGGCGGTGTCCGGATCTTCCCCTCGGACCTTGAAAATCCAGGAGAGGGCCACGTGGAGGTGTCGCGCCGGTTCGTACCCATATCCGCAGCAGGTCTCCAAGGTAAAGAGCCTCTAGTCGATAGATTAATGTAGGTAAGGGAAGTCGGCAAATTGGATCCGTAACTTCGGAATAAGGATTGGCTCTGAGGAGCGGGGCGTGTCGGGCTTGGTTGGGAAACGGGTTTGGTTGACGAGCCGGGCCTGGGTGAGGTGAACGGTCGGGATTTCGGTCTCGCATCCGGGATCCGAGCTCGGTCCCGTGCCATCGCCTCCCGCGGATCTTCCTTGCTGCGAGGCTTCCGTGTCGGTTTCACCGTCGTGGTCGTCCTCTTCGGCCGCCATTCAACGCTCAGCTCAGAACTGGCACGGACTAGGGGAATCCGACTGTCTAATTAAAACAAAGCATTGCGATGGCCCCCGAGGGTGTTGACGCAATGTGATTTCTGCCCAGTGCTCTGAATGTCAACGTGAAGAAATTCAAAAAAGCGCGGGTAAACGGCGGGAGTAACTATGACTCTCTTAACTGTGGGTTAGCGCCCGGCTCAGAGCGCAAGTGGTGCGGCTACGCTCCCCCTTAAGAGGTGCGGCCTTACGGCCCCCTTAAGCGTGAGGCAGCGGGCCCCCTTGCAGCTCTGAGTTGTGCGGCGGGGCACTCCGTAAGGCAGCCGAAGAACTGGCTGCTCCAGGCCGACCGCGGACCTGGATGAGGTCTCTAGCACGTCCCATATGCGTGGTGGGCCTCGAGCCAAGCCGCGGGGTGCTAGGGCGTAGTTACAAGGGACGTATGCGAATACATAGCCTCTGGCGTCCTTAGTCGTGTTGAGGTACCTCCGAGTGGGACTTCGCCGGGATACCCAGACGTGGGTATGCAGAATCCTCACACGGCGGGGGGTTGCGTTCAGAAACTCACAATACTGTGGGAAGAACGCGCTCCTCTTGAGTTCCCAATGTGTTCTCCAAGCGAGGTGACAAATTCGAAAAGGCACACACGTGCTACTACAAGACCATAAGGAATGCCTGGGGGTGCTTGGCAAGAAGACCATAGCCTAAAATCTGCACGGTACAGAAATAAGCTCCTACGAGCAAATAATGATGAAAGGGGAGCAAATATAGAAACGAGACATGGTCTCGAACAAACAAATAAAAAACAGAATGACGATTGCGTCCAGCGTGGGGGCCCTATCCTGCACCTAGCGGGAAGGGCCCCCACAATCACGTTAATCGGAATTTTGGATATACCGGCAATTTAGCCACCTGGGGCGGGTTACCCACCGCGGCAAAGCAATACGCCGCCAGTCCTTGCATATCTTGAGGACAAAGAAATACGCAGTCAGCAGTCGTGGAACCTGAGGCAGTGGCAACACGCCGTAGGGGTAGCGGGATGCTGACTTAGCGAAGAGAATGCGAATAGAGGGCCTCGCGAAGGAAAAGCACATTGGGCGTTGACGAACTGGCTTTCACCTGGACAACGAATTGGAATGAACGGGATTGATGCACCCGGTTTACAAAATTTAAACCAATATTAAAATGTATAGTGACGAAGAAGATGAAGCCTCGGACGCTGAAGCCCACGGTCCCGGGTCTTCAGCGGCGGATTTATCCGCTAACCGTGAGGGGACCACCGTTGACGAAACCGGCAATGTCCAAGGACACGCAAACGAGCAGGAAGTTACTCTGCCACTAAGCAGCCCCATCCGATGTGCTGGATGCGCTAACGAAAATCGCGATTGCCAATTCTTGTGCGAAAGTGATTTCGTTAAACACGTTAACAAACAGCATAGCCAAATGTCGATAGTATGGACATGCAAAAAATGTGGCAAAGCGTACAAGAAGGTGCATGCGTTAGTATGTCACATCCCTAAATGCAAGGGCCCGAAAATAGCCCAAGAAAAAGAATTTAAATGTGGCATGTGTGCTGATTCGTTCAGCTCACAAAGGGGATTAGCCACCCACGAACGACATAGGCACCCAGCAGTTAGGAACGCCAAACGAAAAGGCACGGAGGAGGTGGCTCCGGTGGCGGCAAAAAAGGGAGCAAGGGCCTCCGTTTGGTCGGAAGAAGAAACTCTCCTGCTAGTAGAGTTGAACCAAAGGTTCCAAGGCAGCTCCCAGATGAATGCCCGAATGAGGGACTTTTTCCCCAATAAAACGCTTAAACAAATTAGCGATAAGCGAAGGCAGATCAAACCTCCACCAGAGGAGATCATAATTATCGAATCTGACCCCGAATCAGAGAACCAGACGACCGAGGAAGCAGGTACGCCACCTCGGATCGAAGAAGTCATCGTCTTCGACAATTTCCTGGCGTGAAGCATTAAAAATAGCGATAATTAATGGAGCAACCGACGCCGTGGAATGGCAACTGATTCAAGACCGGCTAAGGGAGGCTGCAATAAATGATGCCTCGGAAGGGGCGGTAATGGACGACATCATAAGGGATATCGTCCAAACCCTGGGCGGCAGTAAGGCTGTCGAGCCGATAAGGACCAGGAAAAAGGGCGATAGGCGTACCAGGGACAAGAATACAGACAGAAGAGAGAAGGACAAGACGAAACAGGCCAAATACAGGTACGCAAAGTACCAAGAAGCGTACAACGAGTGTCCTGGAAAATTGGCAAACCTTGCAATGGCAGGGAAATCACTGGTAGATAGTGAGGAGGTCACCATCTACCCAGAAACAGAAGCAGTCGCAGAACTGTATAATAAACTCTGGAGGATATCGGGACCCTCATGGAAAGGAAGGTACTGGGCCCAGGACCCAGGCACAAAGGTCGCGATGGGTGATCTATGGTCACCCATAACGGCAGACGAGATAATCAGGAAGATGTCAAAGATGAAAACAAACACGGCGGCGGGCACCGACGGTGTCAAAAAGGCCGACCTAAGAGGAAAGGGAACGGTCCAAATCCTTGCCCAACTTTTTAATCTACTCCTCCTCAGAGAATACTTTCCTGACCATTTTAGGCAGAATAGAACAACCCTAATCCCTAAGCCTGGCAAGGACTCCAGGGATCCAAGTAATTGGAGGCCGATCACAATCGGCTCCGTGATAGGGAGACTATTCTCCAATGCAATCGACAGCAGGCTGCGTGAGTCGGTCACCATTTCTGACCGACAAAAAGGCTTCAAGAATGAAAACGGCTGTCGGCATAATATTGCGATTCTAGGATCTGCCCTTGCCTCGATGAAGAATAGCAGGGGCGGAGTTCTCACGATAGTGGACGTATCGAAAGCGTTCGACACGGTACCCCATGCAGCGCTTGGCCCAACGCTAGCAAAAAAGGGGATACCAGTAAAAGCAAGAGAATACATAAGCAAAATGTATGAAAATTGCAAAACCTCCATCAAAACAAAGGAGGGAGGGTCAATACAAATAACCCTCAAACGAGGAGTAAAGCAGGGGGACCCTCTGTCCCCATTGCTTTTCAACATAATCATGGACCCAATAATTGAGGAAATAAATGAAACCTCAGAGGGCGTAAATCTGGACGGCGCGAATGTGGCCATATTGGCATTCGCCGATGACATAGTCCTGGTTGGCAAAGACAGGAATGAAGCCAACAAACAACTGGCGAAGTTGGCCAAATATTTGAACAGCCTGGGGATGGAACTATCCATTCCCAAATGCGCAGCAGTAGAGGTGGTGGCGAAGGGAAAGACGTGGTACCTGCAGGACCCCGGATTGGTGCTGGGTACTGAACATATCCCCACAATTAAAGCGGAGGAGACCTCAGAATACCTGGGAGTAACGCTGGACCCATGGATAGGTTTCAGGGTCAGCAAAAATCAAATGGAAAAAGTAATCAACGCAGCCAACACGATAAGCAAGATGGGCCTTAAACCCTATCAAAAGATAGAGGTGATCAGAATACATCTGATACCCAAGATAATCTATGCGTTAGTTACAAACCCACCGCCTATTGCAACACTGAAGAATCTTGACCATGAAATAAAGCAAGTGGTCAAGAGAATTCTAAAACTCCACCCATCAACCACGGATGGGATAATATACGTGGATAAAAGCCATGGAGGTATAGGCCTCCAAAGAATCGAGAACATTGTTAAGCTGGCGGTCATCAGGAGCGGCATAAAGATGCTAGCTTCTACTGACGAAGCAGTAAGGAGCGCTCTGCAGGAACAGACGAGCGTACTTAATAAATACACCCAATCGATGGGTATAAATTGGCCAGCCACAATGGACCAGGTAGAAGAGGCACGGAAACAGGCTAAGAAATCCGAGACTGATAGATGGAGGCAGCTCATCTCCCAAGGCCAGGGAGTAACTGACTTCTGTCGAGACAAAGTAGGGAATGCCTGGCTCTACAACCCTAAGTTATTAAAGGCGTCTAGATATCTAGACGCCTTAAAGTTAAGAACCAACACGTTTGGTACAAAGGTAGCCTTAAGACGAGCCAACAGAGACTTGGACGCCACCTGCCGAAGATGTAGAGCTCAAGTCGAGACCTTGGGGCATGTACTAGGAAACTGCCTGCATACCAAGCCAATGCGCATTAGAAGACACGACGAAATTAAAAATTTCATCAAAGACCGAGTAGCGTTGCACTGCACAGTATTTGATGAGCCCACCGTGAACGTCATCGGCGAACTTAAAAAGCCGGATCTGGTTATTAAAGACCAGGATAGGCTGATCATTGCCGACGTCACGGTGAGATATGAAGACAAGGACAACTTGAAGAAGGCATTCCTAGACAAAACGTCCAAATACAGAGATACGCTAGAATTTATTAGAATCAAAACCAACTGCCGGCAGGCCTGTATAATGCCTATAGTGGTGGGAACGAGGGGAGCAATGCCCACCAAGACACAGGAAAATCTCAAGGCCCTAGGGATAAGGAAGAAGGATATGGTTACCATCTCCTTAATGGCTCTTCGGTCGTCACTGGAAATCTCAAATGCATTCCTAGACTACGACCGGATTAGGTAAGGACCCTTTACCCAAATATGACCAGGTGGGCTTGCCTACCGGTAAGTTAAATGTAATCGTCCATCAATGTGGACCAGGTACCGGAGCGGAGTAGCACCATGCGTACGTACATGGTGACCGCCCGGGCCGGTAAGTTAAGCGTGTACGTCCCACCTGATCAGTTCTGGAGCGGAACAACACCGTGCGTACGTACACGGTGTCCGCCCGAACCATGTTAAATATGAATGACCAGGTTCCGGAGCGGAGTAGCACCATGCGTGGGTACATGGTGACCGCCCGAACCAGTTAAGTATATATATTTTTTTTTTTTTTTTTTTTTTTTTTTTTGACGATGCAGCTGCCGCAGATCTATTCAATAGCCCGCTTGGCCTTTACACCAAGCGGTGCGAGTCGCATCTACTATTGTAGTGCGGCGCGGAGCGGACGACTACCAAGGTAGAAGTCCGGGCGATGCCTTCGCGTGGACTTTCCCTGAACACACATATGGTGTGACTAAATTCGCTTCCCCTGAGGGGGACTCCGTTCCTAGTTTTTCCAGGCTCGTGCGGTAGAGCCCTTGACGGTGGACGCAAGAAAGTGGAATGTTGTTAAAGTTTATTGAATTGTTATTGATCCCAGTTCGGGGTCAACTTAACGCCTCACGAGGTGGCGAATGAAACCCTCGGAAGTATCCGGCCGCCACTTGGCGCATCCGGACAGATAATAGCCAAATGCCTCGTCATCTAATTAGTTCCTGATGACGGGCTTGACGACCCCGACTGGCCTGAGTTAGCCCACGTGCGCACCCGAACGAGGTGGAAGTGTGGGCGAGGGCCCCGTTCGGCTGCACACTGGGCTGGGTTATAAACGTTGACGAACTGGCTTTCAAAAGGACACGAGACGGAATGGAATGGAATCATGCACCCGGCAACAAAACTTTCGTTATTAAAATGTTTAGATACAACCATAGCGAAGCCTCGGACACTGAAACCCATGGTCCCGGGTCTTCAGTGGCGGACTTGTCCGCTAGCCGTGAGGGGACCATAGTTGACGACACTGGCAATGTCCAAGGACGTTCTAGGCAGCAAGAGGTGGTGCTGCCGCTACGTAGCCCCATCCGATGCATAGGATGCCGCGATGATAACCGTGACTGCCAATTCCTGAATCAGAAGGACTTTGTAAAGCATGTCGCCAAGCAGCATAACCTAATGGCAATTGCCTGGGTATGCAGAAGCTGTGGCAAAACGTACAAAAAAGTACACGCTTTGGCATGTCACATTCCGAAATGTAAAGGCCCCACAGTTACGCTGGAGAAGGAGTTTAAGTGTAGCGAATGCGCCGGCTCGTTCGATTTGCAAAGGGGACTCTCCATTCATGAACGACATAAACATCCGGCATTGAGAAACACCAAGCGCAAGGGTGAAAAGGGGACGGCTGCAGTGGCGGCGAAAAGGGGAGCAAAAGCCTCCGTCTGGTCTGAGGAGGAGAGACTTCTTCTTATAGAACTCAACCAGAGGTTCGAAGGCAGCTCCCAAATGAATGCCCGTATGAAGGAGTATTTCCCCAACAAGACGCTGAAACAAATCAGCGACAAGAGAAGGCAAATCAGACCTCCACAAGTGGAGGTTATAACAATCGAGTCTGACTCAGAATCAACTGGTCAGTCGACCGAGGAAGCGGTCGTACCTCCTCGGATCGATGATACAATCGGCACGGAGGTCGAGGACAACGACTGGAGGGAAGCGCTAAAAGTAGCAGTCGTCACAGAACAAACTGACGCAGTTGAATGGTTGTCTATTCAGGGCCGTCTGAGGGAAGTTGCAATGAGCGATACCTCCGATGCAGCGGAAGTGGACGGCATAATTAAAGATATCGTCGAGAAGCTGTCCGACGATAAAGCCGCGACGCCAGCTAAGGCTAAAAGGCCGGCCAGAGGGAATAATAAGGGCCCGAATGACACCAGAAGGAAGAAGGACAAAACCAAAAGGGCTAAGTATAGGTATGCGAAGTTTCAGGAGGCATACAAGAATTGTCCCGGCAAATTGGCCAATATGGCCATGGCGGGGAAAGCCCTGATAGAGGAGGACGAAGGCACCGTCTACCCTGATACGGAGGCAGTTAGGGACCTGTATACCAAGCTATGGGGTACCTGCGGGCCCCAATGGTGCCAGATGACGCAGAGGAAAGGTCCAGCCACCAGAACTGCGATGGGTGACTTATGGTCGCCCATAACGAGTGACGAAATAATCAACAAGATGGCCAAAATGAAGGCCAACACCGCGGCGGGTGTCGACCGCATAAAGAAAGGAGATTTGAAAAGGAAAGGGGCGGTTCAGATTCTGGCCCAGCTATTTAACACACTTCTCCTTAAGGAACATTTCCCAGATCACTTCAAGCAGAATAGGACAACTCTGATCCCTAAGCCAGGGAAGGACTGCAAAGAGCCTGGGAATTGGAGGCCGATCACAATCGGTTCCCTGCTGGGAAGGTTGTTCTCCAGTGCAATTGATAGAAGATTGCGGGAGTCGGTTACCATAGCGGACCGACAAAAGGGTTTTAAGAATGAGAACGGGTGTCGACACAACATCGCGATTCTGAGCTCTGCCCTCGCCTCCATGAAGAGTAGCGAGGGGGGAGTACTCACAATTGTCGATGTATCCAAGGCGTTCGACACGGTACCCCACGCGGCGCTTGGCCCAACGCTAGCAATGAAGGGGGTACCAAAGAAAGCGAGTGAATTCATCGAAAAGATGTACGTTGGTTGCAGGACCTCCATAAGAACAAAAGAGGGAGGCGAAATTCAAATAACCCTCGAGCGGGGAGTAAAGCAAGGGGACCCTCTATCCCCCTTGCTCTTTAATATAATAATGGATCCCATAATTGAGGAAATTGATGAGACCTCGGATGGCGTATCACTTGAGGGGGCCAAAGTCGCCATACTGGCATTTGCCGACGATATAGTTCTCGTCGGTAAGGACAGGAATGAAGCAGGGAAGCAACTCGCGGCGCTAGCTAAATATCTGAACAATTTGGGAATGGAGTTATCCATCCCCAAATGCGCAGCCGTAGAGGTGGTAGCCAAAGGGAAAACTTGGTTTTTACAAGACCCCGAAATGAAGCTAGGTACAGAGCGAATCCCCACGGTAAAAGCGGAGGAAACCACAGAATACCTGGGAGTGACGCTGGACCCGTGGGTCGGGATCAGAGCAAGTAAGAAGAAAGTGGAAGAAGTGATCCGGGCAGCCAATAGGGTAAAAAAGATGGGGCTCAAGCCTCATCAAAAAATTGAGCTGATCAGGACATACCTGATTCCAAAAATCATCTATGTCTTGATAGCGGACCCACCGCCGTTGGTAAGGTTGAGGGAGCTTGACCATGAAATCAAGCAAACTGTGAAGAGCATACTTAAGCTCCACCCGTCAACTACTGACGGAGTAATATATGCAGACAGGAGTCATGGTGGCTTAGGCCTCCAAAGAGTCGAGAACATTGTCAAGCTCTCAGTTATCAGGAGCAGTATTAAGATGTTAACGTCCACAGACGACGCGGTGAGGAGTGCGCTGCAGGATCAGATGAGCGTGATCAACAAGTACACGCAATCAATGGGCCTAAACTGGCCCGTAAGCCTGGAACAGCTAGAGGAGGCTCGAAAGCAGGCTAAAAAGCTGGAGACGGACAGGTGGAGGCAGCTTATCTCCCAGGGCCAGGGAGTGGCTGACTTCTGCCACGACAAAGTGGGGAACGCGTGGCTTTACAAACCCACATTATTGAAAGCGTCTAGATATCTAGATGCCCTGAAGCTAAGAACCAACACGTTTGGTACGAAAGTAGCGTTAAGACGGGCGAACAAGGATGTAGACGCTACTTGCAGGCGATGCAGAGCTCAAGTGGAAACCTTGGGGCATGTATTAGGCAACTGCCTCCATACTAAGCCCATGCGGATCAGGCGGCATGATGAGATAAAGGATCTCATAAAAGACCGTGTAGCTAACCGCTGCACGGTGTTCGACGAGCCCACTGTAAACGTCGTCGGTGAACTAAAAAAGCCAGATCTGGTTATCAAAGACCAGGATAGGCTGTTCATCGTTGATGTCACGGTGAGGCATGAAGATAAAGATAACTTGAGAAAGGCTTTTATAGACAAAACAACAAAATACAAGGAAACGTTGGAATATATCAAGTTGAGAACGAACTGCCTGCACGCTAGTATACTACCAATAGTGGTAGGAACGAGAGGGGCTATGCCAAGCAAAACTCAGGCCAACCTAAAGGTCCTAGGGCTGCCCAAGAAGGATATGGTGACCATCGCCCTAATTGCTCTCAGGTCGTCGTTAGAGATCGCTAACGCGTTCTTGGACTACGACCAAATCAGATAGGGACTCGTAACCCAATTGACCATGTGGGCTCGCCTACTGGCTATCAGAATGTGTTTGTCCGTATGTGTGGACCAGGCACCGGTGCGTGTTTACACCGTGCGAATGTACGTGGTGACCGCCCGGGCCGGTAAGTTATTTTGTGATCGTCTCACTGTGTTTCTACGTTGACCAGGCTTGCTTGCTGGCACGGGTGACCGCCCGTGCCAGTGAGTTGGCTATGAGAACGAATAACGATGCAGCTGCTGCTGATTATTATTAGAGCCCGCCTGGCCTTTACACCAGGCGGTGCGAGTCATGACCATTATTGTGGGACATGGCGCGGAGCGGGCGACTACGAGCAGTAGAAGCCCGGGCGACGCCTCCGCGCGGCTTTCCCCGGATACGCTTCTCGTAACCAAGTTCGCTTCCCCTAAGGGGACTCCGTACCTAGTTTTTCCAGGCTCGTGTGGCAGAGCCCCTGGCAGTGAACGCTAGAAAGTGGAATTTGTTAAAGTTTCAAAATATTGTTATTGACCCCACTCTGGGGTCAACTTAACGCCTCACGAGGTGGCGCATGAAACCCTCGGAAGTATCCGGCCGCCCTTGGGCGCATCCGGACAGATATTAGCCAAATGCCTCGTCATCTAATTAGTGACGCGCATGAATGGATTAACGAGATTCCCTCTGTCCCTATCTACTGACTTTTGCCAAGATGGCCGCCGTGAGTACAGACGCGTCGCGAGTCGCTCCGCAGAATACTTATAGTTCAGTGGTTTATTCTTGTCAGAAATTCATACGGAATAGCAGAAAGTGAAACGTAAGTGACAGCGATCATTCTGTGATAATAAGCAGTGTTTTCCATTCAGTGAAACGGAAACCCCAGACGAAAACAGTGAGCGTGCCCAGATAACCTCATTTCGGTCGCTTCGGAACGCCACCGTCGCGCGGGGGCTGGCGCCACCAGCGCTACCGCTGGCGATTCAAAGGCTCGGAAGTGCAAATAGCGCGACGAGTGCCAGAGTGTATATGGTTACATATATTGCAACGCATATAGACGTTCAAGTTCACCTTGCACTGGCGGAAACAATCAAGACGCTGCGAACTAGTGAGGTGTCAGTGCAAAACCAAAAACTTTAGAAAAAATAATAAATAATAAAATCAGTGGAAGCAATACGCCGCTGGCGTCCTGTCCTTTTCTCCTGTGAGTGGAAGCAATACGTCGCTGGCGTCTTGCACCTTTCTCCTGCGAAAGGGAGCAACACGCCGCTAGAAGATACAGAAGTATGAGCACACACCCCATCATGGGCGAAACAGCGATGGAATACGAGTTGAGCGAAAACCTAAAGAGGAAGCTTACAAGGAAGAGGAAAGATGAATCTGCCGACACCGCAACGGAGTCTGATTTCCAGGACCCAACCCCCGGCAAAACTGCTGGAACGAAAAAGAAACGTCCCGCATTCGTCTCAAAGGAGCGGATCCCTGATACCTCGGAAGATGAGGCGGAGGAAACTAACTCCACTCTCAACTCAAACACGAGTGTAAAGACAGCCAAAGAACTAGTCGAAATCTGCAACACCTTGGAAAAAGCACCGACCACCTCAGGCATCAGGAAGGCTAAGAATAAAGCTCTGGAAATTCAAAACATCCTCAAGGACCTGCTAGAGGAAAACAAAAGTCTTAGATCCCAAATAAAGGAGAAATCTGATATGAAAGAGCGCATCAGCATCCTAGACGCGACACTAAACGGCGCTGTTGCGAAGTTAACGGAACTTAGACAACATTTCACGGAACCAAAGCAGACATACGCGCAAAAAGTAAGGGTAACATCAAAAATCGTGCCTACCCGAGCAGTTAAACCACCAAGAAACCTGGTCACCATCTACCCAGGGGAACGAAGCAAAATAGAAACGAGCGAAGAAACTAGACAAATAGTTATGGCAAGCATAACCCCAACAAAAGAGAAACTGAAAATTAGAAGCCTCCGAAACATAAATAACAACGGAGTAATACTGGAAACGGAAACCAAATCGGACCTGGAATTTGTGCTACAAAATGAGAAACTTCGCAACGCTGGCCTCAAGACAGAGCAACCTGCAAGAAAGAACCCAATGATGATTATCTACGGCGTCTCCAAGGAAATCACCGAAAAGGAACTGACCACGGCCATACGACAGCAGAACACCGAAAACATCTCCAAAAGTGACCTTGCAGAAGAGCTTGCGCTGCGTTTCAAAACCGGGGACAGGAACAGAGACACCGTAAACTGGGTGATCGAAGTATCCCCAGCACTCAGAGAAACGCTAAGGAAGTGTAACCGGATCTTCATTGGCTGGCAATCATGCCACATAAGGGACTACATCCCGGTAAGTCGTTGCTTTAAATGCCAAGCGTTCGGACATATCTCGAAATTCTGCAAAGCAACCACCGAAACCTGCGGCCACTGCGGCAAAGACGGGCACTCTTTCAACTCCTGCCCCACCAAAGCACTGCCGCCGATCTGCATTAACTGTAAACGGGCAAACAAACCCTGCAACCACTCATCCAGAGCCAAAGACTGTCCCGCTTTTAAATTCGCGGTCGAAAACTATCTAAATAAAATTGATTATGGTAAATAAAGCCCAAAACGCGACAGTACAAAAGCAAAAGCTTAAAATAGCCCAAATTAATGCACAAGGCTCCAAGACCGTTATGGATGAGCTAAGACAAGCAGCACATGATAACCAGACTGATATACTCCTGATACAAGAGCCATACACCTTTCAAAACAAAATAATAGGACTAGGCATGACAACCAAAACGGTCACCGATACTAAAACCTTCGCGAAAATCAAAACCGCGGCACGGATAAAAGCGGCAATTGCCATATTCAGTAAAAATGTAAACGTCCTGAAACTAGAAAACCTAAGCAACACGCACTTTGCGTGCGCAGAAATTAGCACCGACACAGACAGTGTTTATCTCGTCAGCGCATATTTCCAATTCTGCGAAAAAATCGAGCCATACCTGCAGCACCTAGATACCATCCTAAAGGCCCTTAGGGGGCAGATAGTAGTTCTATGCATTGATGCGAATGCGAACTCCATCTTATGGAACAGCAATCTCACCGACGACAGAGGGGAGGCAGTAGAGAACTTCATCGCGCAACACGGCCTCTTCACGCACAATAAAACTTCCGAAGCACATACCTTTGAAAACGCCCATGGGAAATCAAACATAGATATAACAATATTGTTACGGCGGGCGTTAGCCATAACGTTTATTACAGATCACAGACCAGGTACAGGCGGAAATATTACATAGATACAAGGGAAATGTCAATAGGTCTGCTGGTAATGACGGCTGACTCTCAACTGACAGCTGGTCAGGCGATCGATCCGATCGCCTTCTTCTCGCTGTCTCTTGTCTCGGTCGCGAACACCATCGGCCATGGGTCCTCTATAGGGTGTTCGCAACACTGCTCCCCCCCTCGAAGAGCGGTCGTCCCGACCGCTGCAGCTTCTCTTCGCACCCAGGTCCGGAAGGGTGGAAAGGACGTTGTGTGGCCCCTTCCGTCCGTCGCCTCGGCATTCGCCTTCACGCTCAGGGGAAAACCACCCCAAAAACCCTGAGCAAGGCGTGGGTGCGAGTCTCCCGTGCCTCTGCCCTCCACTTGCGTCTTCTAACTTGTGCCCTTCTTTCTTGCTCGGCGTTCCTCTTCTCCGACGGCGCCTCTACTTCTTGGGCAGGGACGGGCGAAGAGGGCTGGTTCTTCTCAGGGTCGGAGCTTGGATGGTTCCTCGTTCTCCTTCCTCTTCTCTTTCCTGGTGTTTCTCGGAACATCCCTTGGTGCTGCTGTCCCTCGACGGTCACGGCAAGTGGTGACGCTGCATCCCCGGATCCCCTTGACCACTGCTCAGACTTCCTAGTCGCGCTGGTGTCCTCGTATCCTAGGTAAGCTTAAAAAGAACAGACATTAGTTCCTTCTCGTACGATACTCCGCGGGAGCCAGACAGACCCGGGAAGACGGAAAGACGAAGCGGATCCCGAAAGCAGAGGGTCACACTGTATGACCATGCTATCGGTCCGTTCCCCGATCAATCCGCCCAGGACTGCCAGCTTATGCTTCTTCTTTCTCCCGTTATCCCATCCTTGGCTTCGTGATGGCCCCATTCCTCTTCGTGGCCTCTGGTGCTGCTCCAGGGGACCGACCTGTGCGTCCCGGCAGCGCTCCCGTCTTCGCGACATTCCCTCCAGCCGATCCAAGCATCGCTCGTCCGCCTGGTGGTTGGGAATGCCATTTCCCTTCTGCTGTCCACCCATCCTCCTATTCCTTCCTGGGTCCCCCGCGAGAACCTCCATCCCGGCCGTGCCGGGGGCACGTAGGGGAACCTCCAGGGGCTAGCGGGGCGCTTTCACGTATGTCCGCACCCCGCTGCGGACTGCCACGCTATTATGGCACAGTTGGGGAACCCGGGAGCGCACATCCAGGCTGCGGTGGCGGTCCCCTGACACCTTGTCCCTCGTTGTGGGGTCTCGTGAACCTGAAACAAACAGAAAGAACGGGGGCCGGGCCACGAAGGTAACCCGGTCCACCGGATTAGCTTAAGACTACTCCTCTTCGTTCCCTGGTCTTCTTTCTGCTCGGATATGCTCGGGTAACTTCTCCGCTCCTGGATACTCGGCTCCTGGATACTCGGCTCCTCCAGCGGGTCCGTTTTCAACAGGAACCCGAAGTCCATGTCGAAGGGGAAAAGCGCACGGCGTCTCTCCGGCCATTTCTCCTTGCACCGAGCAACCCGCCAGGAGCACCGTAGGTGACCTGCCTTGGGTCGTCTGACGCGGTGACTGGGTACTTGGACCGGGAGACTTGCGTGGGCAGTGTTCCCAGGGTAACCCCCCACGCCCGAAACCTTAGCCCTCGAACGAACCCCGGAGATCCGTTTCGAACGTCCCCGCACAGCGATGGCTTCTTGGATGTTTCTCGTAGATGTTTGGGTATATCCGGGCCAATCCATCTTCTTTCTTGAATACCACGGTGTAATCTTGACGTCGTCCTTACTCCGGGAATCGTCCTTCGTACTTCGCAAGGCGGCGCACGTGGACCACCTTGTATTTCTTCCGACATCGTTGATCCTGTCTCCTGGTCTTGTACGGCCCTTCCCAATCCGCTTGAAGTTTTGGACACCTTCCTTTAACTCTTCTTGGGTGGAACAGCCACACCTGCTCTCCCGCCGTTCCCAAGATGCCCTTTTTCTTCTCACTAGCACTCCTCACAGCGATCGCCCCTTCTGGCGATCCTGTGACGGCGTTCGTCCTCACACAGCGATCGCCCCTTCTGGCGATCCTGTGACGGCGTTCGTCCTCACACAGCGATCGCCCCTTCTGGCGATCCTGTGACGGCGTTCGTCCTCACACAGCGATCGCCCCTTCTGGCGATCCTGTGACGGCGTTCGTCCTCACACTAGCACTCCTCACAGGATCGCCCCTTCTGGCCGTAGCCGATGATTTTTCACATCGTCTTGGCGGGGTATTGGTAAAAGTTTTCAACTAGCAATAATCGCACCTCAGTAGAACCTCATCGGTTACGATATCGCTAATACTCCCTCTACAGCGTCCTAACTTGACCTCTTGATGACAATTCCCCGGATTCGACGAGCCCCTCGATTCTTCTTCGGCATTGCTTCACGTCGTTTCTGGATCGACGACCCTCGCCGTTCTTGCAGACAACCGTCCTCTCCTTTCGACAGCTCCCTCGATGAAACCACGGGTTGCGAGCGCCGTCGCTGCCGCTGTTCCTGGGTCCCTTCCTCGATGTCGGCGGGCCTCGGGCGCCGTCGCTGCCGTTCCTGTGGCTGTCCCTCGTTGTCCAGCTGCACGGTTCCTTGTGTATCGCACTCAACAGCTCCTTGCGTTTCTTCGGATTCGTAGTCACGGATCCCACTTCTGACACCATTGTTACGGCGGGCGTTAGCCATAACGTTTATTACAGATCACAGACCAGGTACAGGCGGAAATATTACATAGATACAAGGGAAATGTCAATAGGTCTGCTGGTAATGACGGCTGACTCTCAACTGACAGCTGGTCAGGCGATCGATCCGATCGCCTTCTTCTCGCTGTCTCTTGTCTCGGTCGCGAACACCATCGGCCATGGGTCCTCTATAGGGTGTTCGCAACAATATCAACAAACCTCTGTCAAAACAACCTCAATAACTGGAGAATACTAACAGAGGAAACAATCAGCGACCACAAAATGATCACCTTCGACATGGAAACCACCAGGTCCAGCTTCAGCCAACATAAGTCAAACCGCTTTAACATTAAAAAAGCAAACTGGGAGAAATTCAACACAGCACTTCACGAGAAAGTCTCAAGCGAATTCGCGACCCCGGACACATATGCAAATATGCACCCCCAGGAACTCTCTGAAAGGCTCGAGAAGATAATCACAGAGACCAGCGAACATACCATTCCGAAAAAGACCATCTTTTCAAAATTTGTACCGTGGTGGAATAACGCACTAACCCTACAAAGAAGCGAAGTTTGCAGAGCCAGGCACAAGTACCAAAAATCAAAAAACGACCCACACCGCCAACAACTCAGAGCGCAGTACAATAGAACGCGAAACAAATACACCTCTGCCAAACGAACAGCCAAACTGGGAAGCTGGGAAACCTTCATCTCAAAGAAAGGAAACGCGGACCCTTGGGGCCCTGCCTACAGGATACAACTCGGAAAGGTCAAGCTAGAGAAAGCCTGCGAAAGCCTGAACATAGGTGAATCACAAACGAGAACCTGGAAAATGTCAATGGAAACGCTTCTCAACACCCTAATTCCCGACGACGACAAGTCCAAGGAAACACGCTGGCACATTAAAGTGCGAGAAGATACGTTGCATCCCCCCGACACAGAAAACTCACCACCCTATGTCGAGCAGGAAGTTGAATCCGCCATCAAGAGCCTCCGAAATAAAAAAGCGCCGGGACCAGACATGCTAGACGCCGAAATTATCAAGCGAGCCTGGCCTAACATAAAAGAGATCCTAACATCACTCCTGAACAGCTGCCTCGCACGGGGTGTTTTCCCCAGACAATGGAAGCAGGGCCTTATCAAAATTCTCCTAAAAGGGGAAGATAAGGATGCAACAAATGCAAGATCCTACAGACCGATCTCCCTTCTGTCAATCATGGGAAAAATCTTGGAGAAACTAGTTTCCAAGCAACTAAGGGACCTCTTCCACAATCACCCGGACACATCGGACAGGCAATTCGGCTTTAAACCCGGGAAATCCACAGAAGATGCCATTGTCAAGCTAAGGGACTTGGTAGAGGAGACACAGGAAAAGTACGCGATAGCACTCCTCTTCGACATCTCCGGTGCGTTCGACAACGTCTGGTGGCCGAGTGTGCTGCTGAACCTGAAAAAGCGTAAATGCCCCCGCAACATATACAGCCTCATCCATAGCTACCTTTCCGAGAGAACCGCGAACATAAATAGCTGCAACGTAATAGTCAAAAAGAACCTAACCAAAGGCTGCCCACAAGGGTCAATCCTCGGCCCACAGTTCTGGAACCTTATCTTCGATGAAGCAATAGAACTCATAAGGAATACAGGCCAAGAAACCATAGCATATGCCGACGACCTAATCGTACTAATCAAAGGGAACTCACGACAACACCTACAGGAACAAGCAAAAGCAGTCACGAACACACTCTTGAATTGGTGCAACAAACAGAAAATGCAACTCTCGGCATCCAAAACTGAAATGATACTATTGAAGGGCTTCCTGGACACAAGACGACCCCCCACAGTTCGGATAGCAGACAAGTCAATAAAGATGCCGCAATCAGTCAAGTACCTCGGTATTCATTTAGGCACTAGGTTCAATATAACACCACACATCAAGTACATATGCGAAAAATCAAAGAAAACCTTTAACGCTCTTGCACGCATCGCAAACTCCCACTGGGGCCTTAACAGCAAGACAATGAGAACCCTATACCGAGGAATTTTCATCCCAGTGATATCATACGCCGCAGCCGGGTGGGCGGATAAGATAAACACACACCACGTTCGAAGCCTCAGAAAAACTCAAAGACATGTCCTAATAAGAGTCACCAAAGCGTACAGGACTATCTCCTTTGATGCGATAACAGTACTAGCGGACGCAACACCCATCGAGCTACTACTCAAAGAGAGATCGGCAATATACCGTATAAAGAAAAACCGTAGTTGCACAATTGGAAACCTCAACTTCAACACCGCACAGGAACCGCCAGACAATAAACAAGTAACGAGAATGAAGACCATAATCAACCAGGAAACCGTAAGAAGCTGGCAAGCGCAATGGGATTCGTCTACTAAGGGCAGAATCACATACAACTACTTCAAAGACGTACAGAGCAGACACACATCAAACTGGATAGAACTAAATTTCCATATGATTCAAATCCTCTCGAGTCACGGTGATATATATGATAGGCTGAAAGAACTCGGCCTCTCGCAGACCGGGAACTGTAAATGCGGCGAACCCGACTCAGTAAAACACATAATTTTTGAATGCAAAACACTGGACAATATCAGAAACACGCTCGCAGGAACACTCGCAGCACTCCAAATCCCATGGCCATGCGAGCCGGCACGGCTCGTACGACAAGACACGTATCAGCATTTCAAGGACTTCACGGTACAAGCAATGACACAAAGAGAAGACAACCTTAGGATCAACCAGAAAAAACGGAAAAGAACGCGGAACAAGATCTGACTTTCAGACTAGCGCGGGGGAACTCAAGAATTAGCAGAACTTACAGCACATAAAATCGCGGGCCAAGGAATTTCTGCAGCCCATCGCTTAGCAATGTACAAGGTAAACATGACGAAAGGCTGAGATTAGCTCTGGTGACCCCGCCTCCTCGTGGCCCCCACTGGAAACGCTCGCACGGGGCGCCGCTCGGAAGAGCTGCACCCCGTGCGAGGCAGCAAAGTGGGTCACCTCCCGCAGAAGCGGGACAGCCATACTTCCTAATGATCCTTAAGTGGTGAAGGAGGAGTTTTTCCAAATCACGTCCTCTCTTCGCAGTGGTTTACGCCCCCCAAAACCTGTCGGTATAAGCGAAAGCTTCGGTCTGGCAGAGCTGCCTCTTTGAGGCACTTTCTAGCTCAAAGACAATCAATGTCCCTATCTACTGACTTTCCAAGATGGCGCCGAACAGTGTAGACGCGTCGCGAGTCGCTCCGTAAAATCTGTGGAATTTTTCGGGAAAACCTACTCAGAAAATCTTGTGACGGTTCTTAAACGATAGTGCTAGTGACACCAAGCATTTTGACATATAAATTGTGGATAAAAGACATAGTGTGTGGAAAATATCAGACAAATACCTGTGGCGTGGGTACGCGGCGTCGTTTCGACGGGTGGCCCAGCGTCACTTCGCAAATTTCCTACAACACAGTAGGTGCACGTGTAAACTCTTATCTGTGCTAGTTGTGGACACAAAGACAATCAATCAGTGAGCAATCCGAACGCAAATAAGTGGATAACAGTGTAGTTTCCAAGCTCCAAAAGTGTTGTGCACGAAATCGAGGTTAGAGCGGCCATCTTGGACAGCAGCCTAGCGTCCTTCCCGGTGCCGCCGCCAGCGCGCCTTCCCATTGGCCCGCCGACAGCCAACCAGCGAAGAGCCCGGGCGCAGCCCGGTCTTCCTATTGGCCCGCCGGCAGCCAATCAGTGAAGCCTCAAGGCACAGTCCGATCTTCCCATTGGCCCCCGGCCTGCTAATCACGTGTTCGTGCCAGAGTCGAATCTCCGTCTCTCCGTCTCTACCATAATACACGGTGAAACTTCCCAGCTAGAGGCCGCGCGTAAAATAGGATGACCTCCTCCGCTATGGAGGACTCCTCCGACCACGAAACGGTCACAAAGGCTCAACAACGAGCAATAAAGTATTTTCGGAAAAGGAAAAACTCCTCCGGTATCGACTCGGACACACAAGTACAGTCCTGTTCGTCCTCAGGCAGAAACAAGAAGGCTACAAAAACCAAAAAGAAAAAAGCCCCAGAACCCCAAACTGCAAACGCTGCCCCCACACCCGAGGACACGGAAAGCGGGAAACCAGAAGAAAATCTCAGTGTCCAATCTACAAGGGACAAGGCAGAACAAATACAAGTCGCCTTACTAGAATTCCTCTCGGCTCCGAAACACAAAATCTCTGGCGAAGTGCTAAACTTTGTCATGACTAAGGTCACGAAGCTGCAAGGCATGCTTATACAGTCGCTTCTCCGAACCAGTCACCTCGAAGGACACACGGAGGCTCTCAGGAACGAAAACATGTGTCAAAGGCAAACGTTCGAGACAGCGGTCGAAAATAATCCACCCAAGACTATGGCAACGCGGACGACGTACGCGGAACGCATAGGCGTTAAGTCAAAAGCTGCCGCGTCCTCGAGTCTCAAACAGGATCCTCCAAACGTGATCACCATTCTCCCAAAGGACCCAGGCACGTTCGAATCTAGCGACAAAACAAAGGAGGCGGTTTTCCAGTTAGTATCTCCCCGAAAGGACAAAATCCAGGTTAAAAATGTCCGCCGAATCCAAGGAAACGGAATATTAGTGGAAACCGCAGGAAAAACCGACATCCAAACTCTCCTCTCGAACGAGAAGCTGAAAGCCGCGGGCCTCATAGTTGGAGCACCGGAGAAAAGAAATCCCCGTCTCATTGTATACGATGTCCCACGCTCGGACAACGACGATTCTACCATACGGAGCATCATAGGCCAAAACGTGGAAGATAGCCTCAAAGCCAAGGTAAAGCAGGAACTCAAACTGGCTTTCAAGACAGGCGATAGAAACCGCGATCGCTGTAACATCGTCCTGGAGGCATCAAAGGAGGTACGAGACTTGCTGATCAAGAAGGAACGACTTTACATCGGCTGGAGCTGCTGCAGGGTTCGCGACTACGTGGTCGCCACTCGGTGCTATAAATGCCAAGGTTTCGGACACACAACCAAATATTGCAAAGCCGAAAACGAGGTATGTGGACACTGCTCAAAATCAGGCCATGCGTTCAAAAACTGCACTGACAAAAACAAACCCGCGACCTGTATAAATTGCAAAAAGGCCTCGAGAAAATCGGACCATTGCGTCACAAGCAACACCTGCCCGGCCTACATCTCCGCGATAAACCAGGTCCTTGCTCGCACCGACTATGGTATATAAGCCCCTAAATCAGATGGCACAAGCACAAAAATTCAAAATAGCCCAAATAAATGCGCAAGGTGCCAAAATAGTAATGGATGAACTAAAACAATCAGTCCACGTAAACCAAACAGACATTCTGCTCATACAAGAGCCTTACACAATCCGGAATAAAATCGTGGGCCTAGGTATGGACACCAAAATAGTAACAGACAACAAAATTTTCGCGAAAATAAAAACGGCAGCGCGGGTGAAAGCAGCAATCGCCGTCTTCTGCAAAGACGTAAATGTCACGAAATTAGAGAAACTCAGTAACACACATTTCGCATGCGCGGAAATTAGCACGCAGTCGGACAGTTTCTTTCTTATCAGCGGGTACCTACAATTTTGCGAAAATATCGAGCCCTACCTCCAACATCTGGACAAAATTCTAAAAACCCTAAGGGGACGTATCGTAATCCTATCTCTGGACGTAAACGCAAACTCCACTCTGTGGAACAGCAAGACCACCGACAACAGGGGCGAGGAGGTAGAAAACTTCATTGCCCAGCACGGACTCTTCTTACACAACAAGGCTTCCCACGCCCATACTTTCGAAAACGCACACGGAGAATCAAATATCGATATAACACTGTCAACGAATCTCTGCCAAAACGATATCAAAAACTGGAAGATACGAACAGATCAGACGACCAGCGATCACAAAATGATCACTTTTGAAATAAATACTTCAGAACCTAGACTCAGAAAACACAAGTCAAACCGTTACAACATCAAAAAAGCAAACTGGGAAAAATTTAAAAGAACACTACAAGAAAGTGTCTCCACCACACAAATCACGCAAGCACACATCGACCCGCGAGCACTCTCAGACAAACTAGAGAAAATAATCATTGAAGCATGTGAAAAATCAATACCCAAAAAGACCATTTTCTCAAAATCCGCCCCATGGTGGACGAAAGAGTTAACTCAGTTAAGGACCGAAGTAAACAGGCTAAGACGCATCTACTTAAAATCTAAAAATGACCCACGCCGCCCAGAACACATGAAACGTTACAACCAAACCAGAAATAAATACACCTCCACCAGGCGACTAGCCAAGCTCGAAAACTGGAAGGCCTTTATCTCAAAGGAAGGGAACGCGAACCCATGGGGTCCTGTATACAGGATCCAATTAAATAAGATCAAGCTGGAAAAAGCCTGCGAGAGCCTAAATATAGGCGACACCCAGACCACGACATGGAAAGAAACTATGATGGTACTCCTCAATACCCTGATGCCCGACGATGACGAGACCAACGAAACGCATTGGCATGAAAGAGCCAGGGAAGAAACGCAAAATCCACCTGACACGGAAGATTCACCTCCCTTCGAAATTCCTGAAATAGTATCCGCAATAAGAAGCCTCAAAAACAAGAAAGCACCGGGCCCAGACATGATAGACGCAGAAATAATCAAACAAGCCTGGCCGATAGCAAACAAATCCATAACATCGCTCTTAAACAGCTGCCTCTCGCAAGGCGTCTTCCCGAGGAAATGGAAACAAGGAAGTATCAGAGTCTTGCTAAAAGGAGAAGATAAGGAGGAAACCAACCCAAAATCATACCGGCCAATCTCCCTTCTTTCCACCATGGGAAAAACTCTAGAAAAGCTGATATCTAAGCGCCTAAGCGACCTCTTCCATCGACACCCGCTCACTTCAAACAGACAATTCGGCTTTAAACCCGGGAAATCTACAGAGGACGCCATAGTCACGCTAAGAGACGTGATCAAAGAAACAAGGGAAAAATACGCAGTAGCACTCCTCTTCGATATTTCTGGTGCTTTTGATAACGTCTGGTGGCCAAGCGTGCTACAAAACCTGAAGAAACGTGACTGCCCCAAAAATATATACAGACTCGTCCAGAGCTATCTCTCAGAAAGGACCGCAAGTATAAATAGCTGCGATGTCAGCGTCGAAAATCCAATAACCAAGGGATGCCCCCAAGGGTCAATCCTTGGCCCACTACTCTGGAATCTCGTCTTCGACGAAGCAATAGAACTTGTACAAACGACAGGACACGAAACAATAGCATACGCAGACGATCTCATAGTAGTAATAAAGGGAAAATCAAGGGAACAGATAGAGATACAGGCAAACTCAGTCGCCACAACACTCGTCAAATGGTGCCAGAAGCAAAAAATGCAGCTGTCCGCGGCCAAAACGGAAATGGTCCTCATGAAAGGCTTCCTGGACACCAGGCGACCGCCGCTCGTCAGGATAAATAATAAATCAATTAAGATGTCACAAACAGTAAAATACTTAGGAATACATCTGGGAACCAGATTCAACATAACGCCACACATCACCCACATCTGCGACAAGTCGAAGAGAACTTTCAATGCACTTGCACGCATCGCAAACACGCACTGGGGCGAGTAGTAAGTCAAAGGGGATTCTAACCCATGGGGCAATGAGGGGAGCGCGGGGGCGGGGGGAAGTGAGGGCGCGCGGGGGAGCGCGGTGGGGGGAAACCTGGGCGCGGGGCCTGCGGGGGGAGGAAGGCCGGTTGCGCGCGCACGAGCCGCGGAGTGGGGGAAGCCGTGATGATGGAGGGGATTAGTCCGGGCCGAGCCGCCGCGGAGACCTGACCCACAGCCGAAAACTTTTGGAGGGGGTGAATGACCCCCCGAAAACTTTTTCAAACCCCGGGCCCATCCCCGAAAATTTAACCGGAGGGAAGTGAATGACCCCCCGAAATTTTTTTCCAAACCATTACGCGGCATACAGACATTTATTTCCAATGCAGAGAAATAATTTATTTTTTATCGGATGATGTCGGGATTTTACAAACCGCGTCTTCGGAGGAGGGAAAGAGACAGAGCATTTTTTAATTCGGAGGAGAGAGAGCACTACATAGCGTCGTCGCAGCGTCTCGCGCGATCGCGCGTAACTCGAATCCTCTGGAGCGACCGTGCGGGGTGACGTCATTTTGGCGGCGCGAAGAACGAAGTAGAATTATGCGACGTCAGCAAATCTTAGAATTAGATGATGAGGAGAGAAGGAAGACAGGTAAAGAAAATGGTACAATGAAATACGATTAAGAATATATATTGTTACAAGTATTGATGTGAAAATCATACATTTATTATTAAAACGTGCTATAGTGGTACATGGTTTACATCATGCAGCATAGACTGTAATCCTAACGCCAACAATTCACAATCGATCAATGAATGCTGTTCGAAGTGATCGCTTTCGGAAATTAATTTCACATAATTCGTTGGTACGGGAGCGGTACGCAGCAGTTCTACGAAGGTTGCATATTTACTACTGACAGAGTACATATTTTCAGTTAGCCAGGTATACATATGTTCAATACAATGTTCATACGCGAACAGTTTACGCATCGTGGCTTCAGTCATGTATATGACAGCGCGATTATCGGTGATTTTTATAAGTTGATCATCATGTATACGCGTGAATTCGAGTCGCAAATGATCAATTACGATGTGGGTTTGGGGCGATGTTGCGTTGCTGCGTAATCGTTGGAGTATGTCCGCCTCGTTTTGCAGCAGGAGCTTCCACGTCGACATTGAAAAACATACCTCACAGCCTTTATTGTCAGCTATGGCGATCTCGACGTGGCACAAATCCATGCCGATGCGAATTCCAATAGTTAACCGTTTATAAGCTGTTGCGGTCAACGGGTAATCACGCCCCAGGATCCGTACGATTGTTGGTTTTGGTGTTGTGGATCCAGAACTGTAAGAAACATGCACACGAAATTAATACTCGGTTCGCTTGCGTTTACAGTGAAAGAAGTAAGTGAAAAGTGAAAAGTGTATAATAACGCGTACATACCTCGTATTGAACTGATGTTCCTGTTGTTGGCGTTTATTGGGGTAATCACCATTGATGGCGGATGCATAGGATGAATTGTTGAAGCTGCGTTTGTACATCTTGATATGCACTATGTACGATTATACTGATCGGTGGAGAAGTTAACGCAAACGATACTCTTTAACACTCGAGCGAACGTGGTGTAATGAAGTTCACAGGTCTGACCAACGTCGCTTTTATACAAATTCACGTACACGTATACATCAATGCACATTTGAGGGAGGGGATACACCAAAGAGTAAGGCAGAGATAGCAAATCATGCATAAAAGTCTCGACACGTGTCGAATATAATATGATACTTTTGCATTCGAGGGAGGAGATACATCAAAGAGTAAGACAGCAAATCATGCATAAAAGTCTCGACACGCGTCGAATGTAATATGATACTTTTTGGGAACGTTGAATCTTAGAATTATGCGATATCAGCAGAAACTGCATAGAATCGTGTTGGAATGCATCATCGTTTTTACATTCGAGGGAGTACATCAAAAGAGATACCAAATCATGCATAAAAACGCGCTCCAAAGTGCACAAAGCCTCAAATCGTTGCAACGTGTTGCGAGGAAAAGACATTTACATTTACAACCATGGGAGAATTCGGGCACATAACCCGCCAATTGCTGGATCAATCTGCACGCTTGATTTCGCGGGAAGAGTACCTTGCGTGGGAAGAACGGTGCAACGAGTGTATCGAATCGTTGGAAGAACAGAGCCGTGTGAAACGCCCGCGATTATCGATCGGTGTTCGACAATCGTTGGTTGCTCGAATCGCGCACCTCGAAGGGCTAAAACATTCGTTGCGCGGCCGTTTCGTGCGCGAAGGTGCCGGACATTCTAACATAGGACTTTTGTGGCGCGAAATAGACGCTGCGTTCGATAACCGCGTATTAACTGGTGTCGTGCTAAATTCAAACTATATCGAGCCGCGCAACTTCCTCCAAGATGCGGGGATCATTGTGCTGGAGCATGTGCGGAGCGCTTTGAGGAAACAGCGGAACCTCAAAGTGAACACGGTGTTCAACGGCGAATTTGTGGCGGATGACAAGCATGCTTGTAAAAGCATCAACACCCGAAACTGCGAACTCTTCCGCACATCCGATCTGCAGGAGTGGTACCAGCGATGCGTTATCGAACCCACCCTGGCATCGTTGGAAGAGTTCCAGGAACGCGATAGCGGATGGGCATTGACGCGAATCCTCAACCTGACCGTCAATGTCAACAAGTACAATCCACTGCGTGCTGGGTGCCACATCAAGTTGCCATAGATATTATCTTTGAAGAAGGCAACGATCAGTGTGCAATGCTCGGACAATGCGTGTTTCGCGTGGGCAGTGGTCGCCGCTCTCCATCCTGCGGAAAGACATACCGATCGCCCAAGTTCGTACCCCGACTATACTTCCGTATTAAATCTCCAGGGCATTGAGTTTCCAATGTCTCTAGCACAGATTAGGAAGTTTGAACGGTTGAACGACATCTCCATCAACGTGTACAGCTTCGAGGCGGAGAAAGGGTCGACGGTCTTTCCGTTGCACCTCACCAGTCAAAAGAGGGATCGACACGTCAACCTGCTCTACACACCGAATCAAGAGCACGGCGATGTAGGGCACTTTGTATGGATCAAGAACTTGTCCCGACTCGTGAGCACGCAGCTGAGCAGACACAAGGAAAAGAAATTCATCTGCGATCGGTACGTATAGAAAACGTATGAAATGTTGAAATGTCTCGCGAAATAAATTAAATAAAAAAAATTGTGTTTACAGATGCATGCACTACTTTAGCTCAACCGAGAAGCTGGAGGCGCATACAGTGGACTGCGGCAAGATGAACGACTGCGCCATTCTGCTGCCCAGCGAAGGCAAAAATCTCCTCAGTTTCGACAACCACCGCATGAAGGAGCGACTTCCCTTCGTGGTATATGCAGATCTCGAGTGCATCATCGAGAAAACAGAGGACAGTCACCGAGTGGGTGATACAGACAATAAATTACACACATACCAGCACCATAAAGTGCATAGCATTGCCTATTATATGCATTGTTCGTACGATACATCACTGTCGACGTATCGATGTCGCCGCGACGCGGACTGCGTTTCATGGTTCGCAGACGAACTTAAAAATTTTGCAAACTTCGCCAAACCCATCTTGACCAGTAATGTTCCCATGCTGGATTTAACCAACGAACAGTTGACGACATTTCGCGATGCAACACACTGTCATATTTGCGAAGAACCATTCGAGGCTAGCGATAAACGAGTCCGCGATCATTGCCATCTCTCCGGACGATTCAGAGGCCCGGCACATTCGGAGTGTAATTTAAATTATAAAAATGCGTTTTACATCCCCGTAGTTTTCCATAATTTATCCGGTTACGATTCACATTTTATTATCAAGGAAATAGCTACCGCTTTCGAAGGCAGCGTTGACGTATTGCCTATAACTAAAGAAAAGTATATTTCATTCACAAAAAATGTCGAAGATACGGCTGACTCAGACTCGCGAAATTATATTAAATTGCGATTCATCGATTCGTACAAATTTCTCAATACCAGTCTCAACAAATTAGCATCTTTTCTCAGCGCAGATCAATTAAAAATTTTACGATCCCAATTTGAAACATTATCCACCGAGGATTTCAATTTATTGACGCGAAAGGGTGTATTTCCGTACGAATACCTCGATTGCGCGAACAAGCTGCAGGATCCATGCTTACCGCCGCGCGAGTCATTCTACAGTTTGTTAACGGGTGAGACTGTATCCGAGAGCGATTACGCACACGCCGAGACAGTGTGGCAGCGTTTCGGGATTAGAACCTTGGGCGAATACAGCGACTTGTATTTGAAAACAGATGTCTTGTTATTGGCAGATATTTTTGAAAATTTTCGCGAAAGTTGCATCAAGAGTTACGGACTAGATTCAGCGCATTATTATACTTTACCTGGTTTCACCTGGGATGCAATGCTAAAACATACCAAAATTACATTCGAATTGCTCACAGATGTCGACATGATTATGTTTATCGAACGCGGTATACGTGGAGGTTTAAGCCAATGTTCCGGAAGATACGCATATGCCAATAACAAGTACATGCCATCTTACGACGCATCGGAACAGTCATCGTACTTGATGTACTTTGACGTAAACAATTTGTATGGATGGGCAATGTGTCAACCCCTGCCATACGCCAAATTTCAATAGGTCGAAGATGTTGCGAGTTTTAACGTGTCTTCGATCCCGGTCGATTCGCCCACGGGATACATTCTCGAGGTTGATCTGGAATATCCGCAAAGTCTGCACGACGCTCACGCCGATCTACCGTTCTGTCCAACGCGTGCCAAACCACCGGGCAGCAGGCAGGACAAATTACTCGCGACGGTATACGATAAGCAGCGTTACGTTATCCACTATCGCAACCTGCAGCAGTGCACGCGTCACGGTCTTCGTATTACAAAGATACACCGCGTGCTTCAATTCGCTCAATCCCCCTGGCTCCGCGATTACATCGAACTCAATACACGGTTCAGAACAAGCGCGACAAACGATTTTGAGAAAAATTTGTACAAATTGATGAACAACGCGGTATTCGGCAAAACTATGGAAAATGTACGAAACCACGTGGACGTAAAGCTTTTGACACATTGGGAAGGGCGATATGGCGCGGAGGCAATGATCGCGAAGCCGAATTTCCACAGCAGAAGTGTTTTTTCGGAAAATTTAATAGCTGTTGAATTGCGTAAACTCGAGGTGAAATTCAACAAACCGATATACGTGGGTATGTGTATTCTAGACCTATCAAAAATTTGTTTGTACGAATTTCATCACGAGTACATGTCTCCCCAGCACGGATCGAAATGTAAAATTCTATACACCGATACAGACAGCCTCATTTATCACATTCGATGCGACGATATCTACGAGTCCATGAAACGCAATATCGATAGATTCGACACGAGCGATTATCCTACCGACAATCCATATAATATGCCGCGTGTAAATATGAAGGTTCCAGGGCTGATGAAGGACGAAAATAACGGTGCGATAATGACCGAATTCGTAGGTCTTAGAGCGAAAATGTATGCGCTTCGCGTAGACGGTAAAAAAGATACGAAAAAGGCGAAAGGCGTCAAGACCAACGTCATAGCCAGAACGATAACTTTCGACGACTACGCGAAGTGTTTGCATAAGGAGATCGAAATGATTCGCAGACAATCGTGCATACGGTCTAAATTGCACAAAGTGTACACCATTTCGGAGTCTAAAATCGCTCTAAGTCCGTACGACGACAAGCGGTATATCGTACCCGATTCGACCGACACTCTGCCCTGGGGACATTATAATATACCGTTGTAAAATAGAAATTGTATTCCCATGTATAGAAATTATTATAAATAGCGAAATTATTGCATAAAAATTATTCATACATGTATAGAAATTATAAATGGCGGAATTAACGTGTTAAAATAAAAAATTGTTCACACATGTATATGTATAATTATATTTATTGATTATTTTACAATACATTATTTTTATTTATCCAAGAATTGTGTGATTTATCAAACCCCAGCCACTTGACGTACACCTTATCCCCCTTTCTACGCAACACTTTTTCCACTAGATATACATCAGGATCGGTGACGCGTTGCAGCTCGTGTTCATAGAATCCTCCAGCAACGGGTTTTCCACAGGAATCGACCAGCAGATAGGTCGCGGGATTAGTTGTCTGTACTTTGGCTATCTTGAACACCTCCGTTGTCCAATTCGGCGTATAGCCTTTATCGAAGATGGTTTTAAATTTGCTCACGCGCACAAAATCGCCCAACTTGAATCTCGCCGGAGCAGCGATCTTTATGTTGTTGTATACGGTGGCTAGCAGCTTATCGGCGATCGCAGGGGTAACATCGCAAGGACGCATTCCGATGGTTCTATGTTTTCGCGCGTTATACTCTGCGAGCAAACGCGGTAGCGAATCGGTCCATCTATAGGTTCCATTCAGCGTAAACAGTTTCCACATATTGTTCTTCAACGTTCGATTGAAACGTTCCACGACGGAGGCCTTCATCACCGAATACGTAGAATAATGATTAATGTCATGCTTTGTCATGAGTTTCTGCACATCGGCGTTGTAAAATTCTTTTCCTTGATCGGTTTGCAAATTTTTCGGATATCGATCTCTAAATATCTTTGCAAACGCTTTAGTCACCTCAGCGCCACTTTTAGTCTTGAGCGGCAACGCCCATGCATACTTGCTCAACACATCGATGACGGTGAGTATGTAGTGGTGACCCTGGTTGAATCGCGAGTATGGTCGCATTTCTACAATGTCAGCTTGCCACAGATCGTCGTATCCATGCACTATGACGCGCCTCCGCGGGAAATACCTTCGAGCTGGAGCATGCAATTCGTCAACGAGTCGTCGCTTCTTGTGGCCATGGTTTTCTTCTTTACTCTTGGATTTCGGTAATGGCTGCATGTTTGACGCGAATGATGTGATAATTATCGTGTACGTGCATTATGTACTCCCCGTCGGCCCGAGGACAAGTTCAACCGTCTCGCATGATTCTCCTTCGCATTGTCGCTGCGGATTCAACGCTTCCGATATCTTTTGAACGCTGTTTTGCAACGTCAGCATATCTCTTTGAAACACGACCAGCTTCCTCTCTAATTCTTCCTGCTGCTCTCGCAAAAGTTTAATGTTCTTTTCCACGTATAGTTTATTGACAGCATCGGTGTCGGTCACCGGCTGAGCTACGCGTCGTATCTTGCGTGATTTTGCATCAAAGTCGGCACCAGTCACGCAAAGAGCGTTATCTCGCATGTAATTTCGAAGCAGACCGGTCCATTTGTAATAGTCCATTGTAGCTGCTCCACCTTTCTCGAGCGATACCCCAAATTTGTTGATCGGCATCTCGACGTATACAGTGCAAATCATTGGCGTGCGGTTTAATTTATAATGAGGCCTACCTCGCGGAGTTCCTCGATAATCGATAGAATTTCGGGATCGTGAGAGTTGTTACCCGCCTGACGCGACGCTTCAAGCAAACGCAACCGATCCACCAACTCGTTGGGATCGTCCCAGTGCACATAATCGATCTTGTTATCGTTTACCATCATGGCTCGTGGCACCGTTAGACCTTTCCCCGCCCTACTAGTCGACACACGGGGAAGTAGAGGTGCAATTACATGCTTGTACTTGTATCCCTTGTTGCTTAATATGGGGTATTTAGCATTATGATCGCGTCTGTGGGCATTCGTCGACAGCAGTATACTTTTGTATTTTTGTTTATCGGCATCGGTGTACACAGCATCGTCGGGAATTCTTTTGAAAATCAGTTCGTAAAGACCGGGTGTTCCTCCGTATCTTACACCATCTATGATTATATTATCGCCCCTGTCTATATCGAAAGCCTTATCCCCAAGCATCGTTCCACTATTACCAAAGTACACGCCGTACACATAGTCCATTGTCGTATCCCTATCACCACTTAGGATCGCGCTCATGTATTTTTGCCCCAGCGGACCGAAATGACTGCGAAACGTTTCTTGTCCCTCGGGTGTTTGGAGTTGATGTCTAATAGATGTTGCAAACGACTCGTTTGGTGTAGTTTCGAAAACGTCGTCATCATCATCATCAATGGCTGAGAGCGATTGTACGCGAGGAATTGTATTTATTGGCGTTGGTGGAACGGGAGACTCGTTTGATGCGGCATTCCGCCGTTTATGCTTCGATTGAACTGGTGTGGAGGTTGCGAGTGAATATTCCGATGACGTGCGTCGTTTCTTCTTTCTCTTACGCGATGTGTTCCCTTTCGACACGATTTTTGTTTTAGGCGTTAATGTTTCATTCTCTTCAACGTCTGTGCTCATCGGCGGTGATGTGTCAGCTTCTGTTGTTGCAGTATTTTCCACAATATGTTTTAAGGGTTCCACAATAGGTTTGAAGTATTTCTCCAACGCGATATCTTCCTCCATCTTGCCGGTCTTCAAAGCCTGATGTTTTCGGCGAATGGCTTCGCTGGTTTTTGCAATTTCCTTCGCTATTCTCTCGCGATCCTTAATCTCCAGACTATCGATATCAATCATCGTCGTTGTACCGCGGACGTTGCGTTCCCACCGACGTTTTGACGACAATTGACCATCTCACGGTACGGCAAACTCGTTAAATCCCTTTCTATAACGTCCATTGGACATCGCGCTATCCTTGTCTATCACCACGAAACCATACTCCCGTTGCCAACAATTACGACACAAAGCGCAGAAATCCTCGTAAGACATGTCTGTGTTTACGTGATCGTTGTACACATGTTTCAAGTTGGTACCATCCTGCTTAAACAGAATCAACAGATTGGCATTGTCGCGTATAAGATGTTTGGGAATCTTTGCATACGTCTGACAGAGATAGAAACAGTCAACGTTCGAGTGACGCCCCATTGCAAAGTATTCCCTTATCGTATCCTGCTTGTTGCATGCCACGTCATCAAAGATAAAAATGGAATTCGGAAGCGATTCGCTCGGTGGGATGACGTCACTGTTATTCGAAAACGTAAAGTAGCCAATTTCATCTATAGGAGTCAATAAATTATCCAAATACTGATATTTCGGCTGTTGCAACGACTTGGAGTACACGTACACGTTCTCGAAGCGGATGCCGTGAGGACTTTCCAACAAGCTCACCAGCACGTTGGTCTTTCCACAATTTGATGGACCGCAAATGAGGCAGCGGATAGTGTTTGGCAGCATGCTACCGTGTCTGCGCATTGTTTTCGGGGACATCAGCTGCGATTTATCGTCAAAATTTGTCACGCGTATCGCCACAGGTTGCCGTACGAATCGCATCCTGTCCGTGAACCATGGAAAATGATTTTTGATACGTCGAAGCGGTCTATTTATAGGTCTGCGCCGAAGCAAAACAGCTCAGTGTGCAACATGCTTCTGGTCCTGTCGGATAATTTCGATATTCGAGCCCTGACCTCTGAGCAGTTGAAATATATACCAAAGATTATTCTACTGCGAGAGTTTGGCAGACACATTGATCAGTTGTGGAACAGGCTCCCCGAGCATATAAAAGCAGATCCTGAGGTTCAGCAGCATCGTAGGTGTCTGGAGCATTATAATCGCCCTTGGCAGCGAACGCATATCGACGGTCCGGCACCATTGATTAAAAACTGTAGCGAATGTCACCGACGAGAGTAAAGAAAGGTCGTGGTTTGTTAAATCGGGCGATAAACGCGCTACCTATCGAATTACATATCCCGGGATATCAGTTTTGCGGTCCAGGAACTCATCTGGCAAAACGATTGGCTAGAGGTGATCGAGGCATCAATCCGTTGGACGCAGCGTGTCGCGAACACGATATTGCATATTCGCGTAGCAACGATCTCGACGAAAGGCACGCGGCAGATAAGGTACTCGCTGACAAAGCGCGAAAACGCATCGTTGCGCGAGACTCGACTCTGGGTGAAAGAGGTGCTGCTACAGCTGTTTGGGCAGCTATGAAGGCCAAAACGAAAATCGGAATGGGGATGAAAACAAAAACCTGCAAAAGGACTCCAAAGAAAGCATCGAAAAAACGGATTCTTCCAGTAGCAAAACGGGGTGGTATATTACCGCTTCTCCCGCTGCTAGGTGTCCTCGGATCGTTAGCTGGTGGAGCGGCGGGGATCGCCAAAGCGGTCAACGATAATAAGGCGGCGCAACATCAGCTGCAGGAAATGCAACGTCATAATCGCTCCATGGAAGGTCGCGGACTTTATCTCGCACCGTACAAGCGCGGACAGGGAATATCGAAACGAAAAAAAAAAACGCCAAGAAGAAAATAAAAATGCCTGCGGGCGTAACTACCGATTTGCAATTGGAGGAGTTGGCAAAACGTATGCGTATCCCATTCTTTAGAGGTGTTTTTATGCGAAACGCGTTACCAGCCGGAGGAGTACGTCGAAACGAGAGCGGTATAGTAAATTTGGACAATGCTGCGGGATCAGGAACTCATTGGGTGGCATATGCGAAGAGAGGATGTCGAGCTATATATTTCGACAGCTTTGGGAATCTTCGACCGCCCAAGGAATTGGTAAAATATCTGGATAAAGATGCTGTGGAAATTGAATACAATCGTTCGTCTTACCAGAAGTACAATCAGAGCAATTGTGGACAACTATGTCTACGCTTTCTACAAACGATCGGCACCAAATTTAAGGATTGACTTCCCACCACTCTGAGTCAGTACCAGTCCAGTCGTACAGCTCGGAATATGTCGTTAACATTCACTCTAACCGGCAAGAGTAGCACCCTCGCGGTGAGCTACTTTCCACCCATAGATTTGAGCGACGATGAATACGAGCTTGGTCTAACAACCTTTGAAACCTATCATACAATACCGAACATCGACTCGAGCAACGATAAATTCTACTTCATCGTAAACAACAGCGCCGACACCGCTCATGAATACATTACGATTCCCCACGGCTCCTACGAACTAGACGCCATTGCCAAGTACCTGAAGCAACGATTACTCGAACGGTATCCTAAAAATCTTGGTGACACCGGCGATAACAGTGACAATGATGCGTATCCTATAGTGTTGCGTCCCAATAACAATACCATGAAAAGCGAGCTGTACTGTCGGTTCACCGTAGACTTTACAAAGCCCAACAACATTGGATCGCTACTGGGATTCTCCACGAATCGGGTATTAGCACCAGAACGATGGCACGAATCGGACGATCCGATTAATATCATGAACGTGAACATTATTCGCATAGAATGTAGCGTGACCGCTGGGGCGTACAACAATGGGAGGCGCGTACATACGATACATGAATTTTCTCCGAGAGTTCCACCAGGATATAAGATATCGGAAACGCCCGCGCAGATCATTTACCTTCCAATCACCGCACGAGTCATTACGGATCTGACGATACGCGTTGTGGATCAAGACGGACGGTTGCTTGATTTTCGAGGTGAAGAGATTACCATCAGATTGCACGTACGACGACGATAATACATGTGGTGTGAACGAAAGAGATGCTTGTATTGAACGACTCCAGAAACCCGTTTCTTCCAAGTTTCTTCCAAGAAATTGTTTGCAACAACAACAACAACAACAACAACAACTGCAACAGTTCTGATCACGCTAAAAAGAAGAGGCTCAGTGCTGCGAACATTGCATTTTTGAAATCATTAGGATTCATTGTGCGCATTTAAGTTGAAAAAAATGGCTGACATTCTAAGCATTGGAGGGAAGCCGACGTTTGATGATCGCATCGTCAAGCTCGAGACTCACACATACAACCCATACGTCAACACGACGTTTGGATACAGCGATGAGATAAGAATACCTATACAGCAGCAGGATTTATACACATTGCCGTGTGAAAGTTTCCTCTACGTGGAGGGGAAATTGAAGATAAATAAGCCAAATGATGCGTTAACTGTGACGTTGGGAAATAATTGCATGGCGTTCTTATTCGATGAGATTCGATACGAGCTGAATGGCGTGGAGATTGACCGCAACAGAAACGTCGGAATAACTAGCACGCTTAAAAACTATGTATCGCTGACATCCGACGAAGACAAAAATATGGAGAATGCAGGATGGGGCTTGAAACGACGCGATGGACTAATATTGAAAAATCATTTTAATTTTTGCGTCCCACTCAAATATTTGCTGGGATTTTGCGAGGACTACAAACACATGATTATTAATGCTCGTCACGAAGTGATTTTAATACGATCACGCAACGATAACAATTCTCTAATAGGATCACCGATGTTGGAACCAGAAATCGAATTACTTAAAGTGCAATGGCGGATGCCTCATGTGACGCTGAACGACGTTAATAAGCTATCGTTGCTACGTGCTTTGGAAAGTGGACAAAACCTGAGCATTTGTTTTCACTCGTGGGATTTGTACGAGTATCCTCTCTTACAGAGCACGACCAAACATTCGTGGGCTGTGAAGGCAGCTGCGCAGCTGGAGAAGCCGCGATACATTATCTTTGCTCTACAGACTGCTCGAAAGAATGTGATGAGCGAAGACGTTACTATGTTCAACAACTGTAAATTGACCAATGTAAAACTTTTTCTCAACTCAGAATTTTACCCATACGATGATCTGAACTTGGACTTTGACAAGAATAAGCACGCCATCTTGTTTAACATGTATACGCAATTCCATAAATCGTATTATGGACATAGTTGCAACGAGGCATTATTCACCGTGGCGGAATTTTTACAATTTGGCCCCTCGTGGTGATTGATTGCTCGCGACAAAATGAGTCGATCAAGAATGGCACCGTGGACGTGCGCATAGAATTCGAGTGTAAAGAGAATGTACCTGCAAATACTACGGCATACTGTCTGATTCTGCACGATCGGGTGGTTGAATACAATCCGCTGACAAACGTGGTGCGCAAAATCAATTAAATTGTCGCGCTACTTGCCCGCCCTCTCCTGTGTCAAATTCACACAAAATTTCATCGTGAAAATCGACATGCTTTACGAGAAAGGCTGCATTCTCCTGTCTGTCTTGAAAGCGAATGGACCTCCAAATTGTAACGATGATGGCTGTACCAACATTTGTTGACCTGCAAGGGTTCGTCGTCGATGGAAGATTTGTCGTCAAGGAAGTGGCGGTCCTACGAAATGGATTAATTCTCTCGCACTACATTTTTGGGAGTTCGATGCCGCAATATCTTCTTACGAAATCCGACAAATCAAGCATTCGGTGGCTGGTGGCAAAACATCATGGACTACGTTGGGACGATGGAGACGTTCCGTACAGTATGGCTAAACGGCTAATTACGAAAGCTGTAGCTGATGCGATCGACGAAGAAGATGATGCATCCCATATCATATACGTTAAAGGGCTGCAGAAACGCGACTGGCTCATGGATTTCCTCGACGAAAATACGATAGCGGACGTGGTCATCGAGACGCTGGACATTGACTACGAGGATATCAAATCACTAAATAAGCTAAATGTAGTTAATACACTGCGATGTGGTAGACACGCGAAACACTGTGCCATGCAAAATGTATTTAAAATATTCAACTGGTGGTCTAAACGCCAGAGAGAAATGCTTAAATAAAATATAATCAATTTTAATGCATAAACGTTTTTTTCTTCACCCTCCCCAACTTCCTACATGTACGCTAGATTAAGACGATATTTGTAATTATTATGTGGGAAACCGTTCGATTCGCGTTCAATACCCGTTCAAAACCGTTCGATTCGCGTTCGACACCCGTTCGATACCGTTCGATTCGCGTTCAATACCCGTTCGATACCGTTCGATTCGCGTTCGATACCCGTTCAAAACCCGTTCGATACCGTTCGATTCGCGTTCGACACCCGTTCAAAACCGTTCGATTCGCGTTCGATTCGCGTTCAATACCGTTCAAAACCGTTCGATACCCGTTCAATACCCGTTCGATACCGTTCGATTCGCGTTCGACACCCGTTCAAAACCGTTCGATTCGCGTTCAATACCCGTTCGATTCACGTTCGAAGTGGTATGTTAGGAGTTGAAAGTGATGCGATAGACATTCAAAATGGTGTGATCTAGTCAAATGATGTGTCAAAGAAGAAGGAGAAAACGGTTCAACGAAATGATGTGTGCAAAGAATAAATGTAATGGTCAGCGGAAATGAATCTAGAGAACAACAGCGTCTCACTTTGTAAAGCTAAGCACTTCTCGATTTCATGGTAAGGGAGATGTAGCGAGACCAGTTGCATTCAAAATCGTGGTTGACGTGCAGTCACTTTGACAGTTTTTAAACACTCTTCATCTTTTTGAGCTAAGTGAAATTGCTTTGAAGGATATCATCAATCGTTCAACGCATAGAAGATACAATCGAATAATACCGTAAGTTTCCATTATCATATTTTTAGTGAATCGTTGTGTTAATAACTTTGAGAATTATAAGAAAAATCGATTTCAGATTATGTATCTACCCGTGAATTTGAACCGGTCAGCTACGGGTACAATCACAGCTGCTGTGACACCTATTCGCCAGATTAATCCAAAAGTATACGTGACGTGTCGAAATATCGCAGTACAATCTGAGGAAATTCGGGTTGGTGAACATCGTGAGGCGGAGGCAGAGCATGATGGTGGAATTTTTTTAAAAGTATTTCATAATGGGACCACCATACGAGATGATCCACCGGACGACCACTTCGGGGATGAAGAGTTCTGGCTGAATCGCAATGCACGGAATGAATATTTATTAGAAGGTGATGATGAGGATGATAATATTTTCGCGTATCCAAATATATATCAGCGGAATCGTGTGGGTGCTCCGCAAAGTGTGGTGTGGCGTAACAGTGTTAATGCTGAAAAGATCGATTACGACGCCGTTTTAAAGAACTCAGTATCGGGGCTTCGGGGCAGTAATGTTTCAGTTCAAACCGACCCTGCGCAAGTTCCTGTAGATTTATTGTTAAGTGAACTATTTGCTGATGATCCTATCGAGTGGGATATGTGGCAGCCTTCTACCCCTTCGCCGCCTTCGTCGTCTCCGCAGGTATGTAACATTCTGAATTGTGTTTATGTGCGTGATGTTTATTATGTTTAATGTATCATTATTATATCAACTTTTGTATCTGTGTGTAGGTGATTCATGGAAATGCGCGGAACCCATCATCCCCACCGGAGTGGCTGCAACCGTCCCCATCACCTTCGACATCTTCGGCACCGATGGACGACGACAGCGACGATATTTAGATTTTATATTTTTTTTATTTTATCATCCAGATTTTTTTCTTTTTGCTTTTATTTTTTATTTTATTATTATCATTATTATTATGTAACAATATATATCGTAAACATATATAATTTCACAATTTCATTCGCCCGTCTTCCTCACATAATTTTAAGATTCTACGATTCAATAATTCTAAGATTTGCTGACGTCGCATAATTCTACTTCGTTCTTCGCGCCGTGAAAATGACGTCACCCTGCCCGGCCGCTCCAGAGGATTCGAGTTACGCGCGATCGCGCGAGACGCTGCGACGACGCTATGTAGTGCTCTCTCTCCTCCGAATTAAAAAATGCTCTGTCTCTTTCCCTCCTCCGAAGACGCGGTTTGTAAAATCCCGACATCATCCGATAAAAAATAAATTATTTCTCTGCATTGGAAATAAATGTCTGTATGCCGCGTAATGGTTTGGAAAAAAATTTCGGGGGGTCATTCACTTCCCTCCGGTTAAATTTTCGGGGATGGGCCCGGGGTTTGAAAAAGTTTTCGGGGGGTCATTCACCCCCTCCAAAAGTTTTCGGCTGTGGGTCAGGTCTCCGCGGCGGCTCGGCCCGGACTAATCCCCTCCATCATCGCGGCTTCCCCCACTCCGCGGCTCGTGCGCGCGCAACCGGCCTTCCTCCCCCCGCAGGCCCCGCGCCCAGGTTTCCCCCCACCGCGCTCCCCCGCGCGCCCTCACTTCCCCCCGCCCCCGCGCTCCCCTCATTGCCCCATGGGTTAGAATCCCCTTTGCCTTACTACTGGGGCGTAAATAATAAAACAATGAACATCCTATATAAAGGGATTTTCATCCCCGTAATAACATATGCAGCCGCCGGCTGGGCTGACAAATTGAATGTCCACCACATCCGGAGCCTCAGGAAAACCCAAAGACACGTACTAATACGAGTCATTAAAGCATACAGGACCATCTCCTTCGACGCGATCACAGTAATTGCATCCGCAGCACCGATCGAACTCCTCCTTCAGGAAAGATCAGCCACATACCAGGCAAAGAAAAACCGAGACTGTAAAATAGGGAACGTACACATACCTGCAACCCCAACGGCGCCCGACAAGAAAGAACTCGCCGAAATCAAAACCAAAATTCGAAAGGAAACAATAAACACCTGACAAACTGAATGGGAGTCGTCGACGAAAGGGAGAATAACATACAGCTTCTTCAAGAACATCGAAAGCAGACAAACAGCAACCTGGATCGAACTCAACTTCCACATGGTACAAATCCTATCAGGCCACGGCGACATAAAAGACCGGTTAAAATCCCTCGGACTAACTCAGTCAGACACATGCAAATGCGGGAAAAAGGATTCCATAAGGCATATAATTTTTGAGTGCAAAACTCTGGACCCCAGCCGAAAAGCACTATCAGAAAAACTCGCCGCACTCCAAATTGCATGGCCATGCGAACCAGAAAAACTCGTACTGGAAAGCACATACCAACACTTCAAAAACTTCGCAGTCCAG
>OZ020481.1:21658783-21678783 GCA_963971345.1 Andrena flavipes | reverse complement strand
TCGCGACGTTTTTCTCTCTTTCTCTCGACGACGCTTCTTCCACTCGCATCCCGCTTCCTTAGTTTTGGTCGCGCGCTCCGAAGAGTCCTGTGACGGACACTCTCCTCGGAGAGGATCCGGGTAACCTAGGGGTTGCGGCGCTCTTACCATCCATCGCGTCGAGGTGCATCCCGAGTATCATCGCTCGCTTCTTAATCGCGTGCCCCGTTAGCAAAATGAAAGGGACCGGCTGTGAAGCTTCGATAGCGAAAGTCCGATTGGACCGATCGAAGCCGGCCGTGCGTCCGCTTTCGGGCGACTACGACGATAGAGAGAGAGAGAGAGAGCGTGTAAGTAGAAGAGGATGCTGCCGCGTACGGTGGTCTGGGCCCCCGCCTCCGTGTACACGCAATTACAAAGGGTCTCGTACCCAACCGCCGTGTATCTCGATGGTTTTTAAATGAATAATATACGCTCGGCCGTCGGACGTGTCGCGCGGTGTTTCCGCCGCGGTACGTTTCGACGGTGTTCCCGTCCTGGACACAAATCACACACAGTGTCGTCAACGCTGGCGACGCCCGGACGAACCTCCTTCGCGCGCTGGTTGGAGGCGCACGGGCCTCGGCTTCACCCGAACCGAGAACAAAGATAAAATTACGAACATATTTAATAAAACACGATTACCCTGAACGGTGGATCACTTGGCTCGTGGGTCGATGAAGAACGCAGCTAATTGCGCGTCAACGTGTGAACTGCAGGACACATGAACATCGACATTTCGAACGCACATTGCGGTCCACGGATACAATTCCTGGACCACGCCTGGCTGAGGGTCGTTATCACGTACAAAAGACTGCTTGCGTCGGATCTCTGCGTATTCACATCCTCGCCGTCTCGCGTTTCCGACGATGTAACGCGTTTCGGAGTCGGGTCGAATGATACACGCGAGATACGCGACGTACGAGCGAAAGTTGGGTCGTTCGTCGGCGTTTGCAACGGGCTCGCGTGAGAATCGTGAAGCGTGTGTACTCTCTCCGGTGCGAGAACCAGAAAGAGAGAGGCGAGAATGTGATGAATGATCGTTTGGGGACTCGCGTGCGTGCTTACACGGCGTTGTGCGTCGTTGCTTTATAACGACCGCCCGTGTGCTGCACCGCTCCCCTTGGATCACACACAGCGGCCTCTCCGCTCGCACTGGTGTGTAGAATATGCCTTCACGTTCCGCGCGAGATCTTTTACCGTGCTCCCGACGTCGCCTGAAATGAAAAATTTGTCCCGAGAAAGAGAGACCCAAAAAAGAGCGAGATGATAGAGAGATAGAGCGCGGAGTGCGCGCGGCATACGTGCGCGCCGATCTATATCGTCGCGTTCACGCGGCCCCAGGGATTTTAAAAAGAGAGAAGAGAGGGTCGTCGTTTTGACAGTGAGAGTGAAAAGTCACAATCTATACATCGAGGGCACAACAACACATACTCGTTCTTCGGGACGCCGTGAAGATCCACAAGGATGGTGTACATGAATGGAGAGGCGCCTGTGCGGGATGATAAATAAAAAAACCACTCGTTAACATGATCGGGTCGATTTATTTCCCCGTCGTTGCGCGTGGCCTCGCCTAGCCCTCTCGTCATTCCCTCCCTATGGCCACGTTCCGTCGACACACAGAGAGTGTAGTTTGTATGCGCCAAACATCCGATGAGAAGAGAAGTGGTTGCGCTCCACGCCGTCGTTTAAAACGTTTCTGTACCCAGTTTCTCTGAATCCTCGTTGGCGCGGCTGCGTGAATTTGAACTTTGACGAACCGAAAGGCGCCGATGCCGCGAAAGGTGTGTAAGGAAAGACTCTCACTTCGTAGAATTGAAGAGAACGAGTTTCCCCGATCGCCCCATGTCTTTGTCGCGTTGTTGGTCGATCGTATACGAGAGCCGCGGGTCTCGCCGGTCGTTCAGTCCACGGAAGAAAAGCTTATTTTTCCACGGTTCCCTCTGCTGCGAGTCACTGCTCGCGGCGTGAAGGGATAGCGGAATCTCAAAGCTGATAATAGCGGACGAACGTTAAAGTAAAAACCGGTGGTCGTTCCGCGAGAGTCTCTGATCGAATCGACGATGCGCGACGAAAAGACACTTTGGTGAGGCGCAAATAGAGGTAGGGGTGAACTCTATAATTCTCTCTCGATTAGAGAAGAAGAGAGATAGTCCAATGTACCTTTTCTCTGAAAAAATCATGCGATGGCACCTCTGGATACTACACGAGATCGATGATCACCATCATCGACACGACAATATCCAAAAGAGGGAGCATGATTCATATACCGGAGGCGCGCCGCGCGCTTCTCCAAAATATCTTCTCTCTCTACTTGGCGGTCTCGGTTTTTTTTCTCTGATGACACATTTGTATAATATATAACGATTGACGACCTCAGAGTAGGCGAGATTACCCGCTGAATTTAAGCATATTACTAAGCGGAGGAAAAGAAACTAACAAGGATTTCCTTAGTAGCGGCGAGCGAACAGGAATTAGCCCAGCACTGAATCCCGCGGTTCCGCCGCAGGGAATTGTAGTGTTCAGGAGGATCCGTTTATCCCGTGACGTCGCACCGCGTCCAAGTCCATCTTGAATGGGGCCACTTACCCGGAGAGGGTGCCAGGCCCGTAGCGACCGGTACGCGTTTCGGGAGGATCTCTCCATAGAGTCGGGTTGCTTGAGAGTGCAACCCTAAGTGGGTGGTAAACTCCATCTAAGGCTAAATACAACCACGAGACCGATAGCGAACAAGTACCGTGAGGGAAAGTTGAGAAAGAGAAGTTCAAGAGTACGTGAAACCGTTCAGGGGTAAACCTGAGAAACCCAAAAGATCGAATGGGGAGATTCATCGTCGACGAGGCTGGCTCCCGTCGGTGCGCGATACTCCGGATGGACCTTCGTGGTTCCATTAACGAGGGTACACCACCGGCGGCGAATGTTCCGGCCACGTAGTCGTGCACTTCTCCCCTAGTAGAACGTCGCGACCCGTTGCGTGTCGGTCTACGGCCCGAGCGGTTGCCTGTTTCGTTGCTCCCAGAGCACGCGACAGACCCTCGGCCGCCTAGCCGGCTGCGCGACGGTACTCTGAGACGGTATCGGGCCGCAACCAATCCATTTTCGAATGTGTGTGCGTCAGGCCCGCCGCAAGCCCGGTCAGTTCTTACCCGGAGGCCTGGCCAGCTGTTAGCAGGCGGTGTCCTTGGACTGGGCCAAGCTTCGAATTACCGGTCGGCGACGCTACTGCTTTGGGTACTCTCAGGACCCGTCTTGAAACACGGACCAAGGAGTCTAACATGTGCGCGTGTCATTGGGAGAAAGAAACCTAAAGGCGGAATGAAAGTGAAGGTCGACCTTTGCGTCGACCGAGGGAGGATCGGCCGCGTTACGATGCGGCCTCGCACTCCCGGGGCGTCTCGTTCTCATTGCGAGAAGAGGCGCACCTAGAGCGTACACGTTGGGACCCGAAAGATGGTGAACTATGCCTGGTCAGGACGAAGTCAGGGGAAACCCTGATGGAGGTCCGTAGCGATTCTGACGTGCAAATCGATCGTCGGAACTGGGTATAGGGGCGAAAGACTAATCGAACCATCTAGTAGCTGGTTCCCTCCGAAGTTTCCCTCAGGATAGCTGGCACTCGCTCGTTCCTACGCGAACGTGTGCGAGTTTCATCTGGTAAAGCGAATGATTAGAGGCCTTGGGGCCGAAACGACCTCAACCTATTCTCAAACTTTAAATGGGTGAGATCTCTGGCTTGCTTGGATCATGAAGCCACGAGATTATATTGAATCAGAGTGCCAAGTGGGCCAATTTTGGTAAGCAGAACTGGCGCTGTGGGATGAACCAAACGCAGAGTTAAGGCGCCTAAGTCGACGCTTATGGGATACCATGAAAGGCGTTGGTTGCTTAAGACAGCAGGACGGTGGCCATGGAAGTCGGAATCCGCTAAGGAGTGTGTAACAACTCACCTGCCGAAGCAACTAGCCCTGAAAATGGATGGCGCTGAAGCGTCGCGCCTATACTCCGCCGTCAGCGGCAAGTGGGGAGGGACGTGCCACCCGCTCGCGGGTGACCGTCCTCCATGAAGCCCTGACGAGTAGGAGGGTCGCGGCGGTGTGCGCGGAAGGGTCTGGGCGTGAGCCTGCCTGGAGCCACCGTCGGTGCAGATCTTGGTGGTAGTAGCAAATACTCCAGCGAGGCCCTGGAGGACTGACGTGGAGAAGGGTTTCGTGTGAACAGCCGTTGCACACGAGTCAGTCGATCCTAAGCCCTAAGAGAAATCCTATGCAGATGTGGTGTCCTAAAACAGTTTTTTTTTAGACACACACCCGTTGGGCGAAAGGGAATCCGGTTCCTATTCCGGAACCCGGTAGCGGAACCGCAAACCATTCGGGCCCTCGTAAGAGTGTTCGTCGGGGTAACCCAAAATGACCTGGAGACGCCGTCGGGAGATCCGGGAAGAGTTTTCTTTTCTGTATAAGCGTTCGAGTTCCCTGGAAACCTCTAGCAGGGAGATAGGGTTTGGAACGCGAAGAGCACCGCAGTTGCGGCGGTGTCCGGATCTTCCCCTCGGACCTTGAAAATCCAGGAGAGGGCCACGTGGAGGTGTCGCGCCGGTTCGTACCCATATCCGCAGCAGGTCTCCAAGGTAAAGAGCCTCTAGTCGATAGATTAATGTAGGTAAGGGAAGTCGGCAAATTGGATCCGTAACTTCGGAATAAGGATTGGCTCTGAGGAGCGGGGCGTGTCGGGCTTGGTTGGGAAACGGGTTTGGTTGACGAGCCGGGCCTGGGTGAGGTGAACGGTCGGGATTTCGGTCTCGCATCCGGGATCCGAGCTCGGTCCCGTGCCATCGCCTCCCGCGGATCTTCCTTGCTGCGAGGCTTCCGTGTCGGTTTCACCGTCGTGGTCGTCCTCTTCGGCCGCCATTCAACGCTCAGCTCAGAACTGGCACGGACTAGGGGAATCCGACTGTCTAATTAAAACAAAGCATTGCGATGGCCCCCGAGGGTGTTGACGCAATGTGATTTCTGCCCAGTGCTCTGAATGTCAACGTGAAGAAATTCAAAAAAGCGCGGGTAAACGGGTGGGCCGTCGCTTGAGGTGTCGGGGCTAGACCCTAGTATCCGAGACGAGTCCCCGGTACTGACCGCGCTGCGTTTACCCCTAAAGTTGTAGGCGGAGCTGTCTAATCCCACGTTTGTGGGCAACGGATAGCCACCAACAGCAAAGATGTGCGGTAGAGGGAACCGGGAAACCGACCTCGGCGGTGACTCATCCAACGTGATCGGAGAAATCTGATCGACATGAGTAGAGGGAACCGGGAAACCGACCTCGGCGGTGACTCATCCAACGTGATCGGAGAAATCTGATCAACATGAGTATTGAATTATCAAGCCAAGGGTGAACGGCGGGCCGTCGTATTTAGGTGTCGGAAAGCCTCAACTAAAGGCTGTTCTAGTTATCCGAGACGAGTCCCGGTACGGACCACTCACAGTTTGACCCTAAAAAGGGGTCGGTGGAGCTACCCAATCCCATGTATGTGGGTAACAGAAGCCGCCGACCTCTAAGACGATTGGTAGAGTTGTCGCATAAGCGAGCTCGACGGTGACTCATCAAACGTAACGAGAGGAATCTTGTAAACATGAGAAAGCCTAAGGAGGGAGGTTAAAGGGCGGGCGGCAGGCCGTCGTTTGAGGTGTCGGAAGCCTACCCAAGGGAGCAGGTATTCTAGTATCCGAGACGAGCCTGATGCGGACCACTCGGCGTCCGCCCTAAAAAGCGATCGGTGGAGCTGCCCAATCCCACTATAGTGGGTAACGGATGCCGCCGGTCGCAAAGATGAGTGGTAGAGGGAACCGGGAAACCGACCTCGGCGGGAACTCATTAAACGTGACAGGAGAAATTCTGTCGACATGAGTGCTAAGGGTGAGGGGAGCCCCATCGAGTCGTCAGGCTATCGATGCCCCTCATTGGTGTCGGCCTCTTAGTGGCGTGGTGTACTGGGAACTGGAGGGAGGTCGTTGACCCAGAATTGTAACGAAGCTTCGACCCTTAAGGGGGGGTGCTGGAGGATCACCCTATCCCAGCCGGTCAATGCGTGGTCGCTTGAGGTGTCGGTGGCGCTGATCAGAATAAGTCCACTAGTATCCGAGACCAACGCGCTGGTGTGGCTCGTGATCCAACACCGGCGACCGGTGCGCAACATGGGCGCTAATCCGTGGAAGTCGGAGAGCATGGTCGCGTTCTGAGCTCCATGGTATCAGAAACGGGTGAGATTGTCCGGGCGGTGGTGTCCTGGCCTCGTCGATGCTGCTACTTCTTGCTGTAAGAGAGGATTAACTCTCCGGTTCTTGCCCGAATCATCATGGCTAAGGTGCGCGGATCGCAGCCGACACCTGTAGGGATTTCCCGGGGAGGCTAACCGCCTCCCCGGACATCTCGGTGCGGTCGTAACTATGACTCTCTTAAGGTAGCCAAATGCCTCGTCATCTAATTAGTGACGCGCATGAATGGATTAACGAGATTCCCTCTGTCCCTATCTACTTCCCTCAGGGGCTGCAGCATGCCGGGGTGGCATGCTGATCAGTACGGGGAGTGGCGCCCCCGGGGCCCGAGCTACCGTAAACCCTCGGCGTTGCGACGACCCATTGAGACTTGTCTCGATGGTATGTGGCGCCGGGGGAACGGGGGTCTTGCCTTAACCGGCTGGGCCGCGAGGAGAAAAACCTCTCTAAAAAATCCCTAGCCCTAAGCTATGGTGCGTGGCGAGAGGGCACGCGTCCGACTTCGCTCGGGCGCGTGGCTGGTGGGTGCATCAGCCGGTAGCGACCAAGGTCGGGATACCTGGCGCCCTCCCGATCTTGCGGACGTGTGCATGCATGCACACGTTCGCAGCCTTACCCCCTCATAGGTGGCTCTGAAGGGGGTGGACCTTAATTCCACCATACTCGTGGGATTAATATGAGTGATTCAAATAAAAATAAACAAATAAAACAGTATACACAAAAAAGCCAAAAAAAAACAAAAAACAATGGAAATGATGCGGGAACAGGTGATGACAAAATGGAAGTGGAAAATGAAAAAATGGGAACTGTAAGCGGATTAAGCAGAACTAGTTCTCTCTCGTCGGTTTCATCTGTGTCGGTGGCGCGAGGTAGGCCCGGGCCGCGATCTAAATCAGTAAAAAGGAAGAAGTCTACAGTTGAATACGAAGATGAGGTACCTGAAGAAGTAACCGGAACCTCGCTTGAGGATGTCAGAGTAGAGAGGGCCCGGCTGGAAGATTTCCTTTTTGATGAAACTAACAAAGTAACAAGGACTGCAATCAAATTTATTTTAGAAAAATGGTCACTATTAGAATCAAAATTGCAAAAAGAAATACTAGCAAATGAGAAGCTGAAGGCAACTCACCAGGCCGTGGCCCCGCCGATGTTGAATTCTTATGCCAGTGCGGCGTCTCGTGCTGCCCGCCCCGCCTGCCCTGGGTCGGTGCCTGCAATAGAAAAACAAAAAATACATAAGGAAACGTTTGAAGTCTTGCTTATTAAACCGGTGCTAGAAAATGATAATAGAAATAATGAAGAATTGAAAACAGATATTATTAACAGATTAAAAAACATAAAAAGCAAACTTAAAGTTAAAAATATCAGGCAAATGAAGAAGAAAGGAATTGTAATGGAAGTTAAGGACAAGGAAGATGTGGATATGATAGCGAAGAGTGGATTAGAAAACGTAGGTCTAAAAATCGAAAAACCGAAGAAAATGGACCCATCTATAATAATATATGACGTTGAAAAAGAACATACGTCTGAAGAACTAAAAGAAGACTTCATTAATAAAAACTTTGAGGCTAGTGGATATGACCTACAGGAATTAAAGGACAGTTTAATTTTTCGACATAGTTTTAAAACCAAAGAGAACAGGGTTAACTGGATTGTGCAAATTCCAAGTAAATTTTTCGGAACTGTGGTAGATCGAGGAAGAATCTTCATGCTATGGAGAGTATACCGTGTCAAGGAATACTTGAACATAACGAGATGTTTTAAATGCCACGGCTATGGACACATAGCCAAGGTATGTAGTGTGCCGGATCAGCTGTGTGACACGTGCGGATCAAAAGACCATTTACGTGAGAAATGCGATAGAAAGGAACTTCCTCAATGCATAAATTGTCAGAGGATGAAAAGAAAGGATGTAGGACACTCAGTACGGAGTAAAGACTGCCCGGAATACATAAGGAACTTGGAAATATATAAAAATAAAATACAATGGAACTAAAGGTTGGACAAATAAATGCACAACGTTCCACTGCTGCAGCTGCTAATTTAGAATTGATAATGAAAGAAAACGAAATTGACATTCTCTGTCTCCAGGAACCGTATAGCTATAAGAATACAGTTAGGGGCTATACGTCCCCTGAATTACGGATAATACATACATATGGAGAATACCCTTGGGTAGCAGCAGTGGTGAAGGAAGAAAAGATGGAAATACTAACGGTTCCATGCGTAATGAATGAACATGTTATGTGTTTCCAAGTTCGGGCAGAAGACCTTGAGTTTTATGTAATAAATGTGTATTGTCAATTTTCGAGACCTCTGGAACCTTTTCTAAAGCAACTAGAAGAAATAATGAGAAGTCTTAAGAACAGTAAAATTATAATAACGATGGATACAAATTCTAAGTCGGAAATGTGGTTTTCAGAAGAAACGGATGAACGAGGCAAATTAATGGAAGAATTTATAATGGCGAATAACCTCCAAGTGGTGAATGAACCAAATAACTCGCCAACGTTTTCATCTCTAAATGGTGAATCGAATATAGACATAACGTTAATGAGCCATAACATGCTGTTAAATCAGCATAGCTGGAAAGTGGATACAATTTGCACCACTAGTGACCATAATCTTATAACGTTTAATGTCAAAGGCTCGATAAATCGTAAGAGAATCTGGAGTACCGAGGTAGGGTACAACCATGAGAAGGCCGATTGGAGTAAATTTAATCAAATTGTGAACTGTGAGTTCAATGAAAGGGTTGTAGAACAACTGGCAAAAGAACCTCCCGACAAAGCAGTACATAAATTTAATAAGATATTAAATAAATGTTGCGAATTCTCAATCCCTAAAAGGAAAAGGGCCGATCGGGCTATGCCCTGGTGGAGTGAGGAACTAAGCACCCTAAGAAAGAAATCCATGGCAGCAAAAAAGCAACTTAGCAGAGCAAGAAGATTACATTTTGATGATGTAATAGAAGAATATGCCCAAACGTACAGAACAGCTAGGAACGCATACGTAAATGCCATAAGACACAACAAACGACAAACATGGCAAAACTTTGTCACAACCGAAGGAAACAGGGACCCTTGGAGCATCGTGTACAAGATTGTGAGAAATAAAATAAAAAAAACGGATTTTATGAGCTCGTTGATACTTCCCTCGGGAGACATTACGACAAATTGGGCGGACACTATGAATGCTTTAATGGATAAGTGCGTACGGCAAGAAAATATAGGAAACGAATCAAGGGAACAAATAGAGTTGAGATTAGGGAACAATGCATATAGAAATAGCAATATAGAACCTGATATAGAGATAGATGAGATAGAGGCGGCCATTAAAAAGAGTAAGATTCGGAAAGCACCAGGATTCGATAATTTTACTATTGAAATCTTAGCAAAGCTATGGCGGTGTAATAAAAATATACTGTACAACTTATACAACAACTGTCTAAGAAATTCGGTATTTCCAAGAGATTGGAAGGTATCGAAACTGAAAATAATATTAAAGGACAAGACAAAGGATAAGAAACTTTTAAATTCATACCGTCCGATTGCTCTCCTATCCGTAGTAGGTAAACTATTCGAAAGGATAATAGTTAATAGAATCCAAACGCAGTATAATGAAATGGGACTTGAAAGTGAAAAACAATTTGGATTTAGGGAAAAGAAATCTACGGAGGATGCGCTTAATAACTTAAAGTACGGAATAGTAAATGTCGAAAAGAAATACACTGTAGTACTTTTCGTAGATATTGAGGGTGCTTTTGATAATTTATGGTGGCCAGCGATCATAGCAAGGATAATAAAAGCTGAGTGTAGTACTAGTCTCATCAGGATTATTAATAGCTATTTTAAAAGACGGAAAATGACAGTAGTGTCAAAATTCGAAAGAATTACAAGAACGATGCAGAAAGGGTGCCCGCAGGGCTCCATCATCGGGCCCATGGCTTGGGGCTGGTGCATGGATTCTCTTCTCAAGCAAATCGAAACTGAAATCCCTGAACAGGAAGTTGAAGCGACTGCATATGCAGATGATTTAGCAATAGTAATAAAAGGAAATTCCAGAAACGAAATAGAGAATAATGCGAGGAAAGCGTTAGACTTATTAAACAATTGGTGTATATTGCACAAACTCAAAGTATCATCATCTAAGACGACAGCAATGATCGTGAAAGGGAAACTAGATAGAGAAAGGTTACCTGTTATGAAAATTAACAACGAAAATGTCAAGTATGGTACACAAGTAAAATACCTAGGGATGATACTAGATGAAAAAATGACATTCGTTCATCACGCAAAGTATTTGAGAAACAAAATAATAAATCTAGTCATGTCTATTAGAAGAGTCGCAAAGGAAAGCTGGGGACTCGATTCATACACAGTAAATATTATATATAAAGCGGTTGTTATCCCAATCATAAAGTATGGTTCATCTATGTGGTACGATAGCGTACAAAAAGCGCACGTAATAAGAAGCCTCCTAGCAACGCAAAGAGCGATACTGTTAGTTTTAACAAAAGCTTGTAGAACAACTGCTACAGTAGCTATGCAAGTAATAGCTGGAACAACACCCTTAGACTTGGTGATTATAGAGCAGGGATTGATAAACAGGATACGAAAGAATAGAACAACAACATGGAAGAGCTATGTGTATCGGGAGAGGGAAATAGCGAAAGGTACAGAAATTCGTATTGTAGAAGAAGAAACAGAAAAGATAAAGGAATTGGTGCAAAGGGAATGGCAATGCAGATGGGATACGGAGAGTCGAGGTAGAACCACATATAGATTTATAAAGGATGTCAACTTTACCAATGAAAATAGATGGTTCAAACCAGGACGACTGAGTGTCTATATGATCACAGGGTATGGACCAATAAATGGCACGCTACAAAAAAGGGGTTGTATTGAAGAAAGTAATTGTCCGCTATGTCAAGAAGAAGAAGAGGAAAATATAGACCACATGCTTTATGAATGCGAAAAGTATGAAGAACATAGATACGACACGTTAAGGGAAAGAAGAGGAAATGAAGAAAGCCTGATAGAGACAAAAGAAGAATTCGAGAAATTCTCAAAATGTACAAAATTAATATTCGAAACCAGAAAGACTTACCTTACTGAGTTGGAAAGTAGAAGGTCCGCCTCCCCGGGGCAGGGACGGGAACGGCGGGATTCGACCCCGACGGCTGAGAGACCTGAATAAATCTGAAACAAAATTAAAAAACGAAACTTTGTATATCTTTACTGTTATTAGATGTCAAAACTGAACCTGCGATATTTTTTTTATACAAAATTGAAAGGAAACCAATTTAGACCATATAAGAAACTTTAACAAAATTCGAAAACAACAAGAAATAATAAATACCACGTTAGAAACTAATGAAGAAATCAAATTCTAGGCAAAGTAAAAAGGTGGCAATGAGCGGTTGCTCGAGCCACAATCGCATGGTGATTTAAATGAAAAAAAAAAAAAAAAATGTCCCTATCTACTTCCCTCAGGGGCTGCAGCATGCCGGGGTGGCATGCTGATCAGTACGGGGAGTGGCGCCCCCGGGGCCCGAGCTACCGTAAACCCTCGGCGTTGCGACGACCCATTGAGACTTGTCTCGATGGTATGTGGCGCCGGGGGAACGGGGGTCTTGCCTTAACCGGCTGGGCCGCGAGGAGAAAAACCTCTCTAAAAAATCCCTAGCCCTAAGCTATGGTGCGTGGCGAGAGGGCACGCGTCCGACTTCGCTCGGGCGCGTGGCTGGTGGGTGCATCAGCCGGTAGCGACCAAGGTCGGGATACCTGGCGCCCTCCCGATCTTGCGGACGTGTGCATGCATGCACACGTTCGCAGCCTTACCCCCTCATAGGTGGCTCTGAAGGGGGTGGACCTTAATTCCACCATACTCGTGGGATTAATATGAGTGAGTCAAATAAAAATAAACAAATAAAACAGAATACACAAAAAAGCCAAAAAAAACAAAAAACAATGGAAATGATGCGGGAACAGGTGATGACAAAATGGAAGTGGAAAATGAAAAAATGGGAACTGTAAGCGGATTAAGCAGAACTAGTTCTCTCTCGTCGGTTTCATCTGTGTCGGTGGCGCGAGGTAGGCCCGGGCCGCGATCTAAATCAGTAAAAAGGAAGAAGTCTACAGTTGAATACGAAGATGAGGTACCTGAAGAAGTAACCGGAACCTCGCTTGAGGATGTCAGAGTAGAGAGGGCCCGGCTGGAAGATTTCCTTTTTGATGAAACTAACAAAGTAACAAGGACTGCAATCAAATTTATTTTAGAAAAATGGTCACTATTAGAATCAAAATTGCAAAAAGAAATACTAGAAAATGAGAAGCTGAAGGCAACTCACCAGGCCGTGGCCCCGCCGATGTTGAATTCTTATGCCAGTGCGGCGTCTCGTGCTGCCCGCCCCGCCTGCCCTGGGTCGGTGCCTGCAATAGAAAAACAAAAAATACATAAGGAAACGTTTGAAGTCTTGCTTATTAAACCGGTGCTAGAAAATGATAATAGAAATAATGAAGAATTGAAAACAGATATTATTAACAGATTAAAAAACATAAAAAGCAAACTTAAAGTTAAAAATATCAGGCAAATGAAGAAGAAAGGAATTGTAATGGAAGTTAAGGACAAGGAAGATGTGGATATGATAGCGAAGAGTGGATTAGAAAACGTAGGTCTAAAAATCGAAAAACCGAAGAAAATGGACCCATCTATAATAATATATGACGTTGAAAAAGAACATACGTCTGAAGAACTAAAAGAAGACTTCATTAATAAAAACTTTGAGGCTAGTGGATATGACCTACAGTAATTAAAGGACAGTTTAATTTTTCGACATAGTTTTAAAACCAAAGAGAACAGGGTTAACTGGATTGTGCAAATTCCAAGTAAATTTTTTGGAACTGTGGTAGATCGAGGAAGAATCTTCATGCTATGGAGAGTATACCGTGTCAAGGAATACTTGAACATAACGAGATGTTTTAAATGCCACGGCTATGGACACATAGCCAAGGTATGTAGTGTGCCGGATCAGCTGTGTGACACGTGCGGATCAAAAGACCATTTACGTGAGAAATGCGATAGAAAGGAACTTCCTCAATGCATAAATTGTCAGAGGATGAAAAGAAAGGATGTAGGACACTCAGTACGGAGTAAAGACTGCCCGGAATACATAAGGAACTTGGAAATATATAAAAATAAAATACAATGGAACTAAAGGTTGGACAAATAAATGCACAACGTTCCACTGCTGCAGCTGCTAATTTAGAATTGATAATGAAAGAAAACGAAATTGACATTCTCTGTCTCCAGGAACCGTATAGCTATAAGAATACAGTTAGGGGCTATACGTCCCCTGAATTACGGATAATACATACATATGGAGAATACCCTTGGGTAGCAGCAGTGGTGAAGGAAGAAAAGATGGAAATACTAACGATTCCATGCGTAATGAATGAACATGTTATGTGTTTCCAAGTTCGGGCAGAAGACCTTGAGTTTTATGTAATAAATGTGTATTGTCAATTTTCGAGACCTCTGGAACCTTTTCTAAAGCAACTAGAAGAAATAATGAGAAGTCTTAAGAACAGTAAAATTATAATAACGATGGATACAAATTCTAAGTCGGAAATGTGGTTTTCAGAAGAAACGGATGAACGAGGCAAATTAATGGAAGAATTTATAATGGCGAATAACCTCCAAGTGGTGAATGAACCAAATAACTCGCCAACGTTTTCATCTCTAAATGGTGAATCGAATATAGACATAACGTTAATGAGCCATAACATGCTGTTAAATCAGCATAGCTGGAAAGTGGATACAATTTGCACCACTAGTGACCATAATCTTATAACGTTTAATGTCAAAGGCTCGATAAATCGTAAGAGAATCTGGAGTACCGAGGTAGGGTACAACCATGAGAAGGCCGATTGGAGTAAATTTAATCAAATTGTGAACTGTGAGTTCAATGAAAGGGTTGTAGAACAACTGGCAAAAGAACCTCCCGACAAAGCAGTACATAAATTTAATAAGATATTAAATAAATGTTGCGAATTCTCAATCCCTAAAAGGAAAAGGGCCGATCGGGCTATGCCCTGGTGGAGTGAGGAACTAAGCACCCTAAGAAAGAAATCCATGGCAGCAAAAAAGCAACTTAGCAGAGCAAGAAGATTACATTTTGATGATGTAATAGAAGAATATGCCCAAACGTACAGAACAGCTAGGAACGCATACGTAAATGCCATAAGACACAACAAACGACAAACATGGCAAAACTTTGTCACAACCGAAGGAAACAGGGACCCTTGGAGCATCGTGTACAAGATTGTGAGAAATAAAATAAAAAAAACGGATTTTATGAGCTCGTTGATACTTCCCTCGGGAGACATTACGACAAATTGGGCGGACACTATGAATGCTTTAATGGATAAGTGCGTACCGCAAGAAAATATAGGAAACGAATCAAGGGAACAAATAGAGTTGAGATTAGGGAACAATGCATATAGAAATAGCAATATAGAACCTGATATAGAGATAGATGAGATAGAGGCGGCCATTAAAAAGAGTAAGATTCTGAAAGCACCAGGATTCGATAATTTTACTATTGAAATCTTAGCAAAGCTATGGCGGTGTAATAAAAATATACTGTACAACTTATACAACAACTGTCTAAGAAATTCGGTATTTCCAAGAGATTGGAAGGTATCGGAACTGAAAATAATATTAAAGGACAAGACAAAGGATAAGAAACTTTTAAATTCATACCGTCCGATTGCTCTCCTATCCGTAGTAGGTAAACTATTCGAAAGGATAATAGTTAATAGAATCCAAACGCAGTATAATGAAATGGGACTTGAAAGTGAAAAACAATTTGGATTTAGGGAAAAGAAATCTACGGAGGATGCGCTTAATAACTTAAAGTACGGAATAGTAAATGTCGAAAAGAAATACACTGTAGTACTTTTCGTAGATATTGAGGGTGCTTTTGATAATTTATGGTGGCCAGCGATCATAGCAAGGATAATAAAAGCTGAGTGTAGTACTAGTCTCATCAGGATTATTAATAGCTATTTTAAAAGACGGAAAATGACAGTAGTGTCAAAATTTGAAAGAATTACAAGAACGATGCAGAAAGGGTGCCCGCAGGGCTCCATCATCGGGCCCATGGCTTGGGGCTGGTGCATGGATTCTCTTCTCAAGCAAATCGAAACTGAAATCCCTGAACAGGAAGTTGAAGCGACTGCATATGCAGATGATTTAGCAATAGTAATAAAAGGAAATTCCAGAAACGAAATAGAGAATAATGCGAGGAAAGCGTTAGACTTATTAAACAATTGGTGTATATTGCACAAACTCAAAGTATCATCATCTAAGACGACAGCAATGATCGTGAAAGGGAAACTAGATAGAGAAAGGTTACCTGTTATGAAAATTAACAACGAAAATGTCAAGTATGGTACACAAGTAAAATACCTAGGGATGATACTAGATGAAAAAATGACATTCGTTCATCACGCAAAGTATTTGAGAAACAAAATAATAAATCTAGTCATGTCTATTAGAAGAGTCGCAAAGGAAAGCTGGGGACTCGATTCATACACAGTAAATATTATATATAAAGCGGTTGTTATCCCAATCATAAAGTATGGTTCATCTATGTGGTACGATAGCGTACAAAAAGCGCACGTAATAAGAAGCCTCCTAGCAACGCAAAGAGCGATACTGTTAGTTTTAACAAAAGCTTGTAGAACAACTGCTACAGTAGCTATGCAAGTAATAGCTGGAACAACACCCTTAGACTTGGTGATTATAGAGCAGGGATTGATAAACAGGATACGAAAGAATAGAACAACAACATGGAAGAGCTATGTGTATCGGGAGAGGGAAATAGCGAAAGGTACAGAAATTCGTATTGTAGAAGAAGAAACAGAAAAGATAAAGGAATTGGTGCAAAGGGAATGGCAATGCAGATGGGATACGGAGAGTCGAGGTAGAACCACATATAGATTTATAAAGGATGTCAACTTTACCAATGAAAATAGATGGTTCAAACCAGGACGACTGAGTGTCTATATGATCACAGGGTATGGACCAATAAATGGCACGCTACAAAAAAGGGGTTGTATTGAAGAAAGTAATTGTCCGCTATGTCAAGAAGAAGAAGAGGAAAATATAGACCACATGCTTTATGAATGCGAAAAGTATGAAGAACATAGATACGACACGTTAAGGGAAAGAAGAGGAAATGAAGAAAGCCTGATAGAGACAAAAGAAGAATTCGAGAAATTCTCAAAATGTACAAAATTAATATTCGAAACCAGAAAGACTTACCTTACTGAGTTGGAAAGTAGAAGGTCCGCCTCCCCGGGGCAGGGACGGGAACGGCGGGATTCGACCCCGACGGCTGAGAGACCTGAATAAATCTGAAACAAAATTAAAAAACGAAACTTTGTATATCTTTACTGTTATTAGATGTCAAAACTGAACCTGCGATATTTTTTTTATACAAAATTGAAAGGAAACCAATTTAGACCATATAAGAAACTTTAACAAAATTCGAAAACAACAAGAAATAATAAATACCACGTTAGAAACTAATGAAGAAATCAAATTCTAGGCAAAGTAAAAAGGTGGCAATGAGCGGTTGCTCGAGCCACAATCGCATGGTGATTTAAATGAAAAAAAAAAAAATGTCCCTATCTACTACTCGTTTAGTATCTCCGCTTTCGAGCGAGATACACAAGAGTGCCCGCGGCAGTGAGCTCAAGGCGTGGAGACGAATAAGAGGAGCTATTCGCCATCTGATTTGGACGAAAACTGCGTTACTTAGGATAGATTTAGTACCCGGACCTCAACGACGCCGACGCGCCGCCATCTTGGGTCGACCCAAGCGTCAGCGGCCACGTCAGCGCTGAGGTCGGACGAAAGCACTCTGTCCTATAGTCTGCTGTCAGATTTGTATACACATTATAAGTGTGAAAGGACCGAGTATTGCATGGTGTGTGTCAGTGCGACGGGAGTGTTATTGTAAATCCCAGAGAGTGGAAAGATTGAGTGGTTTGACGGGTGTCTCCACTTACGTGCGAGGTACCCGCGAACGCCAAGTGTAGAACTTAGGATAGCATAAAGCCAAACGAATTATATAACGCCGGGAGCGACCACGCCGTGCAAAATATAAGAGAGATACGGTATTTTTCTGTTTTAGGAAATCGCGAGCAGAGCGTCGGTGCCGAACGGTGGAAAAACCCAGGCGGGTGACGTTATCGCCGCCATCTTGGGCCATCGGTCGGTCACGTACGCCGCCCGGTAAGCGGACAAAGCGGCAGGCGTGGGGAGCGCCCCACCACACGCACCGAGGACAGGAGTGGGAGAGCCCGGCCTCTGAATGGCGCCCGGCTCGACACTCAAAGCGGAGGAGGCCAAGGCGCGGCTTAAGGCAGTGACTGCGATCCCAGTATCGACAAAGTCGGCCACCGTCGGGACCAAGACGGCAAAGAGGAAGGCGAGCACCACGCCTGTGAAGACCACGCGGACAATCCAGGAGGAGAAGAAGATGCGGAAGACGGCAGAAGACAGGACAACGGAGACAGCAGCACCACCACAACCACCAGCGAAGGAGGGACGGACAGCAGGACCGCCGCCACCACCACCAACGAATGAGACGACCATCGTCTCCACCAAGGAAGCAGCCAGCGTTATCGAGGACAGAATCTTTGCGTACTGCACGGATCCTGCCAAGAAGATAAATAAGGAGCAGGCAATCGTCATCTTGCGCTGCTTCAAGGAGATGAGGGGTCTGGTGCAGGACGCCCTACTCAGGAACAGTTTCCTGGAGGGGCAACTGGAGCAGGCAAACGCTCAGGCAAGGAAGTCGGAGGGGGCCATGAGCGGCGCCGTCCAGAAGTCTCTCCAGGCGACGAGATGCCTGGAAAGGGTGGTGAAGAAGGCGGAGACCCCGACTACCTTGTCCTACGCGGACAGGGTGAGGATGAACACGGCGAAGGTTTCGCCGTCGGCAGTCCATCCGCCAAGGAACGTAGTAATGATTTTCCCAGACGGAGAGGAGGGGAAGATCAGGACGAGCGAGGAAGCGCGCGAAGCTGTCTTCACCCTGGTGAACCCTCGGAAGAGGGGGATGCAGGTGAAGGCGGTAAAGCCCATCCACGGCAATGGTATTGCCGTGGAAACAACGACGCCAGAAGCGTTAAAAGAGCTTGTGGATAATCCGAAGCTCAAGGACGCTGGACTGCAGATCAGGACACCGACGGTCAAAAACCCGAGGATGATAATTTTCGACGTCCCGAGGGAGATGTCGGAAAAGGACATCCTCGGGTGCATGCGTAAACAAAACGCGAAAGTCATGCAAGCCGAGGAGAATAACGGTAACTTTTCTTTATGTTTCAGGACAGGAAGAAAGGACAGCGACGAGACCAACTGGGTGGCCGAAGTTTCGCCGAATCTGCGAGAGAAGCTGCTCGAGGCGAACAAAGTTTTCCTCGGGTGGAACGCGTGCAAGGTGCGCGATTTTCTCGCGGTCAGCCGTTGCTTCAAGTGCCAAGGATTCGGGCACATCGCCAAACACTGTCGACACAAGGAGGAGGTCTGCAGCCACTGCACAGAGGAGGGGCACGGGGCCAAAACGTGCCCCAAGAAGACACAGTCCGCGGTCTGCGTCAACTGCAGGCGCTTCGGACTCAAAGGGGATCACGCAGCATCCAGCAAGGAGTGCCCCGCGCACAAGAAGGCTCTAGAGAAGTCGGTGAACAGGACGGTTTACCGCTGCTAAGGGCGACTATACGGCTGGACGAGGAATCAAGATCCTGCAGCACAACATGCAGCGATCGAGATTAGTGCCGCACGAGGTCCGGTCTGAGATGGAGAAATTGGACGCTGATATCCTCCTGATGCAGGAGCCATACAGCGTAAATGGACACATACCAGGATTCGGCAACGGTGCAAGAGTGATATCGCGCTGCAACGTGGGACAACCGCCATGGGCGGCGATATGCGTCCGCAACCGAGGGTTCACCGTGCTGGAAATCTCGGATCTGTGCACGACGCACTGCGTCTGCGCCCAGATCTCTATTGACGGCGCGGAAATAAACGTGGTGAGCCAATACTTCCCACCATCGGTGGATATTGGAGTTGGACTGGCGCACTTGGACAGGATCGTGACGAGATTAAAGGGAAAAGTACTTGTCATTGGGGCGGACGCGAATGCGAAATCGCACCTCTGGCACAGTGGGAAAACCGACGGACGCGGAGAGGAGTTGGAACAGCTAATCGCGCGGCACGATCTGCTAGTCTTGAACGAGCCGGGACAACCCACCACGTTTCAGAATACTCGGGGATCGTCAAACATCGACGTTACGCTGGTGAGCTGGGAAGCGATACCGCTTATGAGTACCTGGAAGGTGCACGAGAGCGGTTCCTCCAGCGATCACAGAATCATCGAAACCAGACTGGACTTTGACAACAGCAGCACTAGAAGGCCGTTCCAGAAACCACGGTATAACACCAGGAATGCCAAATGGGACAAATTCCAACGAGTCCTAATACACGAGAAGCACTCTCTTTCTGAGGCTCAAATTCTTTGCGCCGAGGACGTTGAGAGTGTGGCCGCACACTTCGAACGAGTATTGACCAGCGCCTGTGACGCTGCAATACCATTAAAGAAATGGCATAACCGGTCCAAACCGTGGTGGACGGGCGAACTTA